>CAUYUJ010006544.1:0-45000 GCA_963575745.1 Prorocentrum cordatum
GAGGAGGAGGAGGAAGAGACGCAGGCGGAGGTATGACGAGCAGGAACATGATGTTGATGATGATGCTGATGATGATGCTGCTGATGCTGCTGATGATGATTAGGATTCTGTTTTTTTTTGGCTGAGGAGTATGATGATGACGACGACGATGATGATGATGATGCTGATGATGATGATGATGATGATGATGAGGAGGAGGAGGAGGAGGAGGAGGAGGAGAAGGAGAAGGAGGAGAAGCGGGAGGAGGGGAGGAGGAGGAAGGAGGAGGAGCGAGGAGGAGTAGGAGGATGGAGGAGGAGGTAGGGAAGGAGGGAGAGGAGGAGGAGGGAGGAGGAGGAGGAGGAGGAAGAGGAGGAGGAGGAGCGAAGGAGAGGAGAGAGGAGGAGAGAGGAGGAGGAGGAGGAGGAGGAGGTGGGACAAGCAGCAGGAGAAGGAGGAGGAGGAGGAGGAGGAGGAGGAGGTAGATAGGAGGTAGGCCGAGGGAGGAGGGGGAGGAAGAGGAGGTGGATGTGGAGGAAGAGGAGGAGGGTGAGGAGGAGGTGAGGAGGTAAAGACGCGACGGCTCACGCCAGCCAACCTTTGTCCATCGCAATGGTGTAGGAGGTCTGAGGGGCGAGGTGGAGGAGAGACGAGGAGAGGGGAACACGCCGATCCTGGGATGGGGGGGGGTGCCGAGTCAGGCCGACCGTCGAACGTCTTGCTTCGTTCCTCCTCGCTCCTCGTTCGAGGTTTTCGGGTGTTTTCGTCAGACCTCGGCGGTGTTCCAGCCTCGGTATGCTCTCCAGCAGCTGCGCCTCGCCGAGAGCGTTCCGGGGGTGCCCCCGGATCGTCCCGAACGCCGCCTCAATCCTCGAACTTGACACCTCGCATCGCGCGAAGCGCGAATTCTCATCGCCCGCAGTCGCCCTGCGCGCCCTGCACCTCTCTCCTCTGCTGCCACTCGGCGAGGGAGGATGGAGGAAAGGAGGCAGGCAGAAGACGACGACTACGACGACGACGACGACGACGACGACGACGACGACGACGACGACGACGGTTACGACCCGTTTCCCAAACAGCGCTTGCGCGAATACCTTTGCGCTCTCGCGCGAAGGGCAAGTCTCTGGCCCAGACCGCGAGTCGCGAAGCGCGGTCACCTGCACGCACCTGCTGGTGACCTTGGTAAGCGAAGACACCCTGCAAACTGAGCACGCCGGCAATCGAGCACACCGGAAAGCTGACACCTGGGAGCGAACACAGCATTCACAGGGTCCGAGGTGTGTGCTGCTCGCGGCGCTTACGGGAGTGTGGTTTCCTCGCACGCTCGGAGCGACGGCGTAGACGCGGTCGCGTGGACAGCAACCATGCCCCTCGTCACTCAATGAAGTTCCACCTCAAGCGCCACATATTGAAGCGAACCTGCACATTCAGCATCTTCATCGTATGACTCGGGGCTGGCTGAAGACAGGCAAGGTGGCCATCCCAATCCAAAGTCTGCTCATGTTCATTGGCCAATCGCGCCTGCTGCTTTGTTGCGATCTATGGGTGGGTGCCTGGCGTCAACCGCCTTGCTGAAGAACGCGTGCACTCCTGGCACGCAGGGAACCCGCCAGCTTTCGTCAAGGTCCGGCAGATGTGGGCATCCGTCCGAGCAGAGACCAGCACCTCTCTCATCCACAGCTGCTAGATGGCTTGCGCGTCCGCATTTACAGCATGGCCATCCCAAGGCATCTACAGTCGAACCCAGGAGACAGCAGAACATTCCTCAAGAACACGAGGCCATCCGCCAGACAGAACGCACAGAACATCCGAAGGCACCCTCCCCAAGGTGCGCAAGAACATCCAACAAGCACGAAGAACAATAGGATGCGCATCCTCCCCAAACCGACCTCGCTCTTATTACCGCGACCGTGCAGCTGCTGGATGGCACGCGCGCCCGCATTCACAGCATGCCCCACCCCCACGGCATCCATTTGTATATGGGCTTCTGCACGTGCATCCCCGTGGATCAGGAACGGTCCTACCCGAGACCAGGCAGGGAGGCAGGCACGACGGAGACCCGCCTCGTGACCTCGCCCGGCCTCGAGCGGGCGACCGGGGATGGCTGTGAGCTGGACTTGGGCAACGACTTCGCTTACGCCGAGGCTGCCGCACGCCGCTGGCGTTGGCTATTTGCAAGCACTGCAAGCCGCTTCGAGCAGGGCCGACTCGTCATTCAAGGGCTCGCCATCCACAAGCACAGAAGGCACGCCTGCACGAGGATGCGTCGCTGCTGCGTTCCATGCAAGAGCCTGGACTCCCGATTGGCTATCGAAACAGAAGTCAACTGGTGGATGTCGAGCCCCGCTGAGATGGCGCAACTTGTCGCAACTTTCTCGGGTCGGCGCCATACTGTCTGTCATACTGGGCCTCCATGCGCGTGACGAAGGGCATGTACAGCTCCGCTTTCTTGCGCACCTCCCTTGCACAGGGTCAGCCAGGTATGGAAATCGCACGCCCTTCTGGCCATGCTGGCAGACAATATCTCCTGAGTGGCAGCCTGCCGGCGGGGAGGCAGCACCGCGACCGCATCTGGCACTGAAGCACCGCCTCGCGTCGAGATCGTATGGCCTAGGTCCGCCACATTCGGACGTGACGTGATACACATTGCCCCAGGGAGCGACATCGAAACTTACCAATGATTGGAACAACGGCCAGCGTGTGATTCAGAGATCTGGCAACGAATGAGCGGCACATGTGCCAGCTGCTCTCCCCGCAGAATTCCACGTCGATGGGGTCCACGGCGGCACAAACTCCAATGAGCAGGGATAGCCAAACGAGCTTGCTGGTGGCAGCGCGCATCAATCACAGGGTGCTGGTGACTCGTGAAGGATGCAGCTAGCGTCGGAACTTTCCCGACCGCCAAGATCTGACCACATATGATTTGGGCCACAATCGATTGAGCCAAACCAGCTACGGAAAGTCTCATAAATAAGGGCCATCTGCAAATATCATAACCTGCCCCGGCTATCTTCATCCGACGCATGCCGGCTTGTCAGACCAACACGCGGCGTGAACGAAAAACCGAAGCGTAACCACAGATGAGCCAGGAAAACAAACAACACACTACGAATTCCAGTGACTAGAGGGAAGACAGCACCATGCATGGTCCTGCCACCCGTAGCATCAATAAACACTTTCACGCGCGTGCTTCTGACCAGCAGCAAAAACAACTACCCACGAAGGCACCAGAGACCAGACGAGCGACGAAAAGAAACAGGTTCTACGCTAGGAGACATGGCGACATAGCGACCTTCCTCCGCGGCTAGAAGAAGACGCCTGCGCGCGACCTGACGCGGGCCGCGCAATCGGCCCCGTTTTTCTGCGTCGCTCAAATGCAACATGGCACCGCAGACGCTCCCCCACCCCCGACGGCCGAACCCTTCCAGCGCATCCATGACCGTTTCGGCGGCGCGCCCGGAGGTGGAAGTGAGAGGGATCAAGCCTTCTGAGAAGGCGGCGGGGCTTCTCAGAAGCCCTCGCGCCTTCTGGCAAGTCTTCTCAGTCTTCTCCGACGCAGAAGATCGGAGGGTTTCCGAGAAGTCCCGCCGCCTTCCGGGAAGGCCTTCCTCCTCTCGGACGCCGGATGGTTTTCGGGTCATCGCTCGGGTCTCCGGCGGCCGTCCGGGGCACTCTGGGCACCCCTGGACTGCGCTCGGCGAGGCGCGGCTGCTGGAGACCATGCCGGCGCTGGGAGACCTTTGAGAACCGAAAACCTCGAAGGCCCGAATCACCTCCGACCTCACTCCCCCCCTGGGCTCGCCGCCGAATACTCCCGCATGCCCGCTCTTGCCCAGCGCCCCTCACGCCCCCCTCGGGGCGAGGGCGACGACGACGACGACGACGACGACGACGACGACGACGACGACGACGACGACGACGACGACGACGTATGACGGCGACGACGGCGACGACGTACGACGACGTACGACGGCGACGACGGCGACGACGGCGACGACGGCGACGACGACGACGGCGACGGCGACGCGCCCTGGCAGCCGAGGCACACGCCCCGTGGCGGCAGGCGCGCCCAGAGTTTCCTTTCTCTGGCGCGTTTCACGGGCCAGAGGGGCGGCGCCAGTCGGGTCGGGCGAAAGGGGGGGATAGCAAAGGGGGGGTTTGAGAATCAGCTCACGTAGCTGATTTTCCCGGCGCCTCCCGGCGCCGGAGGCGGCTATGTATCGAGGAATGGGCTCCTCGGTGAGGCCCAAATCAGCTGCATGCAGCAAACTTCGTAACCCCCCCTTCCCCAATCCCCCCCTTTCGCCCGACCCGAGCCAGAGTGAAGGGGGCCCTGGGACACACAAAGAAATATATCCAAATACTCACATGCCCGATTTTTTCTCAGATTTTCTGGGTTTTCGCCTTCCCCCGCACTTCCCATATTTTCCCATAGTTCCCTTGGAATCGACGATTCAGAGTGTCTCTGTTTTTTCCCCTCCTGACAAAGGCGCCGCCAATAGGGCCCAGCGCAGATCCGAGAAATTCGCGCGGAGCTCTGGCAGTTTGTATTTGCGCTGTGTTTTCTTCTTCGAGTACGTGGGAGCGAGCACTGAGGACGGAGAGAGGGAGTGCGAGACGTGCTGCTAGCTCACTGACTGGCAGGCGTGGCAGTGCGGCTTCTATGCTAGTAACCTTTTGAGACGCGAGGTATCCAGGACTCAGGAATGCGAAGATGTATGATCATCCAGTTCAAAGAAATGTCCAGCGAGAGCGTTCCAGCCCGCGCTGAAGGCCGAGGGGGGCCCGACGACGGCGGCGATGGGTCCTCGCACTCTCCGCCGCTGCTGTCGCACGAGTCCACGGCGTGAGCGCTTCTGGCGTGCAACTCCCCCGACGTCGTGCCGAGTGCGGAGAAGCTGTGCGCGAAGGGCTGACGGCGACGACGGCGACGACGACGATGGCGACGCAGATCCTCTCAAAACCGGTCCCTGGGCCACTCCTGGGCTTCCAGAAGCCAAACATGGAGAAACACCTTCTCTTCCGACGACTTCGACGACGAAGATGACGATGACTTCGGCGACGGCAAAGACGACGACTGCGACGGCGCCGGCGTCGGCGACGGCGTCGGCGACGGCGACGACGGCGGGCGACGGCGACGACGGCGACGACGACGACGGCAGCGGCAGCGGCGGCGGCGGCGAAGGTGGAGCAGGGCAGGCTGGGCACGCGGAGCTCCTTTTCTGCCGCGGGCTGCCTCCTGTCCGCCCGCATGCGCGGGGGGGGGGGGAGGAGCACTCGGGGGCCCGCAGGCGGGGCCTCTTCCTGGCCTGAAGTCGGGCCTGTCCCTCTACAGGCGGAATGTTCAAACATAGCCAAGCAAACAGCATGGGGACGATGTTTTAAAATATTTTTGTTTTGGCTATTTGGGGGTATCTTTTCATGTATCCAATTGTTCGCCCAGTCTCCGCCTGCAGGGGGACATGCCCGACCTAATCCTGGTGGGGGGCACCGTCGGCTGCACGTACGAGTGACCCTAAAGTCAGCGGGCTACCGGAAGGGACGTCAGAGAAGGACCGAAGGGGCTTTCCTGGCCACGGCGAGCCTCGGTCACGAACAGGTTCCCCGATGTAGACCTTCAGGAGCAGCCCAAAAATCTGAGCCCCCCCTGAGCCCAAAGCGGCCCTCATTTCATCGTCTTGACTGTAATTAGGCAAGGATTGACCTTTGGTGCGCGGCTTCGTGGGGGGCGCGATGTGGCAAAACCCAAGCGCGCAGGCCGCCGCGATCTCATCGCATTCAGCGATGGGGAGGCCCCAGTGGGCCGGCACCAAAAGTCACTCCGGCGAAGGGTCACTCACTCTGGCTACATTAGTCGTCATCGACGATCCTCGCTCGCTTTTACCACTCTCGCTTTTCACTGTTCCGTGCTTTGTAAGGTTCACGGCGGCGCTGATTTACGCTTTCGTGTCCCCGGGTGGGGCCTGGTCCAGATCACCGTTTCTGGATCCGAGCCGTTTCCGAACCCGTTCCGAGCGTCCTTCAGACCCCTGGACTGCTCAGGCCGTTTCGGTGAGCTCTTTGTTTAGCGCTTCGGCGAGCCGCTTGCTCCTGCTCGAGCAGCAGTGCCGTGCAAGCGGTCGGGCAGACGACGACAGGGCCCACCGAGCGCCGCCGGGGCCTCTGCCCAGCGGGGGCGCCAGCACACCTCGAGACCAGCCCAGACCTCTGACGGTTTCGTTTGTTCGTTTCTCCCTTCTCTTTTTGTGGGTGGATCTCTTCAGCTCTCCGCCGCCCCTGGCGGTGTGCGCTGCGAGCAGAAACACAGCAAAGCCGCAACGCAACGCACACCGCCAGAGGCGGCGGAGAGCTTGAGAGATCCACCCACAAGAAGACCAGCCCAGACCTCTGACGTTTTTGTTAGCTCCTTTGCTGCTTCTCCTTGTATTTTGCTCCCTCCTGCAGTCCGTTCCTCGGTGTCGGAGGCCAATGGGCCGGTCTGGGGCCCAGGAGGGTGGGCCCCGTCGGGGGCGCGCAAACCTGGATTAGCGATCCACGGATTTGGCGCGCGGTCGCCAAATCCATGGGTAAGGGGGGTGCCCTCCCCAAAATGCGGCCGTTGCCGCCTCGTTCGGCGGCGGAAATCCGCGATGTCCCATGGAAACGGGAGCCGTCGCAAATCCACGCCCCTTGATCCATGTTTGCGATCGCCTGATTTTGCAGTGCCGCCCTCGAAACCTCAACCCCATGCCTGGGGGTAGAATTTCACCCCAGGCCCGTTTCTGATGACCCCGGGTCCCGGTCACGGCCGCAGGTGGGCGGCAAAAGGACATGCTAGTACTACGTGTCCTCCTCGCAGGCGTGGTCGGACCAAACCATACAGTGCACGCATCTTGTAGTTCATCGTTTCCGGAGCGGAATGGCCAGAAAACGCTTGCCACGAAGCATGAACTGTAAGATTTCTCGGCGCGCGCGTCGCGCCTGGGGGGCGACGCACACATAGCATTAGTATGCTGAGGTAACGCCGACAAGAGGCCGAAATCGAGGAACAAATCTTGGATACAACAAAATCGCATCGCCAAAGATCTGGGGTCCTCAGGCCGCCGGGGCGTCTGAAACTGGCAGCCGCCCCCGCCCGCACATCGGGGGCGTTCAAGCCTGGGGGCGTCCAAAGGAGGGCTTCGCAAATCATGGCCGGAAGCACGTGCGCGGCTCAGGGGGGCCATGAGACACGGGAAGATATCATGGCTGGACCCGGCCATGACATCCCCCGCAAGGAGATCCGACATTGCCACAACAATTGCAATAGTTTGAAGGTGGCTGGGAGGCCCAGCCAGCAGCTTCGCCTTAGGCGAAGCCAAGCTCCAGCTCTGTTGTGCCGTAGTAACAATAGTCCCAGTAGGAGAAGATGTGGCATCTTAAGCAATAGGAACATCCTTTTGGTCTCGATAGCGATTGTGTGCCTCGCAGTGAGGCGCAGTCATATTTGGGCGGCCCGCCGGCCGCTTGAGCCGACGCGGCCGCGGGCGCACGCTCGCTTCCGCTCCTTACGTCCCTCAGCTCACTTTAGAGTGCAGTACCTTCAACGATAACGACCGGAGCCCTAGACCTCATCTTCCTGCGCCACTTTTTGAGACGGATCGATTTGTGATGGCCCCCGAACCTGGTACAAGGCAACAGACCGCCTGTAGTGCGAGAAAAAATCGCTAGGATCGAAGGGACTTGCCCAGAGATCGGACGCCTTGTTTATTCCCATACGGGGTCCCCGGAAGTCTCGACCCGCTCCCGGGGACCGACCATCTTTGCATCACAAGTCGTTGTTGTAGAGGGCCTGGGGGCCTGGCGAGGGCCCCCCTGGAGGTCGAAACCGGCTAACACCATCCCTGGCAGTGATTTTCCAACGACGCGAGCAAGTCTGGGAACGAATACGCAGCGCCAAGATCTGAGGGCCTTGGCTGCCCTCGAGGAGAAGGGGAGAAGCGGAGGAGGAGGACGAGGAGGAGGACGAGGAGGAGGAGGAGGAGGAGGACGAGGAGGAGGAGGCGGATCCAGATGAGAGGAGAAGGAGGAGGGGGAGGAGGGGGAGGAGGAGGAGGAGGAGGAGGGAGAGGAGGACGAGGAGGGGGAAGGAGGAGGAGGAGGAGGTGGAGGACGAGGAGGAGGAGGAGGCGGATCCAGATGAGAGGAGGAGGAGGTTGAGGAGGAGGAAGAGGAGGAGAAGGAGGAGGAGGAACCAGTCTCCATGAACCCGAGGAGGCCACAGCATAGGGCAGCCCGAGGCGTCGGGCCGGGGGCCCCGCGGGGCCGCCCTCGCCGAGCAAAACGGCAAGAACAGGGACAGGGAAGCGCCCCGTGCCGCGGAGGAGAGGGAAAAGGCTGGGATAGGGAGAGGGAGGGAGGGCGGAGGGAGGAGAGGAAGAGGAGTAGAGATGAGGAGGAGGAGGGAGGAGGAGGAGGGGGAGAAGGAGGAGAAGGAGGAGGAGGAGGAGGAGCACGTCGGACCTCATCCTGCCTGCCACGCCTCCGCATCTGGGGGCCTTGGCCGCCCCCGAGGCACAGGCGGCTCCTCACCTCGCGGGGCCCCCGAGGAAGCGCGCCCAGGCGGCCGATCGGCACGGCGGGCCGGGCCTCCTCCCCGCCGGCGGTCGCTCGGGCGGCCCGAGGGCGCAGGACGTCGTCGTCGTCGCCGTCGTCCTCGTCGTCGTCGTCGTCGTCGTCGTCGTCGTCGTATGTCGTATGTCGTTCGTCGTACGGCGTACGTCGTCGTCGTCGTCGTATGTCGTCGTCGTATGTCGTACGTCATCGTCATCGTCGTCGTCGTCGTCGTCGTCGTCGTCGTGTGTCGTCGTCGTCGTCGTCGTCGTCGTCGTCGTCGTCATCGTACGTCGTCGTCGTATGTCGTTCGTCGTTCGTCGTACGTCGTACGTCGTACGTCGTCGTCGTCGTATGTCGTCGTCGTATGTCGTCGTTATCGTCATCGTCGTCGTTGTCGTCGTATGTCATCGTCGTCGTATGTCGTCGTCGTCGTATGTCGTTCGTCGTACGTCGTGCGTCGTACGTCGTCGTCGTCGTATGTCGTCGTCGTAGGTCGTCGTCATCGTCATCGTCGTCGTTGTCGTCGCCGTCGCCGTCGTCGTCGTCGTATGTCGTCGTGATCGTCGCCGGCGTCGTCGTCGTCGTATGTCGTTCGTCGTTCGTCGTACGTCGTACGTCATACGTCGTCGTCGTCGTACGTCGTGCGTCGTGCGTCGTAGGTCGTCGTCGTCGTTGTGGTCGCCGTCGCCGTCGTCGTCGTCGTATGTCGTCGTCGTCGTCCTCGTATGTCGCTCGTCGCTCGTCGTTCGTCGTACGTCGTCGTCGTCGTCGTCGTCGTCGTCGTCGTCGTCGTCGTCCAATGTCGTCGTCGTCTGTCGTCGTCGTATGTCGTCGTCATCGTCATCGTCATCGTCGTCGTTGTCGTCGCCGTCGCCGTCGTCGTCATCGTATGTGGTCGTCGTCGTCGACGTATATCGTTCGTTGTTCGTCGTACGTCGTCGTCGTCGTATGTCGTCGTCGTCGTATGTCGTCGTCATCGTCGTCGTCGTCGTTGTCGTCGCCGTCGTCGTCGTCGTCGTCTCAAGTCGTCGTCGTCGTCGTCGTCGTCGTCGTATGTCGTTCGTCATTCGTCGTACGTCGTCATATGTCGTCGTCGTAGGTCTTCGTCGTCGTCGTCGTTGTCGTCGCCGTCGCCGTCGCCGTCGTTGTCGTATGTCGTCGTCGTCGTATGTCGTCGTCGTCGTCGTATGTCGTCGTCGTATGTCGTCGTCATCGTCGACGTTATCGTCGCCGTCGTCGCCGTCGCCGTCGTCGTCGTATGTCGTCGTCGTACGTCGTCGTCGTCGTCCTCGTACGTCGTTCGTCGTTCGTCGTACGTCGTACGTCGTCGTCGTCATCGTCGTCGTCGCAGGTCGTCGTCGTCGTCGTCGTTGTCGTCGCTGTCGCCGTCGTCGTCGTCGTCGTCGTCGTATGTCGTCGTCGTACGTCGTCGTCGTCGTCGTATGTCGTTCGTCGTTCGTCGTACGTCGTACGTCGTACGTCGTCGTCGTCGTATGTCGTCGTCGTAGGTCGTCGTCGTCGTCGTCGTCGTCGTCGCATGTCGTCGTCGTCGTCGTATGTCGTTCGTCGTTCGTCGTACGTCGTACTTCCTACGTCGTCGTCGTATGTCGTCGTCGTATGTCGTCGTTATCGCCGTCGTCGTAGGTCGTCGTCGCCGTCGTCGTCGTCGTCGTACGTCGTCGTCGTCGTCGTCGTATGCCGTTCGTCGATCGTCGTACGTCGCACGTCGGCGTCGTACGTCGTCGTCGTATGTCGTCGTCATCGTCATCGTCGTCGTTGTCATCGCCGTCGCCGACGTCGTCGTCGTCGTATGTGGTCGTCGTCGTCGTCGTATTTCGTTCGTCGTTCGTCGTACGTCGTCGTCGTATGTCGTCGTCGTGCGTCGTCGTCGTCGTCGTTGTCGTCGCCGTCGTCGTCGTCGTCGTCGTATGTCGTCGTCGTCATCGTCGTCGTCGTCGTATGTCGTTCATCGTTCGTCGTCGTCGTATGTCGTCGTCGTAGGTCGTCGTCGTCGTCGTATGTCGCTCGTCGTACGTCGTACGTCATCGTAGTTCGTCGTCGTATGTCGTCGTCATCGTCGTCGTCGTAGGTCGTCATCGCGGTCGTTGTCGTCGTCGTATGTCGTCGTCGTCGTCGTCGTGTGTCGTTCGTCGTTCGTCGTACGCCGTACGACGTACCTCGTCGTCGTATGTCGTCATCGTAGGTCGTCGTCGTCGTATGTCGTCGTCGTCGTCGTATGTCGTTCGTCGTTGGTCGTACGTCGTCGTCGTCGTATGTCGTCGTAGATCGTCGTAGGTCGTCGTCGCCGTCGTCGCCGTCGTCGTCGTCGTCGTCGTCGTATGTCGTCGTCGTCGTAATACGTCGTTCGTCGTACATCGTACGTCGTCGTCGTCATCGTATTTCGTCGTCGTATGTCGTCGTCATCGTCATCGTCGTCGTTGTCGTCGCCGTCGCCGTCGTCGTCGTCGTCGTATGTCGTCGTCGTCGTCGTCGTATGTCGTTCGTCGTACGTCGTACGTCGTCGTATGTCGTCGTCGTAGCCGTCGTCGTCGTATGTCGTTCGTCGTACGCCGTACGTCGTCGTCGTATGTCGTCGTCGTATGTCGTCGTCATCGTCATCGTCGTCGTTGTCGTCGTCATCGCCCTCGTCGTCGTCGTATGTCGTCTTCGTCGTATGTCGTTCGTCGTTCGTCGTACGTCGTACGTCGTCGTCGTCGTATGTCGTCGTCGTATGTCGTCGTCATCGTCATTGTCGTCGTTGTCGTCGCCCTCGCCGTCGTCGTCGTCGTATCATGTCGTCGTCGTCGTCGTCGTATGTCGTTCGTCGTACGTCGTACGTCGTCGTCGTATGTCGTCGTATGTCGTATGTCGTCGTCGTCGTCGTCGTCGTATGTCGTTCGTCGTTCGTCGTACGTCGTCGTCGTATGTCGTCGTCGTATGTCGTCGTCGTTGTCGTCGTATGTCGTTCGTCGTTCGTCGTACGTCGTACGTCGTCGTCGTCGTATGTCGTCGTCGTATGTCGTCGTCATCGTCATTGTAGTCGTCGTATGTCGTCGTCGTCGTATGTCGTTCGTCGTTCGTCGTACGTCGTACGTCGTCGTCGTCGTATGTCGTCGTCGTATGTCGTCGTCATCGTCATTGTAGTCGTTGTCGTCGCCGTCGTCGTCGCCGTCGTCGTCGTATGTCGTCGTCGTCGTCGTCGTATGTCGTTCGTCGTTCGTCGTACGTCGTACGTCGTACGTCGTCGTCGTCGTCGTATGTCGTCGTCGTATGTCGTCGTCATCGTCGTCGTCGTATGTCGTAGGTCGTAGGTCGCGCGTCGTCGTCGTACGTAGTACGTCGTATGTCGTCGTCGTCGTGTGTCGTTCGTCGTACTTCGTACGTCGTCGTACGTCCTACGTCGTACATCGTACGTCCTACGTCGTACGTCGTACGTCGGCCGATCGGCACGGCGGGCCGGGCCTCCTCCCCGCCGGCGGTCCCTCGGGCGCCCGAGGGCGCAGGACGACGACGTCGTCGTCGTCGTCCTGCGCCCTCGTCGTCGTCGTCGTCGTCGTCGTCGTCGTCGTCGTCGTACGTCGTCGTCGTATGTCGTCGTCTTCGCCGTCGTCGTCGTCGTCGTATGTCGTCGTCGTCGTATGTAGTTCGTCGTTCGTCGTACGTCGTACGTCGTATGTCGTCGTCGTCGTCGTATGTCGTATGTCGTCGTCGTATGTCGTCGTCATCGTCGTAGTCGTTGTCTTCGCCGTCGTCGCCGTCGTCGTCGTATGTCGTCGTATGTAGTTCGTCGTTCGTCGTATGTCGTCCGTCGTATGTCGTCGTCGTCGTCGTATGTCGTCGTCGTATGTCGTCGTCATCGTCGTCGTCGTTGCCGTCGCCGTCGTCGTCGCGTCGTATGTCGTCGTCGTCGTATGTCGTTCGTCGGTCGTCGTACGTCGTAGTCGTCGTATGTCGTCGTCGTATGTCGTCGTCATCGTCGTCGTCGTTGTCGTCGCCGCCGTCGTCGTCGTCGTCGTCGTATGTCGTATGTCGTCGTCGTCGTCGACGTCGTCGTCGTCGTATGTCGTTCGTCGTTCGTCGTCGTCGTATGTCGTTCGTCGTCGTCGTCGTACGTCGTGAGGCGTAAGTAGTGCGTCGTCGCCGTCGTACGTTGTACGTGGTACGTCGTCGTCGTCGTCGTACATCGTACGTCGTGCGTCGTCGTCGTCGTCGTCGTACGTCGTCGTACGTCGTACGTCGTACGTCATCGTCGTCGTCGGTCGTACGTCGTTCGTCGTACGTCGTACGTCGTACGTCGTCGTCGTCGTACGTCGTACGTCGTACGTCGTCGTCGTCGTACGTCGTACGTCGTCGTCGTCGTCGTGTCGTCGTCGTCCGTGGTACGTCGTCGTCGTTCGTCGTCGTCGTCGTCGTCGTCGTCGTATGTCGTCGTCGTCGTCGTCGTCGTCGTGAGGCGTACGTCGTACGTCGTCGTCGTCGTCGTCGTCGTCTTACGTCGTACCTCGTACGTCGTACGTCGTCGTCGTCGTCGTCGTCGTCGTCGTACGTCGTACGTCGTACGTCGTCGTCGTCGTCGTCGTCGTCGTCGTCGTCGTCGTCGTCGTCGTACGTCGTACGTCGTACGTCGTACGTCGTCGTCGTCGTCGTCGTCGTCGTCGTCGTCGTCGTCGTCGTCGTACGTCGTCGTCGTCGTCGTACGTCGTCGTCGTCGTCGTCGTCGTCGTCGTCGTCGTCGTCGTCGTGGTCGTCGTCGTCGTCGCCGTCGTCGTCGTCGCCCTCCGTCTAGTGGTGCGGGGGAGCAGCAGAGCGACGGACGTTCTTCATCGTTTTCGGCCTCTCGGGGCCCTCCCCGGACCTCGGGACCATCGAAATACGACTCGGGGTGAAGAACCAGTCCCGGGACTGGTCAGAGAACGACTCGGGTGAAGAACCGGTCCTGGGTCCCGGGGGAGTTGTCGAGAGGTTGTAGGCCCGTGCTTCGAGGCAACCGAGACGCTGGATGTCTGGGGTGGCTGGGGGGCCTCAGGTCGACGTCGTTGTCGTACGTCGTCGACGGCGTCGCGGGCCGTCCGCGACGACGCCATCGTCGGGCCGTCGCCATGGCCGTCGTGGCCCTTGGCTGGTGGCTTCCTGGCTGGGGCGTGCGGACACCCCCTGCCGCCCCAACCAGGCTCCCGACGTCATGATTTTTTCATGACGTCGACCCCCAGAAGTCTCGACCCATTCCCCGGGACCAGTTTTTCATCTCGAGTCGTTTTGTTGACGGTCCCGCGGCCCCGGAAGGGCCCCCCTGGGGCCCAAAATTACAGACACACCTCCGGTCGAGATTTTCTTCTTGACTCGAGGGGGGTCCGGGCCGGGAGCGGCCCGAGCGACCAGCGGCTGCCTTCGGAGGAGCTTGCGCGGCCGCGCCCCTACAGAGGCACTAGCTAGGCGGGCGGCGCCGCGGGCGGCGGCCGCAGGCAGCGGCCGAAACGGCCTCGGGCCCCGAACGGGGGCACGCTCTATAACTTTCGCGGAGGGGGGGGGGGCGAGGAGGGAGGAGGAGCAGGAGAAGGGGGAGAAGGATCCAGAGGACGGAGGACTGGGAAGGAGGGAAGAGGATGATGATGATGATGATGATGATGATGATGATGATGATGATGATGATGATGATGATGATGATGATGATGATGATGATGAGATGATGATGATGATGATGAGAGGAGGAGGAGGAGGAGGAGAGGAGGAGGAGGAGGAGGAGAGAGGAGGAGAGGAGGAGGAGGAGGAGGAGGAGGAGAGGAGGAGGAAAGAGCAGGGAGGACTGGAGAGGATGGAGGGAGAGGAGGAGGAGGAGGGCGAGGAGGGAGGGATGGGGGAGAAGCAGGAGGGAGGAAGAAGAAGAAGAAGCAGGAAGGAGGCAGGGGGGGGGCACCCTAGAGGTCCGATGTCGCGAAAAAGAGGCGACCTCGCAGAAAACGCCCGCGCAGTATCTGCAGCGGACAGCACAAAAACGAGACTGCGTGCCTCCGGGCACGCGTCTGCGGAGCGCGCCCGCAGAAGAGCGCTGCTCGGCGGCGGCAGCGCGCCAGAGCCCCGGGGGTTCTCGGACGCCCTCTGCCCTCCTCTGGGGCTCCCGGGGGTCGGGGCCGCGGCTGGGCACTGCTCGACAAACGGGCAAGGGTGCACCCCGGGAGGGCGGGAGCGCCCAGAGCCGAATCGATACATCGCATCGGTGGTCGAAGCGAATCGGAGCAGCAAGAATCGGCAGCCGAGTCGGGAGAGGCCGGATCGGGGGAAATCGGCAGGCCAATGGGCCTCCGCTGAAACGTCGGAATCCGACTCGGAATCCCGGGTCGAATCGAAGCGTACATGGAACCCATCGGAAAGAAGAGGCGTCGAAGCCACAGCTGCCCCGATGCGCAAGACGCAAAACGTATGAATACGCAGACTGACAACGTAGGTCTGACGCGACACGCTCCCCCAAACGTGGACCAATACGTGAAGCCAACACGCAACGTATTGGCACGGACGGTTTGAGCACGGTACGTGCTGCGTATATCCACACGGGCGCATCGAGGCCACTACCTCAGGTCGAAACGAGCCCCTGGAAGAGGTCATCGTCGTCGTGGGTCGTCGTCGTCGTCGTCGTGGGTCGCCATCGTCGTCGTGGGTCGTCGTCGTCGTCGTCGTCGTCGTCGTCGTCGTCGCCGCTCGCCGCCGCCCGCCGGCGCTGGTGCCGGCGCGAGCCGGGGGGAGGGGGAGGGGGCGGTTCCGAACCCCGTTCAAGCGCCTACAGAATGCGCTCCTTCGGACGTTTTGAGCACGGCACGTGTTGCGCGTGCAAGCGGGCGCATCGAGGCAGCTGAGTCGGAGGGTTGGTACAGGGAGGCGCGGGGGGCAGATCGGAAGGCATTGCCACGGCTCGGAAGCGCCCCGTCCTCGTGCATGTGTCGGCTTCGTGCGCTTGCCGTCGAAGCGCTGTCACAGGGAACCCCCAATAAGGAACGAGGTACGCTTTTCCCATAAGTGAAACTCCGACTTCCCAGAGACGGCCTAAGGAAAACCTGAGACAGACTGTAAAACAAAGAAGGCGCTCTGAGCCCCTCCCCGACGAAAAGGGTTCCTTATTCTGCGGCCCGACTGTACTTCTTCGCAAGATGATCTAAGATGCTCTTCAACGGTCCTCGCCGAGAAAAATGCACACGTCCGGGCGATGTCTACAAGGGGCCTGGGGCTGCCAGGAAGGCTTCCTTTCAGCACGGGGGAGCTTCGCTACGAAGCCCCTGCCTTCTTGGAAAGCCCCTCCACCTCGCACTGAACCGGACCAGCTCGGCTCCAAAAACGCACAAACAGACACTGGCACACACAGACGCTGGCACACACACAGACACAGACGCAGACACACGGACACGCACACACACAGACACACTTTTCTTGGCGTCGCGGCCCTGCGCGCGGCGACAGGGCGCAGAAGTTCAGAGAACAGTGAAGCGCGCGCGTCCACGCGCGCCCGAGCACTCAGAGACCACTACGCAGACACAGACACACAGACACACAGACACACAGACACATAGACATACACGCACACGCGCACACGCACACGCGCACCCGCACACGCGCGCACACACACACGCACACACACAGACACCCACACAGACACCCACACAGACACACACACACACACACACGCACACACACACGCACACGCGCACACATGCACACACGCACACACAGACACACAGACACACACACACACACAGACACACACAAACACGAACGCACACGAACACGCGCACCCACACAGACGACTCTTTCCGGGGTCCTGCTGGCTGGCTCTGTCGAGCCCTGGTCACGAGGGACCCCCCCAGGAGGCCCGAGAAGAGCAAGACGCCGAAACCGCGACTCCCCGCGCGCCGCCGAGGTGCTTCGGGCGAAGAGAGGGAGAGAGAGAGAGAGAGAGAGAAAAAAAGAACACAACACAAATGAAAGAGAGAGAGAGAGGGAGTGAGAGAGAAAGAGAGAGAGAGAGACATATAGAGCGAGAGAGAAAGAGAGAGAGAGAGAGATGGAGAGAGAGAGAGGGAGTGAGAGAGAGATGGAGATACATACATGTGTATATATACATATAGAGAGAGAACAACAACAAGAGAGAAGAGAGAGAGAAAGAGAGAGAGAGAGAGCGAGAAGAGAGAGGGAGAGAGAGAGAGAGAGAGAGCGAGAGAGGGAGAGAGAGAGAGGGAGAGAAAGAGAGAGAGCATCGACCTTCACCATCAGGCCTCCCCGCGGGCATTACTTGTCGGAGGCCTGGAAATCGGTGCGGCGACAGACCGTGCGGCGACCTCGAAAAATCCCGAGCGACCTCACCGCGCGGCCCGCCACCGCACAGTTTTTGAAACCCGCCCGGGGGCACGCTGGGAGAGAGGGCGGCCCGAGTCCCAGAAGCGTGAGGCCGCCCCGCGTCCCCAGTGTTAGGTCGGGCGCGTCCTCCTACAGGCGGATTTGGGGCGACAAGTAAAACATAGTCAAATCATATTCATATCCCCAAATATGCAAAAAATACTCCAAACATCGTCTCCAGGTTATTTTTAAACAGTTATTGTCGGATATTCCTCCTGTAGAGGGACAGGCCCGAACTAATACTACTGACTCGCCACGCGGCGTGGTCACGGCACCGCTTGTCAGGAGCGGCGAACCTACGCAATTATCCGAGAGCGATGTCGTGATAGGATTGGGTCAGGATGCGCCCCAGGATTCCAAAGGTGTGTAGCGGCCCTCGATTCTGCAGCCCGTGTGGAACGTTAGTACACTTCAGAAGTCGAGGCAGACTTGGTAATCTTGGAACGTAGCCTATAAATCCGCCGACCCTGTCGGCGTGTGGAAGATGCTTTTCCGTTCGTCGTGAACGTCGTCGTCGTCGCCGCCGTCGTCGTCGTCGTCGTCGTCGTCGCCGTCGTCGTCGTCGTCGTCGTCGTCGTCGTCGATGCTCTTCCGTTCGTCGTCGTCGTCGTCGTCGTCGTCGTCGTCGTCGCCCTCCCCTCAGGCGCGCCAGCCAAAGCGAAACCAAAGCGAAATCGAGCAACGTCGTAGCTGAGTCGAAGGCAAAGCGAAATTGAGCAACGTCGTAGCTGAGTCGAAGGGAAGCCCCTTCCCTTTGATCCCTTCCCCGCCGGGGGGGGGGGGGTCCCGGGGGGGGTCCCGGGGCAGATACGCATCCCCCCCGGGATGTCCCGGGACCTAGAAAAGCCCCCAGACTGGCCAAGAGTGCCCCAAGAGGCTTCCAAGACGGCTCCAGAGGGCCCCGAATCGCCGAACCATCGGTCGAAGACGCCAAAGTAGCCTCCAGACGGCCCAAGAGATTGCCAAGACGCTCCAAAAAGTTTCCAAGAGCACTCCCAAGAGGGCACGAAGAGGGACAAATCAATGATTTCCTTAAAGTTTTTGACAGATTTTGACGTTCTCGCCGTTTCAACTTGCCGTGGCTCCAAGACGGCCCCAGATGCCCACAAGATTGCCCCAAGATAGCCCAAGAGGCCTCAAGAGAGCCCCAAAATGACCCAAGAGAGCCTCAAGACCGCCCAAGATGCCTCCAAGATGGCCCTCCAAACGGCTCCAACAGGGTACCCAGACGGGGTGCCCGACGAGCCCTCGGCGACAGAGGCTCCCAGGAAGCCCCAAGATGCCCCCAAGAGGCCACCACGAGACCCCCAAGAGGCCCCCAGGAAGCCCCAAGAGGCCCCCGCCACATTAGAGAACGCATGGGTCGCCCTCCAGGGTCGGCGGCACCGGCCGTAAGGCCTTCGCAATATCCTCTGGAGCTTAGAGTTCCCGGCTCTGTTCCCCAGAAGCCCGAAGCGCCCCGGATATGGGAAACATGTGGCCCCCAGAGGCTGCGGCTAGATGTTGTCCAACTCCAATGCGCCTCGGCCTTCTGGCGCCCATTCACGGAAAATCCAAGACGCAGTGGATATGGACACAGATCTTGCCCGCATCTTGCTCCTCTGATTTTCGCCCATGTGCGGGGACGCGTCGACCCCACTCGCCCATTGATCGCCGATCGGGGCCTGGCCGCCGTGTCGGCGATGCATCGCCGGGTGTAGCTCCATGTTTACCCTCTCTCCCCTGAGTAGAGGCATGAACATAATTTGTCGGAGGTCCGCGCGGATTTCTTGGATCGGCCTTGGACCCTCTCCCTGGTGCGAGGTTGGGCGCGTCCTCCTACACGCGGAT
This sequence comes from Prorocentrum cordatum, assembly GCA_963575745.1. NCBI lineage: Eukaryota > Dinophyceae > Prorocentrales > Prorocentraceae > Prorocentrum > Prorocentrum cordatum. Next base: position 18,763 of record CAUYUJ010006544.1, read on the forward strand.
TTCGGAGGACAAATGGAAAATGGTCAAAAAACGAGCCAATGCGTAATATAACAGTCGCCCCCATTTGGGGTTTCTCTTTTTCCTGTTCTTTTAAATATTCCTCCTGTAAAGGGACATGTCCGACTTCAACCCTGGTGCGCGGAGCGCGCAAAAGGCGGCGCCGGAGGCGCCGCCAGGGGGTCCCAACGCAGATCCAATAACCCCGCGACAGTCAGGACGGAGGGCCTCCGCAGCCTTCCTGAGAAAATATACAAACGGCATCAGCACAAGCATAAACATAGGGCCGGGAACACCAGAACCCGCGAGATCTGGGCCACCAAGCTTCGGGCATCGCACCTCTCACGCGTTCACGATTGCTCTGCAGCTGCCGAGGCGCCCCACGCAAGCCTAGGAAGCGCCGCGAAGGGGTTGCCTGGGACCTGCCTGGGGCCTCCTACGAACCTTGGAGGTGTGCCCAGCAACCGCCGAAGGACCTCCCTCGATCCTGGAAAGCGCTGCCCAGCCCCGAAGCTCTCTCCAAGATGGCCCAGTGCGCAATCGCGCCGCCCCCCTTCAAGGCGTCCGCCCCCTACCTCTCGACCACCTCCGCGAGGCCAGCTTTGCATCCCGAGCCGTTTCTTGACAGCCCCGAGGCCTGGCGAGGGCCCCGACAGGCCGAAACGATCTTTCCGAGGCGCCCAGGGGCCGCAGCCGCTCGGGCCCAGGCCTCGGGTTGCAGAAGGGCCGCCGCTCGGGAGGAGGAGGAGGAGGAGGAGGAGGAGGAGGAGGAGGAGGAGGAGGAGGAGGAGGAGGAGGGGGAGGCGGCGAAGGAGGAGGAGGAACGGGGGCGGCGGAGGAGGGGGGGCGTGCCAAGGGGGACCAGTCTCCACCAACCTAACCACTGCTACTGCTACTGCTGCTGCAACTGCTGCTTGAAACACTCCCCCTTACAAAGAAAGAAGAGCAAGCGGCTCGCATCGGGGTCGAGCTCATCTTGAATATCCTCGCCTCCGCGACAGCTCTTGCCAGGCGAGCGCGACTCAGCAGCTCTCCCAGGCGCCGTCGGCATGGGGGGCGGATTGAGACAGAGATGGCGTCGAGGAGAGAGGAGGCCTCAGCGAAGGAAAGAGAGCGACCCCGAGCGGAGGCCATGCGCGAGGCGAGGCGATAGGAATGATAGCGCGCTACATCGAAGGATAACTGATGGCCACGCAAGCCAGAGAGAAACATGAGGTGGGCGGGGGGCGGGGATCGAATCGCACGAGCAGCCCAAAAACTGGAGTCGAGGGCAGGAGCGGAGGTAGTGGGAGACGCGATCGGGTTCCCCAGGGCATCCGATGACACGCCCGCGCGGGCGTTGCATCCTTCCGCCAGTCGCCCAGCCCCCGAGGGCCGACTTGGGTGCAATCAACGCCCAGGACGAAGGGATTTCCCGAAGCGCCACTCTGCGAGCCCCCCAGTCCTCGCTCGAAAATCTCAACCCCAAGTTAAAGCGTCTCCTAACCTGCAGGACCAAGAGCGCTTCAGGAGGAGCCCGAGCAAGACCCGACTGGAAAACGCTACAGAAACGACCCTGCCAACGCAGACGGGGCTCCTCTCGAAGATCTTGGGGCGGGAACGAAAAGCCTCAACGCTTCCGCTCCGCTCTCTCGAAGGACGGGGCCCAGCGGGAATCCCCTCGCCGCTTCGTCCAGCGTCGCAGCGATGGCGGGAGAGCGCCAGAAGCGCGGGGCCATCGATTTGTTGTTCCACCAACCAAGGGCGCCGGCGCTCAACATCACCGAACGAAGCCGCTCCAAATTCTGACGCCACGTGGAGCATGTCTTCAAGGCCGACCGCATGAGGGTGGCAGCCGCGAGGGCCTGGATGCTAGGGGCCTCGGGCAAGCCAAACCGTGCGAGCTGAAACCAGTCGCCATGGCGGAAGAGAGTAAATCGAGCGCGATGCATTCGGGCCAGGAGCCTTCGCTCGGCCATGGGGCCGCCCGCGCTCAGCTGGACCAGCTGCGTCTGATAATTCAGCACCGCGACGACTCTTTCCCAATGGGCTGCCGCAGAGACAGAGTGGGGGGCGACACGCGCACCTAAAGGCAGAGGAGCGAGAGAGAGCCTTCTCGAAAGGCTCCTTCCACTCACCCCCACGAGACGCTTCGGGCCCAAGGAGGCATCCGAAATGCACATCCTTTCCACGGGCGCGACAAGAGCGCCATGACTCCTCGATCGAGCCCAGGCCATCCTGGAGCTCAGCACAAGTCCCGGGCGAGGCAGGGGCCCATAACGGCACGGCAACACATTTTCCAGGCTTTAGCAAAAGCGCCGCGAAGCGCTTGGCAAGCCTGAAAGCGCGAACAAGGTGTCGAATCCCATCCCTCCTCCACACCGCGACCCCAATAGCATCGGCACACGTGCGAACTGCGCCTCAATGCCTGCGCGAAACATGACTCTCCATGTCGGCAAGGAATGGGTTGAGCGCAAACATGAGCCGTGACCCTGGCAGCGGGCGCCCCTGCAGGACTCCTCACAGCATACAGTGCAAAGAAAACTTGGGAGCCGCCGGCAGGGAAGTAGCAGGGGTTCAAATGGTAGAGCACTCGGACGGCGAGCCGAAGACCATGCGGAATGGGAGCAGCATCGAGCGTGGCTAGCATCCAAGACTGGCGCATGGATGGGAAGGCATGAACAAAGCCGAAGGCAAGGGGAGAGGCAAGCTGGGCGGGGTCCTGATGTTGCCGAATGCTCGTTTCCCGGGCCGCCGGGTCAAGATCAAGCATGTTGTTGAGAAGGCTGCGGCGAGGAATGGGGCCGCGTTGAGCCTCGGGTGCCAGGCCTTGCAGGGCGCGATATGTGGCTCAATTCAAAACGGCCGCAACTACCTTATCCGAAATACTTGTTCAGACCTAGGGGTCGCACCTCGCCTCCAGCGCGAGTGACTCCTGTCGCCGCTGGGCCCTCGCCCTCTTTCGGCTTCGGGATGAAGACTTGGAGAGAGGCATTAAGGGCATGGGGGCGTCAAGTGACCCGCAAAGGCCCAGAACAAAACGCGATGTAAGACTCGAGGGCCAACACCAGCCCGCCAAACGGAAAACGGAAGCCCATCGGGACCTGGGGCAGAGGGGTGTGGGGGGGGGGGGGGGGGCGGAGGTACTGCTCAACGCCACGGGGGCCAGGAGGAGGAAGGCCCCGAAAATCTGGGCCCGACGGCCCAAACTTCTGGGCACACTGGCTGGCTAGACGTGGGAGCGGCGTCTCTTGTGCAAAGGTTGGAGCCCAGAAGCGATTGAGCTCCTGAGCGGCCCCTTCAAGAAACGAAACCGCCTCATCCGAACCCCCCCCCCCCCCCCCCCCCCCCCCCTCCCACCGCGACTCCAAGCACCCCCGCGAGGTGTTTTCGCCGTCCGAAGTTGCGCCAATGCCTAGAGCGTCTCGCAACCGCGGCGCGACGCTGCCTGATGCGGGCTTGCATCCCAGGGTGAGGTTCGCCATTGGCCTCGGCTTCGAGGGATCGCAGGATCTGCTGGCGCCCCTGTCTCTGCAGCGATGCATGGAAATCGTGGAGCGCTCCTGGATCCACGAAGAAGACCGCGCTCTGTCCTACGCCCGCGTGGGGGTTGGAAACCGGGAGATGGGAGCGAATCCGCGCATGGCGAGCGAGGAGGCATCGGACCTATCGAACGCCCTGGCGAGAGACACAGCGCGCGGCCGAGCGAGTAACCACGGCCCGCGACACGAGGGCACGCGGCTGGGTGTCCAATTGTTGATCCCGCACAGCTTTGGCCAACCGGTGTCTGCAGAGGGTGGCGTAGCGCAAGGCCTCGGGGGGCTCGCAGCGGCCAAAGTCAACGCGCGATCCACGCTCGGCCACGAGCTTCGGGCGCAGGGGGTCGGCGACGACATGGCGCGGAAGAGGGCGAGTCCGAAGGGAAGGAGGAGGCGAGGAATCATTCGCCCGTGACCGAGCTGTCATCATAAGGGTGACAAGTGCATGGTCACTGACGCCTGCGAGAAACATGACGTGAGGCCCCTCAAAGCGAAATCGTTGGTCGGCCCTCGCAGAGAACCCGTGGCGGCGTCGCCGTGAAGAAGCGATCAACGCGCGACTCGGAAAATGTTCCTCGGTGCCAACATGTTGGGGCCTCGCACGAGGGTTCGGTGAGTAGCTTCCAAATCGCCCTCCAGGCGCTGTCTCCCGCTCGCGGCTGGCCCGAGGCACCGCTCGAGGAGCATGCTGTATTAAAATCCCCATGTCGGGCGCTCCCTGCGCGCTGGGGGTGCGACCGAACGCCGACGCCTGCGCCAAAATCGTGCGTTTAACGGCCGCCAGGGCCGAAGCGGGGATCTTGAAATTGTGCGCATTCCAATGAAACAGGCAAGCAGATGGAGAGGAAAACCTCAACATTAGAATGCGCCCTGGAACGAACGAAAGCTCTTCGACCTGGAGGGCGCCGCCCAAGTCAGGATCTAGGGTGGCGACACCTCCAGCGTTCGCCCCCTCGCAGCATGATCCAATAACTTTGTGAGAGGGCCCTATGCGTTGGCAGAGGTCGGCAACTGCAGCAGGTGAGCCGTGCGTCTCCTGGAGACTCACCAGCGCCCTCGGCTTAGCGAGGGCGCTCAGCATGCGCAGCCTCCGCGTCATACCCGATGAGGAATGATGACAGAGCGCCCGAGCGTTCCACGAGACGTAGTCGACCGAGTTGCCGCCCATGAGGGTGTTATTCACACCGCTCCACTTACCTCGGGGCGAACGCCCTCTTGCTGAGCGCCGCCAGCGTCGCGTAGTCAAGGCCCGCGTCCGTGGCGCCATTCCTGTTCCAGAGAACCGCTGGGACTTCGCCAGCAGCAACCTTGATCTTCGCCACGTGTTCCCACTGGTGGGTGGGCGTGCCAGCATCCTTGTCAATGTAGATATTGTGAGTGGCGCGGCACTGGGACTCAAGCGCATTCCGAAGTGCGCGGCATGCCCGTTCCCGAGCGAGGTCGCGCCGACCCTTGTCGCAACCGACGTACACAGGAATAGAACGCCCACCAGGCGCCCAAATCGCGAACGACCGCCATTGGCCACTGCCCAGGCGGAGGGCGCTCTGGCAGTGTCGAATCCGAGCCAGGCGCGCAGCCTCCATCGGGCCGAGCATGCGCAGGACAAAACCTTTTCCCAACTGAGGACCCTCCAGCTGCACTTCCTTGCCGTACTCGCACCCACACGTAGATACCCATTCTTGCAGGCACTCCTTTGCGTGGATGAGGGAGATCTCCTCCTTCGCCGTGACCGTAAAAATGGTGGGGTCGATCTCCCCATCCCAGTCACCAGTGCGAACAACATGAGCCCGCGGAGGAGCAGACCTCGCAAGGTCGAGTTCCCCCTCGAGCCTCGCGAGGCGCTCCAGCATCGCGCGCTGTCCTGCCTCCATCGCCGCAACCTTCTCATCAGTAGCGTCGAGCAAGTACCGATGTGATTCTCAACGGGTGCGCCGAACTTCTTGAAAGCGGGAGCAGTGGCCGCCGCAGGCGCTCCAGGCAAGTGGGCCTTGATGGAGCTGAGGCGCACCGAAGACATCTCCCGCAAGCATCGCTCCTGGAATTGGGCAAACAGCTCATCGCGTACAGCAGGCATCTCTTGCCGAAGTTGTTCCCGAAGAAACCCTGCTGCCCGCGGGCCTCCGCCGCGAGATGCGCTCTGAGCGGCCACAGGGGCAACGCCACCTGCTTGGACACGAGGAGGGCTGCCCGCCACGGGAGCGCAGCACCCACCTTCGGGAGTGCCAGGAGCGCTCTGTCCCAGCGGCACTACAGCAGCAGCGGCAGCCGCACCTTGCGCCATGCGCAAGGTGCGGCGATTTCCTGCGATGGGAAGGTCGGAGCGGCTTCCCCTGCAGCCTGTGTGCGTTCTCCCTCAGGGAACGTCGGCATGTCCTCCACGCGCGCCAGCAAGCTTCCAGGCTCCTTGCCCGCGCTGCGGGAGCGTGCCGACGGGGCGGGGGAAGCAAGGGCCGCCGCAGCCACTGCAGCACGTAGAACACCGTCAGGGCGTTGCCGAACACGAGCACCAGGGCGAGGGGGCATGGGGTGTGAGCCCACGCTGCGTTCAGAATCAGGAGCGCCAGAAGCAGCGCGCCGACGGCGGGGGGTATGCTTGAGTCCTTTCTTGCGACCATCGTGTCCCATAGCAGCCCGTGGGAGAACAAAAGAAAGAGACAAATTCTTGGCCCCAGCAGCGCGCAGCTCGACTGGGGTTGCCTGAAGCTGGGTCTAGCCTCGGACCCGAGGTATTCACTTCTGGCCCCGAGGGCAAAAACATCTTGAGCTAAAATGGCTACGGACATCTTGAGCCAAAATGGCTACGGAGGAGGCGGCGGAGGAGGAAGAGGAGGAGGGGGGCCCTTTGCCCCTTTTGCCCCCGCTGAGCGCCCGATGTCTGGCTTGGAGCAGGGCCGCCGCTCGGGCACCAGGCCGCGTCGCGCGAGGCGGCATCTCCTCTCCGGGCCCCCGAGAGAGGCCGGCCCTGGCCACGGCGAAGCTCCGTGCAGCGGAGGGCCCGGCCCCCGCATATGCCCAGGGCCTCGTGCTTTTCTCTTCTTGGCGGCACGCACAAGGGGGCTGCTTCCTATAAGGAGGCTGTTTCCTAGAAGGCGCCGGCCTGGCATCTACAGATAAAGGCCCGCGCCCTCCAAGAAGCAGGGGTGCTTCTGAGAAGCCCTCCCCCCTCCCCCCACTGCAGCGATATTTATCATCATCGCGATTAACACTCACTGGTGCGACTTCAACATGAAAAATGCTCCTCCCCAGGCTCTACGGCGAATTCGCTTTCAAGGGCGATATGTTGTTCTAATCTAGTTCGCTAACATATCATGATATTCACGAGTAACAACATGACATATCATGTAACATACCCTTTGCTAGCCATTCACTACTTACTCACTACCATGGCAACATCCAGCACCACTTTCGCATTACTTTCTCATCAACATGGCAACAGTCATCACCACGGGGCGCTGATGAGGGGCCGCGGGCGAGGCTGGCCCGGGACCCCCACTAAGCGCAGGCAAGATAGGCCCCCGATGTTGAAACACTGCGCTGGAAAAATCGGGCCCCTACATCGTCGATGAGCGGACGAGTTGTAAGTCGATTCGCTCTATCCTGAGCCTATCGTACCCTAGCGTTACCCCTGACCGATGTCTGCAAGGTGGTCTTCGGGCCACAGCTCTCCTCCCCAGGGGCCGCTCGAGACGATCCGAGCAGCCCCAGGAAAGCTCTCGGCCAGGCGCAGCCGCTGGAATTAGGTCGGGCATGTCCTCGTACAGGCGGATGTTGGGCGGAAGATGAAACATAATCAGCAGATAATCAAAACATGCTAGTAAATGCTCAAAACATCATCGTCCCAGACTATGTGTTGACAATGTTTGAACATTCCTCCTGTAGAGGGACACGCCCGACTTGACGCTAGAAAGCCTACCGAGGCTGGAAGACCGCCGAGAAGCGACGAGCACACGCGAAGACCTCAGGACCTCAAACCTCCGACCGGGAACTCCCCCTCCGCCTGGTCGATGCTCTCCCTGTGTGAAGCGCTGCTGGCGCAAATGCGCCCGAGTCCAGAGTCGGGGAGCTACTGGCCCGGGTCAGTCCAAACCTGGGTCAGTCAAGATTGGCAGGATCCTGCAATATTCAGGTCGGGCATGTCCCCCTACAGGCGGATTAGGGGCGAAAAATTAAGAATACGAGAAACAATGCTCAAACATAGCAGGAACGTAATAACAAATCGCCCCCAGACTATATTTTCAACTGTTTCTAAATATTCCTCCTGTGGAGTGACATGCCCGAATTGATGCAAGCGCCTGCATGATCCTGCAGGGTCCTGCGCCCCAGCCTGGGCCAGTGCAGCCCTGGCTCTGCGAGATCCTGCAAGATCCGACGCTCTGGCTGACCGCCGCTTGTATTAGGTCGGGCCTGTCCCCCTGCAGGCAGCTTGGGGGCGAAAAATGAATCCCCCAAAATAACCAAAAATAAACAAAAATGGTAGAAACATCGTCCCCAGACTATTTTTAAACAATTATTTTTGAATATTCATCCTTTGGAGGGACATGCCCGACTTAACGCTTGAACTGACCCCCGTCACTGGAGCCCCGGAGGAGTAGGGGCGGCGCCACAAGGCGGCCAGCCGCCGGCTCGGCTAGCTCTGGGCGCCCGCGGTGAGGAGCGCCCTGAGGCGCTCGTTCTCCTTGCGCAGCTCCTCCGGGCGTTTTTTGTTTTTTTGTTTTGTTTTGTATTTTTGTGTCTGTTTCTTCTCCTTCTTCTTCTTCTTCTTCTTCTCAAACAATCATTAATGTCACTGTTTGTGTGCATTTTATATATATATATATATGTGTATACCGATGTATGTATAACAATATATTGTATATAGGTGTCAACATTATCTATGTATATGTGTGTTATTAAACCACCCAGCTGCAGCAAGCAACGAGTAATACGAAGCCGATACGAGGACAACATCGGGTGAAGATAAATCGGGAATTCCTGAGATCCGGCGGTTCTGGAGAACGTCTCGGGCGCCGCCGCCGTGTCAAGCGTTCCCGAGCTCAGGCACCGCGGTTGTGTCAGAGCGTTCCGGCGTTCCTGAACGCTCCGAGAGCGTTCCAGAACGCTCTGGGACGGATTTATCCTCGCCCTAGCCCCGTCCGAATGACGCTATCGACAAGCCTCCCACAGCTGACACATCAGCTGATCTTGCGAAACACCTCGGGTTGCAGTGCGAGCTGTTTGGTTTGGGCGTGGGTTCAAGTCAAGCGCTAACTCCCAGGCAACAGCGGGACCGAACGAAGGCCCGAACAAAGGCAAACGGGCGAGAGCCAGACGAAAGACACGACGGCTTGCAACGCGAGTTGTTTCGCAATGCTCCTCCGAGCGGGGGTGGTGACCAGCGATTCGAACCGCTCGTTTTGAATATCTTTGCTTCCCCTCAACCGAGATGTGGGGGACGAGGCCCTTGAAAACCTGGGAGTTTGCGGACAGATGGTTCCAAATCGTTGATGAACAGTTTGCAAACATCCGAATTTGCTCATGACTTTGGCATGCCTAGGTGAAGGGGCAAGCTGGAAGCCCAAACATTCTCGCGGGACTAAATGCCGGCACGCTCGGAAAAGCGTCGGGACTTCTGGGAGCCCCATGTTCCAGACATCGCGTGTCTGGGAGTACGGCGGGACCACTCGAGGGCACCCTCCCCCAGGATGCACCAGAACATTCAACGGACACGACGAACATCAGGGTACCCTCGATGAATTGACCTCGACCGTTTACGTCGGACAGACCGTAGAGGCAGGATGGAGGGAGGGAGGGAGGCGGAGAAGCAACACGAGGGAGGAATGAGCACAGCCAAGGGGGGGAGGAGGAGCACGGCGGCGTCAAGATGCTCGCCGCCGGCTGATCGAGGTGCCTTCCGGAACGAAACAGCGGAGGAGGAGGAGGAGGAAGAGGAGGAGGAGGAGGAGGAGGGGGAGGAGGAGGAGGAGGAGGAGGAGGAGGAGGAGGAGGAGGAGGAGGGAGGGGAGGGGAGGCGGAGCGCAGGAGGAGTCTGAGTGCTTTGTACGGTCGTCGGCGAGGGGGGTCTCGGAGGAGGCAGGAGGGAGGCGGGGAGACAGCAATGCGGGACCGGGGTGGATCGGATCGGCCCGGCGGGAGGAAGCGTCATTCTTTTGGATGCGGCAAAGAAGAGGCGGGGAGGAAGCGTCATGCTCCGAAGCGCCGTCCGGGGCCCTCTGGGTCAACAGTGTAAAGCTCTGTGCTCAGAAATAGCCTTGGCAGTATCTGTATCCCGCCCGGCCCAGCGGACAAGAAAACACGGCGGCCCCAATCATCCACCCTGGCGCGGAGTGGACGGAGGATGGATGATCAGCAACAAGACAAGAAGATGCCCGCCGAAGGACGACGGTCCCGGGGCGAGTCGGAGATTTCTCGGAGGAGGAGGAGGAGGAGGAGGAGGAGGATGCGGGATCGACCGTCGGGTACCTCGGCAGGCGGCGAATCTGCAGGCGGTGCACATGGATACGCTTGGCCCTCCCAGAGCCTGAACATGTCCAGATCTAACGCCTGCAAAGGTCCCCGAAGATGGATCCAGCAAGCGGTGGTTGTGGAGAAACCTCCGCGTCGGAGGGAGGACACACGCCCACGCCTGCGCTGCAGTGTTGCAGCGATACCGCCGACCCTGGCATAGACGAGCTAGCCGTGCGCACCCAGACCTGCGAGGCCGTGATCGTTTTTCCGCGGAAGCGCCTCGCACCGCTCGGCCTGGGCTTTTCTCCGCGAGCCGTTTCTTGACAGCTTTTGGGCGCCAGAAAGCGGACCCCTGGCGCCAAAGAAGAACGTCCACCGCGACTTGTTCGACGTCTGAGGTCTGGGCAAGGCGACGCGCCCCTCGCGATTCCTTTCGTGAGAGATGAGGTCTGGGCAAGACGACCTCTCTACATCTGTTAACTAGCTGGGGCGCGTTCTGGCGTGCGGAGGAACGAGGATACATATTCGTTGAACGTTCTTGACCTTTCGGACTCTCTGAAGGTCTCCACATGCCTCTCGGGACCTCCATAGGCCTCCACATGCCTCTGGGGCCTCCGAGTCATGCTGCAACGACATTCTGGACTGTCAGAGCAGCCCGCGCCTGGCAACCGCAAGATCAACCGCCGCGCATTACGATGACGCCGGGCAATCATGCACGGCCCTTGGGCGCCACTGAGGGTACAAGAGGGGCTCATCAAATGGGCGAATTTGGTAGGAATGCACCCCTCGATCACTTTACGTGTTTTCGTGACAGGGGCACCAGGGGTGCCAGCGTATTGCCAGATGTTTGCAAGCCCACCAACCCTGCCAGGAACAAATGCAAAGCACACATTCCGGTAAAGTCTTGGACCATCCGCGAGCGCCCCGCGAACACGGAGCACTGTCATTTGGTAAGGGTGATGGGGGTGCCCTGGCACGTGCGGAGCACCTCGCGGGCGTCGCGCACCTGGCTGACGTCCGCATTGGTTCCCGACGGTTGTCGATGGCGGTCCCTGCCTACGCTGAGACTCGGGTGCTGCTTCAGTGGTGGGAGGGCGGGTGGAGTGTGCGAGGAGGACGTCCTTCGAGGAGTCGCTCGACCCCGCCCTCTACCCGCTCCTCTGTTCTTCTGTTTTGGGGGCAGGGGCGAGGTGTCAGCCGTTTCTATCGGGCCCAATCTGGCTCCAGGATGCCCCCCGACATCCCAAGATGGGCTCCAAGATGGTTCGAGATGGCGAGAGATGGTTCGTGGTAGCCTCCGACATAACTCCGAGAGGCCCAGAGACGGTCACATGACGGTTTCAAGCGTCCCTGGCGTCCCCCCCAAAGAGCCCCCCAGATGCCCAAACCGTCACAAACCAAAGGGGAATCACTGATGACCACAGACAGTCCCAAGAGATTCCCAAGACGGCCCCAGAGGCCACCAAGAGCGCTCTAGGAGGCCCCCAAAGAGAGCAATGGTTCGGCTTCGGAGGAGGGGACCCGAATCCCCCCACCATTTTTGAGCCATACGGCCCAAGATCGCCAAAAGAAGGCCCCAAGGCCACCCCAAAGAGCCAGAAAAAGGGCCCCGAGACAGTCCCAAGAAGACCTCGAGACGGCCCCCCAAAGACCCTCATGATAGCCCCAATAGTCTTTCGAGAGGCTCTCATCATAAAACGTCAGCGACGGCCTCCTCATCCCTCATTCTCCTCCTCTCCCTTTCCTTCTCTTCATCCGTCTCGTCCTTCTCCTCGTCCTCCTCCTCTTCCTCTTCATTCTTGCTCCTCCTCCCCCTCCTCGCCACCTTCCTCCTGTAGCGCCTCCTCGTTCTCCTCATCCTCATCTCCTCAATCAACCTTCTGATCCAAGCAACCCTCACGGGCATCGTTTCTGGATGGGCTGGTGGGAACACGCGAAACGGCAATATTGTTGGGCGGCCACCCCATCCTTACCTGTATCACTGTGGCCTCCGCTATTGCGTAGCTGAGGGCATCGTGGGCTTACCGATGCTGCCGAAGCTCTGTCGCCATCACCACTGGCACCCTACACCTATCACCATCGCAATCGTCACCTTCACTTTTGCATTTAATTGTCCTTGCTCTTCCTCCTGTGCCTGACCACCTCCTCTGCTGCCACCGCCGCTACCACCGCGGTCGCCCATGTACACCGTCGCCGGCACCGAATCGCTGCTGCCACCTCACGTTGCTGATCTCACACCTGTGTGCACGCTAGCGTTGAAGACACCATCGTGCTCGTCTTCGTATTGTTACCAGTGGCTCTCCTCGTTCTCGCAGCGGAAGCGCTCATTCCTCTCGCGCACACGCTTCCCGATATCCGCGAGCGACATCTCGCCGACGAACTGGCCTTGCAACAAAAAGCTATGATGATTGCGGACGGAGGTGTTGGCCGGGATCAGGCAAGACTTCCCGAGCGGTGGCTGGGTAGATCTGGCCTCTTGGCGACGCGCCAGCCGATGCACGTGGCAGCCCCTGGCAGCAGAAGGCAGGTGGGTCCAACACAGGCCCTCGGAGGCCCCCTGGCGCGCACTGCTGCGCACTGCGCCGAGCTTCTGCTCAGACTCGGCGCAAGCCGCGCCACGACGGGGCCAGACCATCGGCGCCGTGCCTGTCTTTTGCGGCGTGGGCTGGGACGCACAGAGACGTAGTAGTACTGTCTGTCCACATTGGAGACGCGCGTCCAACCCGAAGATCTAGTATACCCATCATGTAGTGTATCGTTTCCCCAGCGGTGTGGCCAGAGAGCGCCCGCCACGACGCACGTACTAGGAGATTTCTCGGTGCGCGTGTCGCCCCTGGGGGGGGGCGACGCGCACACAGTAGAAGTATGCTGGGGTGACGCCGATGGGCCCCCCGAGCTGTCGACCCTCGCCCCCAGGTTCGGGTGGACCCCGGGGTGCGAGAAAAAGTCCACCCCGCTGGAGGCGACGGGGGTCTGAGCCGGCCGGGCCCAAGGACAATCTGCCCAAAGGGAAGGAGGGACGAAGGCAACTTCGACCAAAACCAGTCCTCAGAAGCGTACCCATCGGTCGGAAGAAGTGCGTGTAGAAACATGAAGTAGGAAGGCGCCGAAAGTAGATCGGGTGTCCGCCCGCCCCCGAAAGAGGAAGGAAGAGGGGAAGCCGCTCGATCATTTAAGCATGAAGGCGCTCAACGTAGATTGGAACCTGGGGATGCAGAAATACATCCTTTCAACGACCGATGGGTACTCAGACGCGCCTGGCCAGAAGCCACGCGCCTCCGCAGAAGCCCCCCCCCGCCGCCGCCGCCGCAGAGGGCCGACCCCCCCTCGCGCACCCCCTCCCTCTGCGCGCACCGCCGAGACGCCTCGGGCCCGGGACGCTCGGAAGCGGCACGGGGTCTTCGCTGGACGGGTCCTGAGCTTTACTCCAGCAAAGCAGCCCAATGTCGGGGGCGCGCAGGCATGGCGATCCACGGATCCGGCGCGCAGTCGTCAAACCCATGGATCGGGGGAGGTGCCCTCCCCAAAATGCGGCCAGCACCGCCCCGTTCGGCGGCGGAAATCCGCGATGTCCCATGGAAACTGGACCCGTCGCGAATCCACGTCCCCTTGATCCATGCTTGCGATCGCCGGATCATAACAGCAAGTGTGGAGAGGCGGGTCGAGCAGTTGGTGGCGGGACAAGGGCGGAGTGCAGCCGGGGAGAGCTCGGCCCTCGCGCCGTGTTTTGCAAAGGACCGTGGCCGTCCAGACCAGACATGAAGCAGGCGTTGAGGCGAGAGCACGACATCCGAATCACGCGGCGGGACATCTCAAGCGAAGCGGCTGCTGGCTCACACGTCCTACGGGTCCCCGTCCCCCCTTGTGGGACTCTTCCATGGGTCATCCGTACTACCATAGCATCGCCATGAGGAAAACTCTGTGAAGAGGGGGGGCGAAGGCAAATCTGAACAACATCGATTCCCCGACCTCGCCCGGGGTCGAAACTGATTGGTTTTTGAGCCGCGTCCAGCCGTGGCAACGATCGAGGAGGAGGAGGAGGAGGAGGAGGAGGAGGAGGTGATAATGATATCGCAATCTCTCGACCCCGTGTTCCTGTTGTACCTCCCCAGCGGGGCCGATCGGCTGCAGGTCCTGGGGCCCCACGGCTGGCGAAGGCGCCGGGCGTGAACAATACCGTGCGGGCGCGGCCGCAAGCAACCCTCGCAAGACACCCAACTCGGGTCGGGCGACAGGGGGGGATGGCAAAGGGGGGGTTTGAGAATCAGCTCACGTAGCTGATTTTCCCGGCGCCTCCCAGCGCCGGAGGCGGCTATGTATCGAGGAACGGGCCCCTCGGTGGGGCCGAAACCAGCTGCATGCAGCAAATTTCGTAACCCCCCCTTTCCCAATCCCCCCCTTTCGCCCGACCCGACCAACCCTGAGAACCCGCGCGCGAGGTACACCTGAGGGGAAAGCCGGAGCACCATGAACGCAGCAGCTCCTTCAACGGCTGCGGGAAGTCACCGCGCAGCGCGAGGAGCGAAGAAATCCAGGATACCCTGACGAAAAGCAAATGGCTTCTTGATGTGCGCACCCACTGTATTGTGACGCCTGGATCAGGGTCTGCCAAAATTAGCGCGTTCCACCCCGAAAAGCGCCACTTGCACCGCCAGGAAACGGCCACATCCACGGCTGCTGCAGCCATCTCCTGGGTCCCTGGTGAGCGGTGTGTGTGTGTGTGTGCGTGTGTGGATGAAGATATCCAGATCCAGGAGAATCTTAGAAAGACTCGAGATTCCTAGCCACGACTCCGAGGCAGTGGACATGGATCTATTCTGGAGATGCCCTCAATCCCCTCCCATCTCGAATTTGATGGAGCTCGATCGGTCGAGACTTCGCCACTGCCCATGTGGCGTTGGGCCCTCGTTTTGCATAGACAGCGTCCCGCGTCCACTCCTGCTCGCTCTCCCCCTCTCCTCCCATCCTCGCCTCTGCCCTCTGCATGCCTCTGTCTCGGCACACCCCTCACACGTTTCGTGGCCCCAATCGGGAGCTCCACCGAAGGCCCCGGAGGCGGTTTTCGAATGCGTCCCCCGCGCCAATCTCGACACACATCTCACGCGCTTCGTGGCCACGTAAAAAGCTCCACCGAAAGCCCCAATGGTGGTTTTCGCATGCGTCCCCCGCGCCCATTTCGGCATATCACTCATACGATTCGTGGCCACATGGGGAGCTCCACCGAAGGCCTCAGTGGCCTCATAGGGCCTCATAGGGAACTCCACCGAAGGCCCCTGTGACAGTGCTCTCATGCGTCCCACGCGCCCTTCGCGGCACACCCCTCACACATCTCGTGGCTCCGTAGGAGCTCCACCGAAGGCCCTTATGGTGGTGCTCGCATGCGTCCGCGGCTCCCTTCGGAACACCGCTCACACGTTCCGTGGCCCCACAGGGAGCTTCACCGAAGAACCCAGTGGCGGAAATTGCATGCGTCCCCCGCCGATTCCGGTACACCCTTCACACGTTTCGTGGCCCCATGTGGAGTTCCACAGAAGGCCACTGTGGCGGTGTTCGAATGCGCCCCCCGCGCCCATTTTGGGACACCCCTCGCACGTTTCGTGGCCTCTTGGAAACTCCACCGAAGACGATGGTCAGTTCCTTCGCCATAGGGAGTTCCCCTGTGGCATGCGTTGCTGACAACTGCATATGGTTGGGTCCTTCGCCAAGCTACCTTTCAGTTTCGTGTTCAGCGCTCGCGGGCAACACACACACACACACACACGCACGCACGCACGCACGCACGCACGCACGCACGCACGCACGCGCGCGCACGCACGCACGCACGCACGCACGCACGCACGCACGCACGCACGCACGCACGCACGCACGCACGCACGCACGCACGCACGCACGCACACGCACGCACGCACACACGCACGCACGCACGCACACGCACACGCACACGCACCCACGCACACGCACACGCACACGGCACACACGCACACGCACACGCACACGCACACGCACACGCACACACGCACACGCACACGCACACGCACACGCACACGCACACGCACACGCACACGCACACGCACACGCACACGCACGCACGCACGCACGCACGCACACGCACACGCGCACGCACACGCACACGCACACGCACACGCACACGCACACGCACACGCACACGCACGCGCGCACGGCGCACGCGCACGCGCACGCGCACGCGCACGCGCACGCGCACGCACACGCGCACGCGCACGCGCAAGCCGCAAGCAACAGCACACACACACACACGCACACGCACACGCACACACGCACACACACACACACACACACACACACACACACACACACACACACACACACACACACACACACACACACACACACACACACACACACACACACACACACACACACACACACACACACACACACACACACACACACGCACACACACACACAACGTTGCGAAACACCGCGATCGGAGCACTCGATCCCATGTTTGGAAACATATAAAACAAATCCATAGCCATAATCATTCGGAGTTCCACGCAGATTCTGCGCTGGGCCCCCCTCCCTGGCGCACGGAGCGCGCCAGGGGCGGCGCCGGAGGCGCCGCCAGGGAGGCCCAGAGCCGATCCAAAAAATCCGTGCGGACGTCCGACGGCGGCGACGGCGGCGCACCTGTCGCCGGCGCCCGCGCGAGGAGCCGGCTCTGATAGAATGCTACTAGGGCTTGACCCAGCTCTCCCAGTATCTTGCTGGGACCCTACTGTACTCTGCTCTCCTCTCCTCTGCTCTACCCTACTCTACTCTCCTCTCCTCAACTTTACTCTACCCTGTTATATTCTGCCCGACAGTACCCAAACATACTCTACTCTACTTTGCTCCAATTCTACTCTACTCCTGCTCTACTCCGCTATGCTGTGCTCGAGATCTGCGCGGCTCTATTCATCTACTCTTCTCTATTCGAACCTACTCTGCTCCAATATGGTCTGCATATCCAATGTCTCCTCTACTGTACCCTACCCAACTCTACCCCACCCTACCGTACTTCACCCCTCTGTACTCGACTCTGCTCTACCCTACTCTACCCTTCTCCTCTTATATTATACTTCTACCCGATGCCTACTATACTCTGGTCGTCGTCGTCGTCCTGGTCGACTTCTTTGTCATTGTCGTCGTCGTCGCCCACGTCGTCGTCGCCGCCGCCGCTGCCTTCGTCGTTGTCGTCGTCGGGGTCGGCGTCGGCGTCGGGGTCGTCGCCGTGCGTCGTGGGTTCTGGGGCACCCGAATAGTTGAGCGCCCGAATAATTTTCCCGGGGAGGTGTTCTTGATTCTTTCATTGTTCCTTTTCCCCACCCTACAACTTGGGATCGTTGATTAGAAGAACAGGCCTCCCGAGCCGTCAACCCTGCATACTGCGGCCGCCAGATCCCCAGGTCCCCCGAGTATCCCGGAGAATCCCGCCTCGCGCCACTCTGCATACCGCGGCCGCCAGATCCCCAGGTCCCCCAATTGTCCCCGAGAGTCCCGCCTCGCGCCCAGAAATCATAACATATCCCCCTCCTCCACCGCCTCCACCTCCTCCTCCTCCCAGGATGGCGCCGCAGACCCGGCAAGACCCCCGCCGGCCTGGGCCTTCTGGCGACACCGCCGCCTTCAGCGCGGCGAGCTCCCGGCGCAGCTGTGCAATCTCTTCCTCGGCCAGGGACTGCTGCGGCGCCGCCTGCGAAGAGCCAGTCGAGGGGGAGGGGTGGAGAGCTCGGGGACCGCCGACGACCTGGGTCTGCACGCGCGTCGCACTCACACCGGCTGGAAAGCCACGGACGCCTCGGCGCGGTTGCAGGAAGGCCGTCTGCAGATGATCGCCAGTGCTCTGGCGGCTTCGGCGTTAGCTTCGGGGCAGCCTCGGGACCTCTGAGGGATCGGCGTCGCGGCAGCGAGCGCTGAGACCCGCACTCCCCTGCGGCGCCGCGCTCCCCTAGTGCTGATGCCCCGCAGCCAAACTCTGACTCTGAATGTGAAGCGAAGTATGTCGCGCATTCCATGCCTCCAATGTCTTGTTTTTCCTGCGCGCGAGTCACACAGCTTTTGACTTGTTCGTTCGGGGGACCTTATCGCATGGCCCAGAGAAAGGTCGTGGATTTCGGGCATGGCTGAAAGCGTCCGCCTGGATTCGTTCCCGAGACCATGAATGTCTGGTGGGCAGTACCTGAGTCGCGCTGGTACATGTCCCATGGGCGGCAGGCAGATGTACTCCCTGCTGCCTGACCCGCCGCCAGCAAGGTTTCTGGAGAACCCCCGAATTTTCAAGAGGTGAGGCTTCTTGAAACTCCATGACGCTTCTTGGAGGTTTCCACAAGCCTCGGGAGGCCTTCGGAAGCTTCCTGGGGCCCAACAAGGCCCTCCAAACGTCCAAACATCTGTGCACGGAACAACGCATTTTCGACGTCGGCGATGCCCGCAGGCCTCTTGCGGCATGTTAATTGGTTGGCGGTCATCGAAAATTTCGGCCAGCACATTTCGGCCAGCACCCATCTGCACTCATCCAGCGAGCGTGATTAAACAACCAAAGACTAGCATCGTTACCACGTTATGCAGCGCATGATTGCGAATACCTCTGTGGAAGTAGAATGTCCGATTGTATTGTAAGATGGGCGTCGCGCGGGCTAGATGGGACTCGACGCGCGTGAAGTAACGCGCGCGTGTACGTGTTTAGCGTACGTGTCACATTGCTTTAATCGTCGGTCTCCGCCATGGCCATATTCATCGCGTCCATGGTCACGTTGGCGACCGTCGATGCGATGGCGATGGTCACGGTGATGATCATGATGATGGTCACAGCAGTGATGATCATGCCAGTGCTGATCATCGTCATGGTGCTCATCACGATCATCATGATGACCATGATGACGACGAGTCCTGCCAGACCCCCTTGGACTCCTGGCGATGACGCGCTGCTGGAGAGGGACGCGACTTCTCGGAACCATGTAGCATGATCAATGTTATACCGCGACATGGCGGTCCACTGAATCCCGCCTACAAAGCACATGGCGGGACCAAATCACGCCACCTCTCATATCCCGTCCTGCGGTCGAGCATGTCCTGGAACGGTGTCAGGCATACTCGCGGTGCCTAAGGAAACTGTACTTCCACCGCGGCGCCAAGTTGCGCTGCGGTGAAAGCGGACACCTGTGAAATTTCAGATGGGCGTCGCGCGGGGCAGATAAGACTGGGTGCGTCTGAAGTGACGCGCGGTCAGCTGTTTGGCATGTGTGCCATACTTTGGCATACTGATGTAATTGTCGGTGTCCGCCATGGCCTGCCTCATCGTGTCCATGGTCATGGTGTTGGCGATCGCCGATGTGATGGTGATAATTACGATGCTGAAAATGATGATGGTCACCACCGTGATGATCATGACCGTGGTGATCATCGTCATGATGGTCACCATGATTATCATGATGGCCATGATGAGAAGTTCCTGCCATCGCCCATTAGAATCTCAGCGAAGACCCGCGGCTGAGACAACGGGATGTGCCGAAGTCCTGGAGTTTCGCGAATATTCAAGCTAAATCGCGGTAAACCGAGCCTCGTGTACCAACCATATGGTGTGTGGGATCAAGTCCCGCACCATGCCTCGTCCCGCCCCGCGGTCGAACGAGTCCCAGAACACTGTCGGACCGACTCGCAGTTCCCAAGGAAATGCAGCTACTGCCACCGCAATGCACTGTCGAACGATATGCCGTAGACATGTGCATGTGGACACGTGTTATTTGCACGCCCCGTGGCCGTCGAGACTCGCAACTATAAATCAAGCAGGGTTAAAACTGCACAACATCACTTAGATGCTCGTTCTGGGGACCTTCCCGGAGCCACTCGTCGATGCTGCGTCGAAGCCGCGTCGAAAGTCCGTCGACCTGTGTCGAACTGGAGCCGAGCTCGAGTCGACCTGGAATCGAGCTAGATTCGAGGTGGGGTCGAACCAGGTTCGAACTAGAGTCAACCCGATCCGCTGGGTGGCCCCCAAGAGAGGTCCCCAACAAGAGCATCTAACAGCACAGCTCCGGAGCACTTTTGGGCTCCTCGTGCCCCGCGGGAGCCACGGGAGCGACGTGCCCCGGCCCAAGGGCAAGGGGGCCCTGGACCACGGCTCTGAAGGGGGCCCAGGGGCACACAAATAACGAAGCACAAATCAGAAGAGATCCCTGATTGCTCTATATTTACTCGGTGTTCGTCTCCCCCCCTCCACTTCCCATAGTTTACCATCGACCCTCGATCTGTTTGCGGTCGTCGCCTTCGGCTGCGACAAGCGACGGGCAACCAGCACTCTTGAGCAACCTGCCTGGGGAGCAACATCTTCGACAGCCTTTGGGCAAATGCTTTTTGCAACACCAATGACGTCGAAAACGCCCACGCTGAAAAAGTCAGAATCATCGGAAATCTGGGACCTGGGACCCCCTCCCCTGAGGGGCAAGATCTTAGGGGGGACTGGCTCAGGGGGGGAGCATCGAGCTTGAATCGACGATCGCCGATAGATCGGCGATGGGCCCCCGACAACAAATCCAAACGTTTCTGGGCGGTGTGGGCTATCGGGCCCCTATCCGCGATGAACGGGCAATTTTGGCTCGACGCATCCCACCCCCTGACCACAGGGTCCATCCTATTTTAGGGCCATACATATCACACCTGCCAGCCGTTTGGGGCGATCAACGCACCTCAGGAAAGCTCTCGGCGAGGCGCGGCCGCTAGAGAGCATGCAGAGGCTGGAAAGCCGAGAAGGACCGACGAAACGCCCGACAAACTCGAACCTCGGGGTCAAAAACCATGCCTGGACCTCTCCTAGGGTGCTTTCTGGCCAGAATTTCGAGGTGGACCCCGCCGTGGCCACGAGGGCGCTCCAGGACGATCATAAACCTCCAGAGAGCGAACCTCGATCCTCGACCCCCGAACCCCGAACACCTCGAACCCTGGGAGGTCCCCCCCGCTTCGAGTAGGGGATCGACTATAGAATTGACTTATCCCAGACTTGTTTTATCGTCGAATCTACAAGACATGTGTCGACTGTTCCGTAGATCCGCGAGGAATGTGTCGAACACGTCGAATCTACGAGGAATGCGTCGAATATGTCGAGTGTGACAATCCTCGACGCTCGAACCCCTCAACCCGTCCCTCCCCAACGTTGCCCCCGATGCCCTCCAGGGCCCGCAGCCCTCTAATGGCGACCCCCGCGGCGCAGCTGCTGACGGCACCCCGAGGCTTAGGTCGGGCATGTCCTCCTACAGAGGGGATCTTGGGCGACAAACGAAAATTAGTTCAAATACACTAGCGCGCAAAATTGAGAAATGTTCTAAACATGCTCAAACATATCGTCCCGGGATCATTCTTGACAATTTCTGACTGTTCCTTCTGCAGCGGGACACGCCCGACTTAGCTCGAAGCCGAAACGTCGAATCTCGAAACCGCTGACTTCCAAACTTAGCACGGGGGAGGCGGGTCCTGAGGGAAACGGGTCCTGGACCCCGGGGCCTTCCCCCCGGACGGGATATCTTCATCCTGAATCGTTCTACGACAGCCCCCGGGCCCGTGGAGGGCCCCGAGGGCCCGAAAACGGCGCAAAACCTCAGGAACCGTCTGCTTCAGGACCCGCTTCCCCCATTGCGACTGAGACGCTGCCCCTGCTGGAAGGCACACCGAGGCCCGAAAGCCAACGCCGAAAACGCCGAAGACCTCGATCCTCGAACCTCGAAGCCGACACGTCGAACACACCGAGGCCTGAAAACAGACGCCGCAGACGCCGAACACCTGGATCCTCGAACCGAAACGTCGAATTTCGAACCCCCTGATTGAGCAGGGACTGACTGTCCCGGCATTACTATAGGCCTAGCACGAAATATTCTCAAAACCACCAAATGTTCTCAGAACAAAAACAATGTTCTTACAACACAAACAATGTGTTTAAACAAGACAATATCCGCCAAGCACGTTCTACGAACATTTGCTTTCTTGCAGACCACAAGAGGTCCTCAGAACATTCTTCGATGGGCCTACCGGTGACCCAGGACGCTTCGCAGCTGCTCGACCTGACCCCTTGCCCCTGCTCCCCTCCCAGTGGGCGACCCCGGCCCTGGCGTGCCGCCTCGGCGGCCCAGGCCTCGCGCGCCGCCGCGGGCCGCGCGCCCTTCAGCAGCGGCGCCGACCCGTCGGGCGCGGGCACCACCACCGGCGCCGGCGGCACCACGCTGGCTGCAAGCTCCGCGGAGGGCGCCGGAGCCGCCGCCTCGCCGTCGCCGCCGCCGCCGCCAGCGCCGCCGTCGTCGTCGTCGTCGCCGTCGTCGTCGTCGCCGTCGTCGTCGCCGTCGCCGTCGTCGCCGTCGTCGTCGCCGTCGCCGTCGTCGTCGTCGTCGTCGTCGTCGTCGCTGGCGTTGTTAATGCCGTCATCGTCGTCGCCGGCGTTGTCGGAGGAGGAGTGGGAGGGGCAGCGAGAGGAGGAGGAGAAGGAGGAGAAGGAGGAGGAGGAGGAAGAAGATGAGGAGAGAGAGAGAGAGGGTGAAGGAGCGGCAGAAGGAGGTGTCGGAGGGAGGGAGAACTGAGAGGAGGAAGGAGAAAGGGGAGGAGGAGGAGGAGGAGGAGGAGGAGGAGGAAGAACCAGGGCAGCATCACTGTTCTCGCTGCTAGCAACACAACCTTGAGAGACGAGCGCCCCACATGGGCCCGCCATTTGAAAGCGAAGAGTCCCTCCGAGAGGTGGCCCAGATAGCTCAAGATTGTAGCCAAAATCGCGCAAGAGATCCCTTCGAAGGACGACGACGAAGACGACGACGACGACCGGGATCTTGGGACGACGAGGACGACGACCAGGTCCAAGCTCGGATTGCTCAAGATGACTTGCAGCACGCCTCCAATATGCCAGGACACCGCCAACTACGGCTCCAAGTGGCCTCCAAACCACCCACGGACGCCCCCGAGAAGCCGAATCTGTCACTCACACACACATATACATACATGAGTACATGCATACATACATACATTGTACACGTATGCATACCTACATACATCCATACATACATGCATATATACATACAGACATGCATGCGTACATACAAACATACATACACACATTCATACATATATGCGCATACAGGTAACACATATACGTGTTTTACGGCTTCGTCTTTTCGCTTCCAATGAGCTTTGGAGGCGTAGCTGTGGTTCCAGTGCGGCCCAAGAGAGCCACAAGAGAACAAGAGAGGCCCAGGGACGGCTCCGAGGCGGCCGCGAGAGCGCCCGGCGTGCCTCCAGAGCGCCCTTCAAAATGTAGTTGGTGGACTCCGAGGGGGGGGATTGCACAAAAACCCAGGATTGCAAAAAAACCCTCGTAGGATTGCAAAAAAACCCTCCGAGGGTTTTTTTTGTTTGCAATCCTTCGTCATATTGGCCCTCCCCTTTTGTTGATCGATGGCCTCCAAGAGTAGGTGGCGACATCCGAACCCTGTTCCCACCGACTATCGATTCTCCTGAATCGATGGGAGGCGGGGGTCGGGATCGGATTTCGCCTCGTGCTAGACGAATTCTGAACCCTATCCCAGTCGAAAGTGAGCCTGGTAACTCAAATAGCATCCGATTCCATGATAGACATCGGATGGCAAATAGCGTCCATCGCTCTGCTGTGAAGGTACAGTATGAGGGGTGGACGGATAAGATAGGATAAGATCGATGTAATGATCTTTCCAGCACATAGCGAACACTCGCGGTGTCCGGGCAAATAGGGCGCGCGTCCCTTGGGCCAAAGGCAACGGCGCGCGCGAGCTATGCTCCCGAAACTATAACATCTCCCAAAGACCTACCCTTAAATTAAAGTATCCCAGCCGCCCATCGAGTTGCCTGACTCGTTGATCTGCGAGGGCAGGGCTGAGACTTCGCTGCCGAAAGATGGCCTCCACGGCCCTCCAGAACAACCCACGAGCGCCTCGAGGTTTCTCCAAAAGGTCCCAAGAGAGCTCCAAGATGGCTCCAGACCGGCTCCAAGAGGCACCCAGGGCGAAGAGCCCGCGAAGCCGCTTACGGTTGACGTATGGGAGCGAGCTGATGCACACCCCAATCAGGGCAACTCGCATGGGGATCGGTTCTGCGATGGACTGATGGGGATACCCGTCGGTCGGATGTGGGTAGTGGAGCCATGAAGTAGGAACGCGCTGGAAGTAGATTGGGTTTCCGCCTGCCCCCAGAAGTGTAGGGGAGCTGTGAAACCACTCGACCACGGAAGCAGGAAAGCGCACGAGGCAGCTCCGGATCCGGAAATCCAGAAATACCTACTTCCAACAACCGGCGGGCACGCGAAACGTCACCAGCTTCATACCTCAAGCACCAGTGGCGGCGAGACGCCAGACTCGAGAGAAGGAGCCGCCTTGCATCTGTGCAGCTGATGAGAAACCAAGAGCTGCTACTCACACTCAGTAACTTGCCATCGCTCGGACGTCATGCACTTTGCATTTTTCGGCTTCGTTCGTGAATGGTTGTTCGCCAGGTGACCCAGCATGTTCCTCGATGGTCCTTGCACGTGGAAAAATGCGCACGTCCGAGCGATGCCAAGATAAAGCCAGAGAGCGCTTCGAGCGAGAGCCCCACTTTGTGAGCAGGAGTCGTCCTCCATCCGTGCGCCTGTTGTCTAATGTTCGCCTTATGGCACCTGGTCATCAAACCGATCGCAAATCCTGAAGATATGCCGCCCTTAATCAGCGCAGCTGTTGGATGCCGCGGGGGCCCAATCCTGAGCGCGCGAGCCGGTGCCCGGGGGACCGCTGTGGGCCCGCACCAGAGGCTCGCCCCGGCGAAGGGTCACTCCTGCGAGTAATTCGCCAGGATGGAAGGAGGAGGAGACCGAGAGGGCAGAAGAGGGAGGCGGAGGGGAGAGAGGAAGAGAGAGATGAGGACGGCGGATCGGGATGGAGTCGGACGGGGGAGAGAGGAACTGAGAGGAAGGGAAAGAGCGAGGAGGGAAAAGGAGCTAGGCGGAGAGGGAGCACGGAAGAGCTCAGGCTGGGGCAGGGGTGGCTGAGAGGGGGAGGAGGGGCAACATCGGAAGAGGTCTTTATCGCTTATCCAGCTCGTGCTCGAAAGCCTCCTCCTCCTCCTCCTCCTCTCACTATCACTTGCTTTCTTTTATGCCCATCCTTCTCCCTCGCTTTTCTGTTCTCGCATATCAATCCATATTTTGCCTTACCGTCTCCCTCAAATCCATTCGCATATGGATCTGGCGCCGTCCGTGAAGTCCCAAACCCTGCAACAACACACGCTCGAGCCCAAACGATGCCAGAGCGTGGACCCCAGAGCGTGTAGCACTGTGTGGGGGGCCTGACGCGCGCGCGCGCGCGCGCGGGTGTGTGTGTGTGTGTGTGTGTGTGTGTGTGTGTGTGCGTGCGTGCGTGCGTGCGTGCGTGCGTGCGTGCGTGTGCGTGCGTGCGTGCGTGCGCGTGCGTGCGTGCGTGCGTGCGTGCGTGCGTGCGTGCGTGCGTGTGTGTGTGTGTGTGTGTGTGTGTGTGTGTGTGTGTGTGTGTGTGTGTGGTGTGTGTGTGTGTGTGTGTGTGTGTGTGTGTGTGTCTGTGTGTCTGTGTGTGTGTGTGTGTCTGTGCGTGCGTGCGTGCGTGCGTGCGTGTGTGCGTGCGTGTGTGTGAATGTGTGTGTGTGTGTGTGTGTGGGTGTGCATGTGCGTGTCCCTGGACCGCCGCTGGAGCGGGCCCTCACGCCATAAACGCTGCACGGAAAGCTCGCCTGGGCCAGCGCCACTACTCGGGGCCACCAGAACTCTCCACACTGGGCAACCCGCCGGGCGACTTGCGGCTCGCCTCATACAGCCGCTGCTCCAGCGCCCACCCCACCCTGTGGTGGAGCGCTGCCTTCCCAACAGTGCCCGCCAGCACGATTGACTCTCGCCCACTGACGTGCACCGCTTAGGTGCTAACCCGAACGAAGGATTGCAAAAACAAAAAACCGAAGGATTGCAAACAAAAACCCGAACGAAGGATTGCAATCCTTCGTGCAAAAAAAAGCCGAAGGTTTTTTGTTTGCAATCCTTCGTTTTTTTTTGTTGCAATCCTTCGGCCCACTCTGCCCACCTGGGCTGAGGGCCACAGGCTCCCGCCGAAGCACCCGCTGGCCTCGGAGCGCACCTTGCCGTCCATCCAGGCGGCGAGGGGCGGCCCCGGCACCCCGGCGGCCCACCCTGCCCACCCGGGCAAGGGGGCAACCCTCCCGACTCCACCTGCCCCCACCATCGCACAAGACAGGCCAG
>CAUYUJ010006545.1:0-2500 GCA_963575745.1 Prorocentrum cordatum
AATATGGGAACATATGGGAAGTGGGGGGGAAGGCAAAAGCCCAGAAACTATAGGCAAAATAGGGGGGATATTGTTATTTGTGTGTATTTATTTGTGTGTCCCAGTTCCCCTTCAATTTAGGCAGCGTTCGCTTCCGTCTCGCTCCTCGCCCCCCGGCCACGGGGAAGAGGGGGGTGCTGCCCAGAGGGGCCTCGGCCTGCTTGCGCCCTCTTATGTGTATGCACCTCTGCCCCTGGGAGGGGTCGCGCCCCTCACGCCCGCGGCCGAGGCGGTCTAGTCGGCGCGGCCCAGTCGAGCTCCTCGCCCCCCTCGCCCTGCTGCTGCCCCCCTCCCGCTGGCAGTGGGCAGTGGGCAGAGCGGATGGGCACTCCAAATCCCTTGTGAATCGACCCCCCCCCTAAAAAAACAGGACCCCCTCCAAATGCGACCTGATATTCCGGACCCCCCTCTTCGACAGGGCGCCTCAATAATACCGCATCCCCTCAGATCCAATCCAAAGGAACCGACCCCATAAACCGGACACCCCCAGCTACAAAAAAGGCGCCTTAAAAAACCGAACCCCGGGGACGATTAATGAGGGATTTGCCCCGACTCCAGATCCGCCCTACTTTGGCTTTTTTTCCAACTTAAAATTGCGGCGGAAATCCACTTATAAGAGGCCGAAAAAGTAGGGCGGAAATTTCTGCACCCAACATAAAGTGGGGCGGAAATCCACAGGCGGAAACAGCAACAGAAAAGTAGTGCGGAAATTGGCATCAGCGGGGCTTGAAAAGTAAGGCAGAAATCCCAAGCCCTACGTACGAATTTCCCCAAAGTAGGGCGGATCCGGAGTCAGGGTGAAGTACGGAAGGTCATGAATCAGGAGGGAAAAGAACACACAGACACAATTAATCGTCGATTCCCAGGAAAATATAGGGGAAATATGGGAAGTGGGGGGGAAGACAAAAACCCAGAACATATGCGAAAATATGGGGAATAGTTTTATTTGTGTGTATTTATTTGTGTGTCCCAGGGCCCCTTCAATGAAGCTGGGCGCACAGAGCAGCCCGTTGCGGGCTCCACTCCCGGACGTGGCCGCGCCGTGGGAGAATCGGGACGGGCGGCTTCTGGCCGTTTTTTCGGCCCTCGGGGCCCTCAAACACCGAGGCAGGACGAACACAACGGGCCCGGTCAAGGGGTCCAGACTTTAGTTCAGCGGCGCCGTAAGGGGTACTCACTAACGGGTACTTTTGAAAATTGCCGAAAGTTGCCATTTTAGGGCCTCTTTGTGGCATTGCAGCGTTGCCCACATCGGGGAGGGTTAGGTTCGCAGGGTCACTGGCCAAAGTAGCCGTTAGTGGAGTCCCCGTTAGAGGGGCGCTGATTAGTCGGGCCTGTCCCCCTACAGAAGGTTTTTCGACGAACAATGAAAAATACCCCAAAAATGGTCCAAAAATAGTCTGGGGACTATTTTTCGATTATTTTTGACCTTTTCGGGGTATTTTTGTTTTTTTTGTTCGTCGAAAATTCCCCTGTAGGGGGACAGGCCCGACATAAGTCCAGACCTCCCAGGGTCGACGTGACGAACAGAATCACGACGTCGGGGGTCTGTGTCCGGGGACTCCCTCCCCAGACCCCCGTCGTAATGATTTTGTTCATAGCGTCGACCCTCAGAGGGCTCGACCCGTTCCCCTGGACCGGCTTCTCACCCCGAGTCGCTGTTTGACGCTCCCGAGGCTCCGGCAAGAGCCCCCATGGAGGCCGGAACTAGCGCAACACCTCCCGCCGTGGTTTTTTCATTGCCCGAGGGGCCTGGGCACGCAACCGCGACCAGCAAGCTCTTGCGCCGAGGACCGCCGCAGACCAGTGGAACAGCCGCCGAGGACCGTCAGAGGGGCCACCGGAGAGACCGCCGCAGCCTTCCAAACACACCGCCGAGGGCCCGTGGCCGTTGGTAGGGGGCCACATGCGAACCCTACCCCTACCCCCCACGATTTCGGAGGGGGAGGGTGGGGTTCACTTCGCTTGTGAGCTCCCGAACGAAGTGAACCCCACCCTCGCCCTCCGAAATCGTGGGGGGCAGGGGCAGGGTTCGCATGCGGCCCCCCTAGTTGGGCTGCACTGTGCGGGCGCGCAGGGGGCCCGCGACAGAGGCGGGCCGACGCAGCCCACGGCCACCGCGGCCACGGCGGCGCTGACCCAGACCCCCTCGCGCCGTGGCAAAAGCACGACGGGAGTCTATTCTCTCGCTAGCTGCGGCCCCCACGGGGGTCCCCACCGGGCCTCGGGAGCGTCCCCAAAAACGACTCGGGGTGAGAAGCCGGTCCAGGGGAATGGGTCGAGACCTCTGAGAGCGGCGTGATGAAGAAATCATTGCGACGGTGTCTGGGGCCGACACAGCCCACGGTTACGGCAGCCACTGCGACGCGCAGGCGCCACCGCTCCGTCTTCAGAGGACCGCTCCCCGGCACGCGTGTGAGCGTTCGTCCCGTCCGTTCGGATGCAACTCTTGGGAGGTGAA
>CAUYUJ010006545.1:7500-52907 GCA_963575745.1 Prorocentrum cordatum
GGTGCCAGCGCAGCGCCATGCTGCTGCATGTCCTTGCCTACTGCTTCTTCCGGCCGACGTGTGTGTGTGTGTGCGTGTGTGTGTGTGTGTGTGTGTGTGTGTGTATGTGTGTGTTTGTGTGTGTGTGTGTGTGTGTGTTTTGGGGGGGCAGGCTGAGGGGGGGCGGAGCGCATCGGCCCCCCAATCGCCCAGTCATCGCCCCCCTTCATAGAGCCTGGCATGCCCTCTTGATTCCGTCTCTGCCGTCGACTAGCGTCGACTAGCGTCTGGGAGGCGATGAGACAGCACCGACTTAGCATCGGCTGGCGTCGATCTAGCGTCGATCTAGCGTCGATTCGCGCCGACGTAGCGTCGATCAGCGTCGGCTCGCCAGAGCCGACAAGATGGTATGGGAGGCTCCCAGGAGTCGCCACCGACGATTTGCTAACGCGGGCCCATCGCCGACCTGTCGGCGAGGTATCGCCGACTCGAGCTGGGTGCTTCCCCCCGTGAGGAGGTGGGGCCCCCCTCCCCCTGCCCCGTGTCCCTCGAAAAATGAGCGCCCTTCTGGCGCACCTCTCCGTTGGCCGCGGTGGCTGTTCAGGGCCTAGGCTTCCTCCTCCTCCTCCTCCTCCTCCTCCTCCTCGTCCTCCTCCTCCTCCTCGTCCTCCTCCTCCTCGTCCTCCTCCTCCTCGTCCTACTCCTCCTCACCCCCCATCCTCCTCCTCCTCCTCCTCCTCCTCCTCCTCCTCCTCCTCCTCCTCCTCCTCCTCATCCTGTACCTGTACCGCTACCCGTCGCCCGTTTTCCCGTTTTTGGTGGCCTTCTGGGAGGTCCTCGTCGCCAACGCCAGATTCCCCTCGAATTCTGGTCAGAATGCACCCCGGGAAAGGTCTGGGGAGTAGAGGGCTGCGTGTCCCTCAATAGTTCTGGGTCCCCAGACTACAGGTACCCCCTGGACTACAGGTACCATCTCCCCGAACTACAGGTACCTCTCCCCCAGACTGGACTACAGGTACCCCCCCCCGACTACATCCACGCGTGCGTTGACGCGTGAACATGCGTTCCCCCCCAGAGTGCAGGTACCGCCCCCAGACTACATGTACCCTTCCCCTGGATTTCAGATACCCCACCCCGGACTACAGCTACCCCTCCCCCGGACTACATGTACCCTCCGCGGACTACAGGTCCCCCCACAACTATGGAGGGACACAGAGTACCGGTACCTGTTGGTTTCTCCATAGGGGCCCTTCAGGGCCCCTTTGCTGCCACCGTCCATCGACCCCCGTTCCACGACATCCGCCGACCTGATTTTTTCAGCCCGCGGCCCCAGATGTCGTAGCTGCTTCTCCAGGGGTAGTTTTTCGCACCGGATCTACGCTTGATGGCCTTCGGGCCCAAAAGCGGCCACCGAGGGCCGGCATCGAGGAACAACCGCCAGTTGAAAACGTCATGTTCTCGTCGGATATCTGGGCATGTTGCCCCCCGCTAACGTCCGCCTGGTCCAGCGTGACGGCGTCCGGAGAGCGAGCGACGCTGGCGACGGTGGCGGGCGCCTCGGACGAGGACGAGAAGCCCGCTGCTGGCCAGTGGATGAACGGGGTGCTGTACAGGACGGGGGCACCGACTCTCAGAGGAGGAAAAGATACGGGTACCGCTGCACTTCAGATCTCTCGTTTTGGCTTATTTGGCGACTCCTGGGAGGCCCTTGTTGCCAAGGCTGTATCCGCCTCGAGGTCCTCGTCAGATCACACCCAGAGAGAGGTCCAGAGAGTAGCGGTATCCGTACATGTTGTTTTCCCGAAATTCTGTGCCATGGCCTCCTTTGGGAATTATTTCCACCGCCCCCTACTCCACCTCCTCTTCAACAGGCGCGGATCTCCAGAGCATGCTTCCAGAACGTGTAGCCTGGGCCTGGCTGATGCGTAAGATGTGTATCTGGGGGGTGCGCCTGGTGCGGGACATGGGAAAAGACACGCGTAGCTTGGATGCGCTGTCTGAAGATTTTTCGCTCCACATCAAGTGAGGCACGTTGGAGTAAGGGTGTCCTTAGCGTAGGGGGCTAGGAGGTGGAGAGGGAAGGAAATGAAAATAAGCATCACAGGCTCGCTGGTTGCAAGTTTTCGAGGCTGATCTCGGACCCACCTGCTCACCCTCATTGTGGGTTTGGGCGCCCTGGAGAAACTCCTGCGTAGAAGAGTCCGCAACCTGCCCAGGGGGCCTGGGAACGGTAGGGGGGCCACGGTGCAGAGCGCTGTTGTGGCGCATAGTCGGGCGCCTCTTCTCATACATCGCTCCATCCTGACGTGGAGGTATCTTTCATGCCCCGTACAGGATGGCTCAGCGCGAGGAAGGTGTGACGCCAAAGGGGCCACCGGTGAAGGATGAGAGGGACAGGTACCTCGTGAAATACCCCCGCTCATGGGTACAGAAGGCCAAGGATCTCGCAGCGGCTGGGCACACCAGGAAGTTCAACTTCATCGGGGCTCTTCGGGATCTGAGCGCAGAGTCCAGCTACCCCATGGGCGTGCGCGACTGGATCGCGCCGTTTGTGAGCAAACATCTGCATCGCTGCCGCGTCCGCATCCTGCCCCCAACTCCAGGAAGCACTCGTTCTGCCCTGGCGGACCCACACACGTTCAGATCTGGTGCCGCACACGGTGCGATTCAGCAAGGGCCTCGCGCTCGAGGGGCCGCAGGGTCGACTTCTCTTCATCGGCGGCAGGTGCCCTCCCCCTCCTCCTCCTCCTCCTACTCCTCCTCCTCCTCCTCCTCCTCCTCCTCCTCCTCTTCCTCCTCCTCCTTCTCCTCCTCCTCCTCCTCCCTCCTCCTCCTCCTCCTCCTCCTCCTCCTCCTCCTCCCCCCCCTCCTGCTGGCGAAAGCTGGCGAGGGCTTCGGAACCCAGCGGAAGCAAGAGTTGCCCCCCCAAAAGTTGCATCTTCATCACATGTCACATGAGCATCTTTGTGCTTCCTCTGAACGGGGGGGCTGGGGGGTCCTTCGCAAGCAGCGGCGTTCTGCGAAAGCACTCAGGGGCTTGGAACGCGCTTAATGTCTTCTGCAAAGCGTTGTGGCGGATTTTAGCGCGGCCGACTACTACAAGGATACCAATCCAGCGCCCGAGACGAAACTACTGGGGCCTTATGACCATTCTCAGGAGAAGAGAAATTTCACTAAGCAGCAGAAGTCGTATGAGAATGATGAGGTGCCATTTGACGAGACGTACTTCCGCACCCTCTGCGAGAGTGAGTTCACCTTGGCTCCTGCTGGTGACCTGCCCTACAGTAACAGGTTTATGGAGGCAATTCTGTGTGGATCAATCCCGATCGTGGATAAGGAAGAGTACGCGAATTGCGAGCACCACCAGTACTATGCCAAAGTAAAGCTCTCCAAGCAGATTGGATGGCATTTCTACATCGCAAAGGAGGACCCCGCCTTCGAGTACGTCTACAACCGCACATGGGCCGAGGAGAACTTGCAGAAGGCGATCAGATACCACACTCTGATGACAGGGTTCAACGATGATGAGTTATACCGTCAGGCCGGGGAGCAGCCGCTGCCGGCGGCCGCGGCCGCGGCCGCGCCGGTGTCCACCAAGGCCGAAGAGCAGCCCGCCATGCCAGAGGCCAAGAGGGAGGTCACGGCGGCCGCGGCCGCGGCCCCCGTCGCGCCGCCGCCGCCGCCGCCGGCCGCGGCCGCGCCGGTGCCCCCCCAGGCCGAGGAACAGCCCGCCACGCCAGAGGCCAAGAGGGAGGTCGTGGCCCCGAGCGCCAGCGAGGCCGCCCCTGACGCGGCCGAGGTCGCGGTCGCGCCGGCGCCGCCGGCAGCCGAGGCGCGCAGCAGCGTGCCGTCTGCGGCCTCCGCAGAGGCCACGTGCTGTCGACGCGTGAGAGTGGCCCTTCGCCAGAATGACCTCTGGTGCGGGCCCGCAGGGGTCGCCTCTCAGCGCAAGCGTGCGCGCCTGAAATTGCCCCCCCCCCCCCCCCCGCGCGACCCCCCAAAGCTGCGCACCAAAGGTCAGTCAGACTCTTGCCTGGGGTCACCTCTGGCGCGTCGCCGAGGCCAAGACGGCCCTGCCGAGCACCACCAGTGGGACCCCGCACCCCGCCGCGGCGGCCGCGCCGCCGCCGGGGCTGCTGGTCCACAGCGGCGTGGCGCCCTCGGGGGCCGCTGCGCGCTGGCTGCTGGCCGGGGGGCTGCTGTGGCTGCTGTGAGCGGCACGCCGCGCTGGCCAGCGCTCCTCCCTTGGCTCAGGGGTGTGGGGGGGGGGGGGGCTCGAGGTTTCTGTCCCGTTCTCGTGGGCTCCTGGGGGGTTCTCCAGCCTCGGGGGGGGCCCGGCCCAGCAGCTGCGCCCCGCGGAGAGCGGGTCACGGGGGCGCCGGGGAGCGGAGCTCTGGCCCGAAAGCCAGGAGGGCAAGATCAGGAGGAGGAGGAGGAGGAGGAGGAGGAGGAGGAGGAGGAGGCGGAGGAGGCGGAGGAGGTGGGGGAGGGAGGAGGAGGAGGAGGAGGAGGAGGAGGAGGAGAGAGGAGGAGGAGGAGGAGGAGGAGGAGGTGGGGGAGGGGGAGGAGGAGGAGAAGAAGAATGAGGAGGAGGGAGGAGGAGGAGGAGGACGAGGAGGAGGAGGACGAGGAGGAGGAGGAGGAGGAGGAGGCGGATGAGGCGGAGGAGGCGGAGGAAGGTGGGTGGGAGGCAGGCTCAAGGAGGACGCGTCGACCCCCCAATCGCCCATTCGTCGCCGATAGGCTGGAGTCAGGGATGTCCCTCCACAGGAGGGATGTTCAAAATAATTCCAAAAATGTCTGGGGAGGATGTTTCGATTATTTGTCTGACTATTTTTGGCTATTGTTTGTACTTTTGATTTTGCGTCCAAAATCCGTGTGTAGGGGGACAGCCCGACCTAACGATAGGCGCCCGATCGCTTACCCTGGCCAGGGAGCTTCGGATTCGCTCTCGGGGGCTCATGGCCGATCTGTCGGAGATGCACCGCCGATTCCAGGTCGATCGCCCCCTTCCTGAGCCTGTACCCCCCCCAGGGTTCCCCCTCACTGCTGCCCTTTCTCCGAGACCTCAATATCGAATCGGCGCGCTTCCATTTACAAGGACGTTGCGCTGTAGGCGGCGACAGTTGTAACACAGCGGACTGACCGGCCGGTCCCCTTCGATGCACAGCCGCCTCCTCCGCTTTCTCATGTGTACTTCGACCACCCTCTGCGGCCCCCTGCGCGCCCGATGGACCTCTCCAGCTTCCAAACGCCAGATCCCGCGCCGCTTCATCTCCCTTGTGCGTCTCCCTGCCCAGCGCGCCCTCTCTGAGCTCACCCCCGCGGCATCCAGAGACCCTCCACGACGGACTGCTGGCGTGCTGCCTCGCTGGGATCGGGGGCGGAAAAGAGGGGGGTGATGACTAGGGGGGGGGATATCATGGCGGGGGCCATGATATTTCCCCAGATTTCATGGCGCCTCTTCTTGTTTCATTACGTCCCTGGCCCCCCCGCTGGGCCGCGCACATGCCGCTGGTCATGATTTGCACCCCCATCTCTTGGACACCCCCCTCTTGGCCGCTCCCGATGGGAGTTTCCCTGGCAACAGACGGGCGACAGGCGGGCGGGCCGTGCGGCGTTGGACGGCCAAGTCGTTTTCCTGCCGCCAGAAGGCGGCCGGACAGGAAGAGGATGTGCCACCGCGGGTAATGTAGGGTCCGGAATTATAAAGCGGCGCCTCCCCCCCCCCCCCTGACCTCTCCCGGGGGGGGGGGATAGCGCCCCCGGCAGGGAGTATTTTATTATTCTTCGCCGCCGCCGCCGCCGCCGTCGTCGTCGTCGTCGTCGTCGTCGTCGCCTTCGGTTTTTCGAAGGTTTTTCGTCGACCCTCGATCTTCGGAGGTTTCTTCGATTTCGGCCTCTGGACGCACGAAAGCGCATGAAACAGGTAGACACTGAGAGCGCTGTGAGAGCATGGTGTTTCGGGGGCAACATGCGAACCCTGCCCTATTTCTCACGATTTCTGAGGGGCAGGGTGGGGTTCACTTTGTCTGGGCGCTCCCGAGCGAAGTGAACTCCACCCTCGCCCTCAGAAATCGTGGGGGGTAGGGGGTAGGGTTCGCATGTGGCCCCCTGGTGTTGGAGAGGCTGATTCCCCGAAGGGCCCTCCACCACCACCAGCGCCCCCTTTGACAAGCCAGGCAGCGGCACAGGCTCGAGTTGCGGAGGGCCGCGCCTGCCGCTGCAGCCGGCGGCGGCGCGCACCCGCATATCGAATCTAACACACACACACATATAGATATGTACATATATATACACATGTATATATATGCATGTATACATACAGGCATACGTACATACATACATACATACATCCATACATACATACATACATGCATGCATGCATGCATACATACATACATGCATGCGTGCATGCATGCATGCATGTATGCATACGTACATACGTACATACGTACATACGTACATACGTACGTACGTACGCACATACATACATACATACATACATACATACATACATACATACATACATACATACAGTTTCATGTATATAGACATGTGTACATACATGAAGGCATACACATATATGTGAACACACATCTATATATACATATCTGTATACATACATGTATACATACACGTCTGCATACAGACAGACAGACAGACAGACAGACAGACAGACAGACAGACAGACAGACAGACAGACAGACAGACAGACAGACAGACAGAAACACACACA
Source organism: Prorocentrum cordatum (assembly GCA_963575745.1). Classification (NCBI taxonomy): domain Eukaryota; class Dinophyceae; order Prorocentrales; family Prorocentraceae; genus Prorocentrum; species Prorocentrum cordatum. The sequence continues at coordinate 14,219 of CAUYUJ010006545.1, forward strand.
CACAAGACTGTTTGGGTACGTCGCGCCATGCACCCTGGTCCTTCACTCCCAGGCATGCAGGCGCCACGAGAGAGATGCGGATCACCCGAAGCAGCGATTGCTCTTGGTTGCGGTTCTCGTCATCGCCGCTGTCCTGGAGGCCTGCGCCATTCCGCCGACCCCTGGCAGAGGGAAGACGTCCACGGTGCGGCTCCTGGATCAGGAGGGGAAGAAGCACAGACACAATTCATCGTCGATTCCCCGGCAAATATAGGAAACTATGGGCAGTGGGGGGAAGACGAAAGCCCGGAAACTATTTGAAAATATGGGGAATTCTGCTATTTGTGTGTGTATTCATTTGTGTGTCCGAGGGCCCCTTCATTGGAGGCCTTTTTGGGAGACCGCTTGGGAGCCTCAAGGGGGCTCTTCTGGACCGTCGGGGGCCTCTTGGGGGGTCCTTGGGCGCCTGCTGGTGGTCTCGGGGCCCAGGCTCGATATTTCAGTGTCCGTTTCCCCTCTCGAGGAGGAGGAGGAGGAGGAGGAGGAGGAGGAGGAGGAGGGAGGAGGAGGAGGAGGAGGAGGGAGGAGGAGGAGGAGGAGTCTTGTTGGGGCCCCTACGGCCGTCTTGGGCGCCCCTTGGGCCGTCTTGTGGCCCTCTTGGGTCGTCTTGGGGCCCTCTCGGGGGCTGTTTGGGCGGTCTTGGAGCAATCTCGGGGGCCTCTTGAGCCGTCTCGGACGGACGCTGTACTGAAAATGCGAATATGCTGAAAATGCACGTCTCCGTCTCCATCGGGAATTGAAAGTTTTTTGCTTCTTCGGCCATCTTGAGGGCATATTGGGTGTTTTGTTAGGCCTCCTCGGCGTGTTCGGGCCTAGATTGAGCCAGCGTAGAGCCTGTTTTTAGACTCCGGCAAGATTGCTTGCATGCACGGCGGGGGGGAGGGGCTGAACCCGAAGCAAGCCACAAGCGACTTGCACGTTGGGGGGGGGGAGCTCCGCGCCTCGCAAGTGCAAGGGCGTTTCGTAGGGAAGTGACGATACCTGAAGCGATGGGCGCGCCATGTGCCATACAAATCAGCAGGGGCGCCTGAGCACCGGAACCACAGTGCAACTTCGGGACCATGAAGCCACAATTTCTGCCAAGTCCATGCCGTTGGGGCTACGATGGCGATCCATAACCCTTGCATTTGCGCGCGGGGGGGGGGGGGCGCGGAAATCACGCAAATCGAAAAGCACTTGCACGCTTTTTCGGCCCAGTGCTATGTGAAGCAGAAGGGAGGGGCGGGGGGGGGACAAACTGCCATGCAAGTAAACTTGCTTACCAAATATATATATATATTATATATATATATATATATATATATATATATATATATCTATATATATATATATATAGAAAACCTTGCAGGCCACGGGGTGCAGATTTTGAGGCTCCGGAGGCCGCCGGAGGCCCCCGGGGTGGGTTGGCGAGCTCGCCCTCCCCCCCCCCTCGCACGGCAGTTTGGGCCCCAGGGAAAAAGGGCCCCTTTCCCACTTCCATTGGGGCGCGTGGAGGCCCCCCCCCCCTTACCCCCCCCGCCCTCGCACGGCAGTTTGGGCCCCAGGGAAGGGGGAAAGGGCCCCTTTCCCACTTCCCTTGGGACGCGTGGAGCCCCCCCCTTAACGTGCAAGTTGCTTCTGGCGTGCTTGGGGCGCGCCCACCCACCCACCCCTTCGATGCAAGTGAACTTGCCAGAATCTGAAGAAAACCGTCTCCGGGGGACAGCCAGGGGTTGCAGTAGATTTGGGGCGTGCAATGCATTCTGGTGCAACTTGCTGAGGTGTCGCGTGCGAAACGTCCGTTGCAATACAATGCAATGCACTTCTCCGGCGCAGTACGTTTGCAGCACAACTGCCCCAAATCGAGCGCACCACCCCCTCAACGCTGGACAGCCGCTGGACCCCCTTCTGGGTCGACCGAGCTTCCTATTCCTCTTCCTCGTTCCCGCCTGGATTGCCCCGCGAATCCTTCCGCGTCCTCCTCAGACTTGGTCATCATTTACGTCATCATTTACCGCACGCCGTCAGCTACACGGTCGCGATTAATAAGGCGGTTTCAAGAAGGTGGTTCAATAATAATAGTGGTTTCTTTTAAGGAGGTGGTGTAAGAAGGTGGTTTAAGAAGGGATGGGAGGAGGAGCGGGAAGGCGTGCGCTCTCCCACGCGCCACGGCGCACTTTTCCCCAGCCCCCCGCAGGGGCCGCACCGCGCTCGGGGATCCGTATCCGTATCCTCCGACTTGGTTGCGGAGGCTTCGCGGCTTCCCCGAGACGAGCTTCTGGAGGACCTGGCGACAGTGCTGTCGGGGAAGCTCCGTGGGCGCCTCCGGAGACGCCCCATGGCGCTCTGCGGCGGCCTCTTGGGGGCTCCTCGGGCCACCGGGCCGCGGACCGTGGTCTGAGGAGGAGGAGGAGGAGGAGGAGGAGGAGGAGGAGGAGGAGGAGGGGGAGGAGGAGGAGGAGGAGGAGGAGGAGGAGGAGGAGGAGGAGGAGGTGCCCTCGTGGGCCGTCTTGGGGCTCCCACTTTAAACGGAGAAGGTTAAAGGCGAGGTATAAATCGAGCATGTACCGCTGCCGTGCCTGGCTCAAGCCGGGCCCGGCCAAATATGTGATTGTGCCTCACCGAGGCGCACGATTCGTATCTGAGATCGGAAAAATACCTTTTCCATTGACGATGCCTATCCTATCTTTTACTCCAGATCCCATGCTTCGTCTTGCTCTCTTGCTCATGCGATATGAGCCAAAGCCTGGGATATGGGAACGCCTAAGGCGTAATATATACCTAAGCTTACCAGTGCGTTTTCGACTTGGTAGCGGAGCTGGCTACACTCTCGTGTGGCTGGCTCTCGCTCTGATTCCTGTAATCCACGGCACAACTTGGTGGACTACTACTACGGTGGAATACCATGTTGCGCCGGCTCTGCGAGGAGCGGAGCCAGTCCGCGATCGAGCTAGCGGGGCAACCCGCGAACTCGAGACGCTCTCTCCTACTTCACTGCGCTACTTCACTCTCGACTTCCACCAGATGCCAATCGGCAACTCGATCGAGAACGTGGTCACCCTGCGGGGCTACCCGCAGCGGGGCCACCTGCATCCCGTGCCAGTCAGGCGCCTCACGGCTACTACGCCAGAGCCTGACAAACCACAGCCTAAACCAATCACCGAAGCCGAAATGCACATGCACTGGATTAAGATAACTATCTTCGGCATTCTGTGGGTAATAATGGGATGTGCTGTGGGATACATGCGGCAGGGGATGGACGACACGCGTACTACCGGCCCTTCGTGGGACCCTGCCGGTACTACGCCTTTTCGCGAATACGTTCGCGAAGTACATGCATGGATAAACGTAACGAGCGGCAATATGACGCCACCTCAACAAGCTGCAGCACTACAACGAGGCCTTCAAGGTCTTGCTCGTCGTATCGCCATGCAGGTCCCCTCCCAGATCATCAACTATGGTGTAACTGTCAATGGACAGCCAACGGATGCAGTTACATATATACTGTACCTACTGAGCACCAAATTTGAAAATCTGGAAGATGAGCGCCAGCTCAACTCTGGCACTGCCCTTATCGATTTTCGCGTCGAAAGGGGCGAGCGAATCGACTCAGTGTTAGCTCGATTCGAGATGGCCCGTGACGAGGCTAACTCTGTTGGCTTTGTCATCCCCAACTTTCAGATCCTAACGCTGATCCTTTTCAGAGCGTTAGGCGTTGGCGCGTCACGAGCCCAACACCTGCTGGAGCCTTTTAATCATCAGATGCCCAGAACACAAGCAGACTATGACAGGCTGCTGACCAGGATGAGGAACTACGGACATGTTGCCGAGCGCTCTCCTGGCAACATTGCGGGTATCTTCACAGGGCACCACTCACATGCAGGTGTCTACGCCACGACTGCGGGGTCACCCGCTGGTCCTGGCGAGCCAAGTCCCTGGGCTGACCCAGCCGATATGCCCAACGAGGCCACTGCCTTCTTAGGGCAGACCGGCCAGGCATCGGCAGAGGCAGCTGAGGCGAACGCCTGGTCGAACTACTCGCCAGGCGCCGCCTACACTGCAAGCCCGCCCTCGGGCACAACCCTCTGGGGCCAAGCGGAGTCATCCGCTCAAGGGTCTCAGCCACCCTCACCGTTTGAATCTGGCACTGACACAGATACCTCATCTGACGATGAGCACAATGGCATAGTCTCTGCTGGCAATGACTATCCAGCGGATGACACTCACCTTTCTGAACAACAAAGAGCGGAAGCCGCTTTTATGGCTTATCGCAAATCAAAACGCCGTTGGAGGCGCTTTATGAAGAAACCAGTCAGAAAAGTGAGACGTGCAGTGCGCCGACATTTCAAACGATATGGAAAGGGTCGTGGCAAAGGGGGTCGCAGACGCCGTATGCATGGTAGGGGTATTACTGCTTTCCTCACGTCCTTAACTGATATAGTCTTTGAAGAAGTTCTTATCGGAGGCAAAGGTCGGGGTCACAGGCGGACCTCCGGTAAGGGAAAAGGGCGGAGGGGCAACCCTAGGGACGCTTCTGGCAATACTATGAAGTGTCATACATGCGGTAGCACAGAGCACTTGCGCGATCAATGCCCGAAGGGGAAAGGAAAGGGATCCGTACATTTGGCTCAAAATTCTTTTATGGATGACATAGACTACATTGACTACGAGTTTTACGTCAATCCAGAAGCGGCTCCCGCTGCGGGCTCCTCCACGTACTACGTGATGGCCCGCTACGCTGAAGTGACCGTAGCCCTGGAAGACTACGCAGCGACCCTCTTCGACGAGTTCCACGGCTGGGACGAAGTCGACGAGGTCGCGTTCAATGCTTGGTTCGGTCTTCCAGCGGGGCCACCCGCCGACGACGAGATCTCCGAAGCTGAGACCGTCCCGGCGACCGAGGAAGAGCTCACCGCCGCGCTGGCACCGCAGGTGATTGGCATGCCGTTGCTGCCAGATCTTTCGCGAGCTGGCTCGGAGGCGGGAGACGCTGATGACGAAATGCGGGGCCATCCCGCGTATTCTGACTCCGAAGAGGCCGAAGAGGACTATAAGGACATGCTCCAAGAGCAGGTCGCAGAAGCAATCCGGCTCCTGAGTGCGCCAGCACATCAGCAGATAACCATGAACGACCTGCTGTCGCGCCCAGGGGCCGCACGGCTGCGTCCATACCTGGGTTCGGACATGTCGGCACCTCAGATGCTGACAGCACTCCAGGCTCTAGCGGGGTCACCCGCCGAAGTGACGCCAGCCGCAGCAGCGGGGCCACCCGCTTGGTCTATGGATGTATTTATGCAGGGCTGCGACCAGATGGACCTCAACGACCTCACGATGGAGCAGTTAAACGACATCGGGTACTTCCGAAGCCCGTATCAACACGTATTCATGGTCCAGGACAGCTCAGAGGACTCGGAGGACATGCGCTACGCCAAGAGGGACAGACGACCATCGCCTCCCCGAGACTCAGAGCATGACGATCAAAGGCCAATGGAACGTGGTAGTGCGTCAGCGGGGCCAGCCCGCAGGAGGAGCCGTTCAGCTCCCAGACGCCCTACACATGATGCATCGGGCTACCCGCACAGTACTGAGCACTCCGTTGGTGTATCCGCTCAGTACGTGCCGGAGTGGTACATCAATTGGTACCCCGGCTACTCGATGGACGTGATCCGCCACTGGTATTCTAAGGAATACTGCACCAAAAGGGACGAAACTGGCATGATAGTACGTACCAAGGGTGGCAAGACCAAAACGCCAGAGGCTTGGGACAAAAGGGCTAAGAAACAGGAGATCATCAACGATCGCAAGACATACAGGAAACAAGTATGTCAGTGCGAGCCCTTCAAAGGTCACATGCGCAGTTGTCCGATGGACCGCCCCTCCAGGAGTCCTCATCACGGTGAGACCCCGTGGAATTGGTCTCATGGAGATGACGCTGGCAACGCCCATGATCCTAACAAGGAGGTCCCTGGAGGAGGAAAGCGCATCACAGAAGCCGATCGCGTCCCTATGACCGAAGAGGTGGCCAACATCGTCAGGGAAAATTGGGTACAGGTTCCCAATGACCATCGCCTCAAGGAATGGAACCGCCGATTCCATAAAGAGGCGGGGTCACCCGCAGGATCCAGCAAAGAGGCGGGGTCACCCGCAGACGCGGCGCCAGCCGCTGGGTCCGCGGACGAAGATTGGATAGCTGTTGCATCTGCTGCTGGGTCCGCCGCCGGTACTGACCACACCGAACTGAATGAAGAATGGGCGGCGGAAGACGGCTCAGAGAATCCATTCCCTGATGGATGCGCCTGCTGGTACTACAGCTCTTCGGCGCAGAAGTGGTTTTGCACGAGGGTAATTCACCGCCACGAAAATGGCAAGTACAAGCTGGCCATAAAAGGTACTGCCGACATCGACCAGATGAGGCAGATCATCCATGATCATGGCCAGCCAGAAGGCCCTCCTAAAGACCCTCCTGGTCCACAACCGGGCAAGGGCAGCAGACCACCTCCAAGACCTGAAGCCGACTCCTCGTCTTCACCGACTCCTGCGAAAAGGCGCCCGTCCAAGAGCCCCGAAGGCACACAAGGGCGGGCGAAGGCCAGAGGGATCGCCAAGACGGACGACCCTGAGCTGGTAGATCCTCCCGGTCTGTCTGTGACGGAGAGGAGGAAGGCTTTTGCTGGACCATCGACCCCGATGCCACCGGCGACCCAAGGCGATGTCAAGGACGAAGTTCGCGACAAGCCTCAGGCAGCTTTCCGAGGTGACTGGACTCCAACTCTGCATCAGCCGCGCCTTGCACCACGACCAGGTTCGGCACGAATGAAAGCGCAGCCGAAGCCCGAAGCTGGGATGAGGTCGGTGCGGGCAGAAGCAGCCGCCAAGGCTAAGGAGGACAAGGGCTCTGCGGGGCCACCCGCTAAAGCGGCGCCAGCCGCAGCAGCGGGGGCACCCGCAGAAGGCACTCTCTCAAGAGAAGAACGCTTCAAAGTCCTCAAAGAATTTGGCGACCGACAGAAACTTGCCGATGATGCAGTGGCTGACCAAGGTCACCAGCACCCTGGCGCGGAGTCATCCGCTGGAGCTGCCTCGTCAGCCGCAGGCTCTGCTGGGCCACCCGTTAAAGCGCCGCCAGCTGCATCAGCGGGGCCACCCGCGCGCTGGCAGCCAGTAATGTCTGTTCTTAGGAACATCCCTCTGGGAGCCATGGAATATTGGCAAGGCATTGAAGGCAAAGGCCCGAAGCGCACCATAAACCCACGAGTCACTCGAGACGATACAGACCGATACGAGGTCATTAATTGCCCTGATCGTCGTAACTTCGAGTGCCGCAACGACTGGGAACGTGAACAACAAGCCGTGGGAAATATGTTGCGAGACAGGCCGCCATTGCGCGTCGCGCAGCATAAGGCAGAGCTCATGAAGGTCATGGAGAGGTTCGGCATGGATCCGACTTTGCCGCGCGATGGGCAAATGACCAAGGTGTCAATATGGTTCTCTACAGCCCTACGCCATAGTCCGTATTGGAAGGACGGATTCAGCCGACACTTCGAAAAGATTAGCACTTTCGATCCATACGATGGCTGGGTTGTTGTTGACGATCTGCTGACAAACTGGACTGAAAATGATCAGTGGAAAGGCTATCGTGAAATGCACGAGGTGCTGATCAAGGGCAGGCCCCACACGTCATACGTGTATTGGGTGCTGCTAAACTGCTGTGAGATGATTGACCATCACGGCATGCAGAAGGGCAGGCTCCAGATGAAGTGCGTTGATGACAGCATGCTGCTGCCTCCCAGGTTTCGACCAACGGCACGCAGGCCACAGTACTTCATCAGAGCCACGAACGGCCACAGCAGTCCAGGCATCCACTGTCCCGAGTCGCTTTATAAGCCGATCACAACATGGATGAAAAAAACCAGACGACCCAGTATATTTCATCCACGGGACACAGTGGGAGTATGTCAAGGACATCCTTGCTAATGGCCTTTCATGCCTCGCACAGGACAACCCTAAAAGGAAGGGGGGGCGCCAATTTGTGCACGGCTGCCCCTACCTCCCGGGCGACCCGAGGATTCAATCGGGCATCCGTCCTGACTCGGAGGTGCTCATATTCTGCAGCATCAACAAGATGCTGTCCAGTGGCTTCTCCCTATGGAGGTCAGCAAATGACATCGTCATGACACGGGGCCACGACGGACGTATACCGCCCGATCATATCCTCCAGATTGTGAGCATTGCGAAATATCGGGTCGGTGAAGCCTGGAGCAATCCGCTGGCTTATGACAAGTCGCGGAGGCGGGGCCAACCCGCGGACAGGATTCGCACCGATGACTACCTGCCACTTAAATTATGTGACAGAACTCTGGGTGTAATGGAAGATCACGCCATGTACCTAAAGGGCTGGACTAAGACGGACGGTCGCCCATTCAATTTGATCATGACCGAGCAAGATGTTGCTCCACGACCGTACGACACACAGACAGTCCTCATGATGAATGCCCAGGAAGACGAGGTCATGCCTGAAGCGGGGCCACCCGCAGGTGCGGGGACACCCGCGGTAGACACCTCGGACGGTTCATGGCAACAAGTGGTCACACCAGTAGCAACGGTAGCATCTCCTTGGAGGCCGGATCAGCAGACATGGGTCCAGGCCCTCAACAGCTACTTGACACCAGCCGACGTCTCTGGACTGACCGATCAGCTATATCGTGCTGACCCGTGGGCAGTGCATACAGGTATCCAAGACGCACAGCAGAGGAACCTGCGCACTCCTGCGGGGCCACCAGGCGTCCTAGGACCACAACCACAACGCCCTCCGCAGCAGGCTGGAGGTGCGAGGTTTGTCCCTATGGGCGGTTCAGATGGTGGCTCGCCGTTTCGGACTCCGCCGTCTGAAACGAGCGAGAACAGCTTGTGGCAAAGACTCCAGGCGATTCGCGGGAATCCGGCGCTCGCAGCAGCACTCCAGGCGACCACTCCCTTTGGCACTCCGAGGGGTAGTGAAGGAGGAGTGGCTGCGGGGACACCCGCCGAGCGAACGCCTGCGGAGCCACCCGCGCACGCGGGGCCACCCGCTGACGGACAGCAAGGTTCAGACTACGAACGTCGGGCAGCCAACTTAAGAGCACAGGCTACTTTTCTGCAGCAACAAGCTGATAGAGTGCCCAGCCTGTTGCGGAACCGCAACATAGATGTTACGAATCATGGCGACTTTCGGCCTCTCTGGAGCTGGACTTCTGAAGATGCTCCAAATGCTGATCCCACGAATCCATATCGACAGGTGTTTATTCCAGGAATAGCATCACACCCAATATATGGATGGGACAATCATGGACCAGCAGAGGCACAGGCCATGGACGCGCCGATGTACCCGGAGTACTACGCGCAGATGAATAACACTCCTATGATTGCGGGGCCACCTGCGAACGAATACACTCGGAATCTTGCCAATGAGATGTTTCGTTTGCAGTTTACACGAGCGGTCGATGCGCAGTCTATGCCGCACTACGCCTACATGCCCACGCCGACGGACCCCGAGACCGTAGTTCAGCCAGCTGGTCTCGCGGTGCCAGCCGCTATGGGCAGCATGCCAGACTACATCCGCGACGTGCACAACACGCAGCAAGCGATACTGGCATCTAGGCAGCAGGCTCGGGACAACACCAGGCTGCGCCAACAACGCGCGATCCAGAGAAGGATTGAGCGTGAGACCCAAGCGGGGACACCCGCAGACGCGGGGCCACCCGCTGAACGGCCAGATAGACGGCCGCCACCGACGCCATATCGGGAGGGCGAAACCACTTTCGAGCGCCAAGCTCGGACTCGCCCAGACGTGCCTGCTCCAGTCATTTCAGACTACAACTTCACACAGTGCCCAATCTGTATGGACAACTACGAGATGGGCACTATAGTGTGGAGACTGGCGTGTGGGCACTTCTTTCACGATATATGCTGGGATCGTGTTGCACAGCAGCACGTCCGCAATCAGCGACCAGGTGCGCCGAACGAGGCCCCCTGCGCTGTATGTCGTGGGCCGGGCATAGTTATAGCACACTTCCCGTATGCTGGACAGCGCGACGCTGAATCGGAACAAGCGCGCCAGCAGGAAAGGTACGTGGCAGATGCCCGGGAAATGCGTCGGCTACGTGAAGCAGTGGAGGCACTGGAGGCTCGAGCCGCACAATCGGCGGAGCCATCCGCACGCGCCCCAGCTGCACAGGCATGCCCCTGGCCAGCGCCAGAGCAAGGCATCCAGATGCCAATCCTGCCTACGCTTCGAGCGCAGGAGCCCCCAGATGCGGGGCCACCCGCTGAAGCGGCCCCCGCCGCCAAAGCGGGGCCACCCGCAAATGGACCTCCAAATCCAGGTTTCCTGAGGGCAATGGAGGCCAACATCAGGCGGAGTGGCAGGAGCGGAGGCGGGACTCGAAGGCCAACTGGATCAACCAGGACCTCGCGTGTGGCAAGCCCGGTCAGCGCTAGGAGCCGGGCAAGCGCTGAGAGCGCGGAGGCAGCCCAGTTCCATACCACATTCATGATCGATACAGAGGGGCTGACCTATGCACGTGACGACACGGACACGCTGCCGCCAGGAGGTGAATGGATGTCCACACTATCTGCGAATTATTGGGTTCTTGAACAGGAACCAATTACCGTGGAGGAGCGCCGCCAATATGAGCAGATGTGGTGCACCGAGTTAACCATGAGTCAATGGGTGCTTGAACAGCGCCTGTTGAAAGGTACACTCGGTTCGCAGATCACGTACCACACCAATGACCATGGGACAATGGCTCTGGCAGCGCGAAATGGGACATTCTTTCCTGACGAAGACGGTATGCCCTGCATCTCGTTCATGCTAGACATTGGGTCCAATGTGAACATCATTGGATCCAATACGGCGCGAACCTTCCAGGAGATTATGGCCAGGTACAATCACAGACCTGCCATATGCACCCTGAGCAAGACCCTCTACATCAATGGTGTTGGTGAGGGCGCTGCGATATGTCGGAAGATGGGCAACTTCAAGATCGGGGTACAATATGCCAATGAGGCAAGCCCCCGTATCGAGGAGTATGCCTCCAACATCGCAGAAGGCTCGGGTGCCAATCTCCCGGCCATCTGGGGCCTAGGAGCCATGGAAGCACGTGACACGATCATCGTGCTGAAGCCAGGCTACCAGAAGGTTATCTTCCCCAGCGGTGACTACACCCTGAAGCTGGGAAGAGGCGCCAAGGTCCTGAAGGCGAAGAAAACTCCCTCGGGACATCTCGCGATTCCCTGCGGTTTGTATGACGGGGCTAAAAGCCAGACGGTCACGAACACCTTCACAATCCGCAGCAGTCGAGATGGCTATACCGAGACGGAGAACGAAGAGGACCCCGTCAGTGCGGGGCCACCCGCCGGAGCAAGTGCGGGGCCACCCGCCGAAGCCACAGCGGGGCAACCCGCGACGGGACAGTCCATGACCGTCACGACCGATACGTACATTGTCGAGCCGTACCTCGACAAGCAGCTCCTGGAAGACACGACCCGTTTGATCGTGGACAGGACGCTGAACAGCTGGTGGGAGGGCCAACAGTGTCCCGAAGGGACCTGGCCACATATGAAGGATGCCCTGAAGTCTAAGATATTCTGGGCAGTCCAGGAGGCGGTGAATAAATGGACGCCTGAGAACCAAGCGGGGCCACCCGCGTCACCGCCACCACCACCAAGCCACACGGGCGGAGGTTCGTCGGACTCTGCGGGGCCAACCCGCGTGGAGATCGTGAGCGTAGCCACACCAGCGCCTCCTGCGGAGCCATCCGCTAACAGCATGCCTCCGAGTCAGACGGCAACGTGGTCACACGACCGCCGCTGACGGGGGCAGGCGGGCGCGCCGGCGGCGCTCGCTTGCGAAGAGAAGCCGAATACCGGCCTCCTCGCTACATACGTTGGCCGCGCTGAGGCCCGAGAGGAAAAATATCATTCAAAATGTCTTGTCATCGAAGATATTCGCACAGCTTGCGCTGAACTCCGAACCCGTGGATATATATGCGACCGGATTACCCATAATGAGGTAATGACTTCAACTGGAACACAGTATTTGGGAAATTTGTTGGCAGGAGACTACAATATGTTGTGGGTGGCCACACCCTCTGATTGGTACGTTCGTACTCCAGGAAAGAGGGCGGGACCACATTATCAACGTATACAAAATCTCCTGATCAAAGCGCGTGCTCTGAGAATGCAGATTGTTATCCTGGGGCCACCCGGGTATTTCTGGAAACAGGGTCCGATCAAAGATGTTATCGAAGATTTGAAGCTAAGCATTATACGAATGAGACTCTGTCATTTCGGTATCAAGTTTGACCGATCCAGTAAATATCCCAGTGGTTCTTATATACAAGTTGCTACATCTTGTCCTCATATACCGATAAACTTATGGAAATGTACTTGTGGCTCACACAAGGAGCATGATTTGGATTGGTATGGCCAAGATCAGCAACGTGCCGAGTTTCGGCATAAAACTTTGGCTATCATTATTGCACGCTTCCTTGATCAACTCGATAAAGCCAACATGATCAGGAATGAGCGGAGTGCGGTACACCTCAGTGTGTGTACTCGCGTTGACAAAAAGGTAAGACACTACGTCCAATGTCCACAAAAGGGCCCTCAATGGGACCATGTTGTTCGTAGAGTCACGACCGACCTGGACACGAATAAGATCGTTCAAGATATCAGAATCCAGGATCAGCCAACTGGGTACAATTATGTAGCTCCATTACCTGATGGGGTTACAAACATTAGTACTCGGCTATACTGGGAGCCTCCGGCTCCAGTTCTTCATGGCGACGGTGAGTCGCGAAGGCCACGCCCAAAGCGTGTGGCGATCGTCGATGACGATCGATCTCCTCCCCCTTCGATTGAGCGTTGCCAAACGCGACCCACCAACAACTTTCCTGAAATTCCGCCATTTCCTGACTTAACAGCGGATTCCTCCGCAGCGGATCTCTCCGCGGAAACTGCGTTGCCCACTGATGCCAGGATAAAACAGAAAGAGAAGCAGAAAGCTGACAAAGAGGCCGGCATCAAACCGAAGAAAATCCCGAAGAAAGTGGAAGACGGTAACGACGACTGTGGAGAGGACCTCAAAGGGCTTGACTGCTCCACATATTTCAACGACGTTCCTCTTGACGACTCGGACTCGGACAGCGAATCAGAGGACATCTTCATGATGTTACCGGCGGGGCAACCCGCTGACTCACATGCTGATGTCTTCTCGATGGTCCAGTCATTATGCTACGGCAGAAACAATCAAGTGGACATGCTTGAATTATGTGGGGGCAAGGGTGGTATATCCATATTAGCCTTCAAGAGGGGACTCTCGTCAGGCGGGAACCTTGACAAGATATCTATGGTTGACCTTGGAAACTCGGAAGTACAAAGAGCAGTCCTCCACTACCTCAAGACTTGCTTTGTCAAGATCACGATTCTGCAGCCAAGCTGCAGAACTACTGGACTTCCTTCCTATTTCAATGCACAGGTCAATCATGATACGTGGCTTAAACACCACAAAGAGGACCTGCCTCATATCACGTTCTGTGGAACAGTCGCTCTATTACAAGACGACCTAAGACGTTTCTTTCTCAGGGAACAACCAATGGGCACGTGGGTGGATGAGATCCAGCCATGGAAGGAACTGGCACAACGCAAGGTCACTTGCCAAACGATTATTGATCAGTGCACGACTGGTCTCAAAGATTCATTTGGACAATACATCCGCAAGCCAACACAGATGATGGCAAACAAAGAAGAGTTGTTGGCACCTTTCAGAGGCAAGCGTTGTCCAGGTAATCATGTGCACGCCAATGCTTGCAACAAAGAACTAGCAAGGGCGGCACAGTATACCTACAGAATGCAGTCACTGATCGTTGATGCGGTGCAAATCGCCAAAGATCTGTTTGCTTACGGTCGCGATCCATTCGCGAATCGCGAACGCAGCTATGCGTTCGTAACAAACAGTGCTGGCTACGACTTGGACGACCCAACAATCCGGAGACACCCAAACGGAGAAATCTGGCGACCACCACCTGGCGGTCTTGGGTGCCATGGCTGTGTGGACAACAACTACAAGCAATCACCAAAGCACAGCAGGGATCCGAAGATGTGTCGGTGGTATGATGTTGAACCATACTACTGGGACTGTCCAAGCTGTAAGAAGGAATATCAGAAGAGTAATCCTCACCACACCAAGATATCTGGCCAATGCAGATTCGCCGAAAAATGGAAGCTGCCAGATAACTTTGGTCAGCCGCGCCCGGCGGGGCAAGCCGCTCCTGCGGCGCCAGCCGCGGAAGCGGCTCCAGCCGCAGAAGCGGCGCCAGCCGCAAAAGCGGCGCCGGCCGCGAGAGCGCGCATACGCGCGCCTAGGCCGCCACGGCCTGGTGAGGGCGATCCAACCGCAGGCGCCAGCAGCCATGACATCACCAGAGCCGAAGGGGCTAATGGTGGCAACACTGGCGCTGGCAGCTCTGACGATCACCGTAGACTGCCACAAGTTGCAGCAAGGCGCGGACGCATGGAGGGAGGAGATCCTCCACCACCGCCGCAGCCTCAAGCAGAGCCGAGGCCAAGGCCAAGGCTCCCTGATTGGACTCGCTTCGACGTTCAGCTCAGCCTCCAAAACCTGCGCAGCTTTGACCCAGCTGTAGTGCAGCGAGAACTCCGCAAACTCCACTTGAGATGGTTTCATGCCAAGGAGCCAAAAATGCGGATGATTCTAACTAAGGTTGGTCTGGGTGAAACCCGTTTGAGTCTGATCAAAGGCATTTGCGACTCGTGTAGAGAATGTCGAGCCTGGGACAAACCAGGCAACACGGTGATGCCTTCTGTGTCACTGCCAGGACGTTTCAACGAGGAAGTCGAATGTGATCTTTTCTTTTACAAACAGGAACATATTGTTTTTCACATCATCGACCGTTGTATTCGCTGGGCAGCTGGCACAGAGATTCCTGATAAGACCATGCATACTGTTCTCGATGCCTATCACACAACTTGGATGCAACATGGCCCTGCTAAAATCTTATACTCCGATGGGGAAGGAGCACTGAATAACGATACAGCAAAGGCCATCCTTAAGGCTAAGGGAACAGAGCTTCGTATCCGAGCGCGTGGCCAACACGCCACGACTATCGAAGCTAGGAACGGCATCCTGCGACACCTCATACACGTGATGGGAGAAGAATTGAATAGATTAAATATTCCTCTGAATTTCACTCGTCTTTTACATGAAGCCTTGTTTGCCAGCAACGCATTTACCTTCTACAATGAAGTGTCTCCGTACAATGCGCTGTATGGCAGACAACCAGCTATGCTTCCCGATTTCCCTGTCTTGGATCATGATCAGTCCGCTGAATCATCAGATCACTCAAGGGAGGAAACAATCAGGAGGGTTAGTCTGGAGGCAATCACGCAGGCCACTGCGGTTGCCAAGACGAACAGGGCTCTCCGTACGAAGACTACTGCTACGGGTGAATTTCACTACAAAGAGGGAGATCTCGTGGACTATCATCGCCCGACCACCACGAAAGACGACTGGGGTGGATGGAGTGGTCCATACCCGGTCATCCGCAACGAACCTGACCGAGGCCAGGTCATCGTGAAGGTCGGTAGTCGCGAGGTGCGAGTACAGTATCCTGACACACGACACACGCTGTACATCGAAGCACTTATGGTCCGCGAGATAGGATCGGACAATACGGCCCTTCGGACAGTATTGGCCTTTATTGCCGGTCTGCCAGCGGGGAAACCCGCCATGACTTTCGGATATCTACCAGCGAAACAGGGTCGGCTGCAGATGACTGCTGCGAGCCGACTTTCGCCTAAGGTGCACTTGGCTCTTCAGTACCTCATACGCAACTACTTTCGTATTGAAAACGTTGTTGCTGTACGACTTGCCAAGAGCCTGACGAAGTTGCCTGCTGCACCCTATGCAGACAGCTGTACACTAGTGCACTATGATAATGATGTGACCCCTGGTTTTCATTACTATGAAGCTGATGGCACTGCCTTGAACATCTACGACATCACAGGATCTACACACTCACGCATCATCCAGTGTCTTAAATCCAGGAAGCCGCCTGCTGGATTTGACCGAGACCTCACTAAGTTTGAGGAACTCGCTGATGGTCCACCACCAAGCGAGTCACCTCCAGCAGCTGCTCCTGAGCAGCCTCCTGCGGAGAACGATGGTCGGCTCCCGACCATCATAGAGGAAACAGAAGAAGATCTGGATGCCTTTGTCTTGAAGTCGTGGTATGCTGAACTGATGGATGACAGAACACTCCTTGAAGCTGACACAGAAGAAGTCATGCATACAGTTCCCACATACATGACAGACACACAGTGTGTGTTAGTCTCTACGACCTGTGAAGATGTGCAAGGCCACTTGCCGGAGCGGGGTCACCCGCCAGGATACGACATGGACACTTCTTACTACGTTCCTTTATGCTCCACGGATCCGGATAGCAAATATGATCTGGACTCCGATGAGCACGGGAAGTACATCGAGCTCTGCTTCACAGCAGACATGTCCAAAGTCGTCCTGTCCGAGCAGCAACACCGATTGTTGGATGACAGCAGCGTCACAACTATGCGAGTATACGTTAGTGCTGCCTCCAAACGTGCCGTGGTCGTCAAGGAAGACGATCTACTCACGAAGGCCGACATCCAAGCAAATCCGGTCAAAGTTTCCAAAGTCCTTTACACAGAATTGAAGACTTGGCTTGACAATAAATGCTTTCAGATGACTGACTTGAGCAAAGCGTCTAATCTCATGACTTCACGCTACGTATACAAATGGAAGTTTGTCAAGAACGAAAAGGGCGAAATGGAAAGGGCGATCAGGTTACGCTTGGTACTCCGTGGCTTCATGGACCCTGAAGCCTTTGATGTCGAAACCTTCTCTGGCACGGCAAGGAGGTCAAGCCAGAGACTGCTCGCAAGTTCTGCTGCATGCAACAAAGCTTGGATCATCGCTTCCCTGGACATCAACATGGCTTTCTTAAACGGACTGACCTATAGCGAGCTCGCCGCGGCAACGGGCGAGAAAGAGCGTGTGGTGTGCTTCACACTACCTCCTGGGTCAGCAGCTGTCCTTCGCACACTGCCAGGCTTTGAGTCATATGACGAATCAAAGCATTGTCTTCGGTGTCTGAAGCCGGGGACGGGCACGAAGGATGCTCCCAGGGCATTCTCGCTGAAGCTCAGGTCCATCACTAGGAGCTTTGGGCTACAGCCTACTTCATACGACGAAGAGTTCGAGATGAGCTCAAACCTCTTGACAGCCAAGCACGTTGATGACATCAATATGACTGGGAAGGAAGAGGCTATTGACAAGTATGTCAAGTGTGTTGAAGATACGTTTGGGAAGTGCAAACTGAACAAGCACACATACACAAACTGTGCCGTTCGGTATAACAAGACCGATGATGGGAGCGTCACTCTTGATCAGGACGAATACATCAAGCAGCTTCGTCCTATCACACATCCAGAACTCACAGGAGCTGATCCTGAGAGCAAAGCGACAAACACGATTTCTGATATGTTCGTCAGTCTCCGTGGCGCTCTAGCCTATGCGTTGATCACGCAGGTATGGCTGATGGTCTATGTTGTCTCACTACAACGTATCCAGGAACCGACAAACATCCAGGTACGACGACTAAACGCGGTTACCAGGAAACTACAGGCAGGTCCGAAGAAGATCGTGTATCAAGCTATGACCCCAACAGGAGAAGTCGACCTGCATAGCGATTCTGGCTATCGCCGTCTCAATGGAGATGAAGACGACGAAGTCAAAGGCTATGGTATCCGCGGGGCTAACCTGCTGAGGCGTGGCCACACGCAAGCGGGGAAACCCGTCGTGCACCTGGTGGACGCATACTGCAAGTCTCATCGACTGCAGGTGCGTTCGAGCTACTCTGCGGAAACACTGGCAGCAGCCCACAACTTGGAAGACTGCTACCCGACCATTGTAACGCTCCACGAGCTACACTCGGGACCATTGACCCCCACACAGTTAAAGAACATATTGGAAATGGGTGGTCTATGTATCAAAGTCACTCTGACTATTGATGCCGAGTCTGTCTTCAAGTCTTTGTCTAGCAAAGATCTGAAGAAGCCCACAGAATGTACTCTGCTTGGGCACATTAGCTGGATCCGCCAGATGATGGAGCGCGGAATCGTTGAAAGCGTTCAATGGTGTGACACGCGGGATATGACTGCCGATGGTCATACCAAAGGTAGTATTGACCGCGCGTTGCTCCTACAAGTAATGGCCGGCCAGCAATCCTTCAAGCACGAGCTGAAGAAACATACACCGTATAGGGCGGGCAGGTCGTCTCAGGACGGCCCTGCCTCCCGAGCTAGCGGGGAAACCCGCGGGCAGGTGCGCTCTAGTAGCGAGGAAACTCGCCGGTAAGCGAGGCTACTCGCGCGCCCTTGCCTTGTAGGCAGCCGCTGCTGCTTAGCACTGTTTTTTCCGCATAATGTAGAAGTGCGGTGCCTGCTCGTCTCCTCCCCCTCCGACTTTAAACGGAGAAGGTTAAAGGCGAGGTATAAATCGAGCATGTACCGCTGCCGTGCCTGGCTCAAGCCGGGCCCGGCCAAATATGTGATTGTGCCTCACCGAGGCGCACGATTCGTGTCTGAGATCGGAAAATACCTTTTCCATTGACGATGCCTATCCTATCTTTTACTCCAGATCCCATGCTTCGTCTTGCTCTCTTGCTCATGCGATATGAGCCAAAGCCTGGGATATGGGAACGCCTAAGGCGTAATATATACCTAAGCTTACCAGTGCGTTTTCGACTCTCCCTATAAGAGTGTCGGCAAGCCTTTTTGGCCGATCGTCTTGGAGCGGTGATCGGTGCTTCTCGGGCGTTCTCGGACGCCCGGAAGGCTGAGCACTGAGCACTGAGCAGCCCAAAAGCGTGCAACAAAAGCCAGTGGGACTATATTACACCAGAGAAAAACCCCAATCAGTGGATAATTTTCGCTGAAGAGATCGACCGGGAACCTGGGAGCCCGGAAACCCAGAACCCACCGAAATCGGCCCAGAACCAATAACCGGGAACCCGAGAACCCAGAACCGGGAAGCCGGGAACCCAGCCTGCTACCAAAATCGGCGGGAAAAATGCGCCACATCCTTCAAGTTCCGCTATAGGACCCCTTCGGTGCAAGCACTGATCGGGGAATATGTTTTGCGTTTCGAGACATCCTGGGTGTGACATTTGTGCAGCGTTTTCGGGCGTCTGGCAGGGGTCCAGGGCCGCGGGAGGCCACCTTTCTGGGAAATGTAAGACTGCGTACGCCGGCACTCGGGTTTGCCGACATTTTTTTGAGGAGCGCGTCCTGGATTTTGACGGTCCCGTTTTCGTGGGCTGTCTGCAGCGGGAGCCCGCGTCAAGTTTCAGATTGGGTCTCGTCATTTTTGGAGGGCCCCCGTCAGGCCAACCCGAGTCCCTCGTACCCGAGTCTTGCGTCTCCCCGAGCCTCGGCCTGTATATAATGGGGGTTTCTTAGGGGCCGCCGCCAATCCCGCACCTCATCGCGCACTTCTTGGGGGGCCCTGCAGGAGCCCCCCGGGGCCCACATGGGGCGCGAGAACCGGAGATCCAACGTATTGAAAAGATCAAGACGTAGGTTTCTCGTATCTTTCGGCTTCGAGGGGCCCTCGCCGGGCCCCGGGACCGTCAAAAAGGCAACGCAGGGATGAGAAGCCGGTCCCGGGGAATGGGTCGAGATGTCCAGGGACTTCGCATTGAGGAGGAGGAGGAGGAGGAGGAGGAGGAGGAGGAGGAGGAGGAGGAGGAGGAGGAGGAGGAGGAGGGGGAGGAGGGAGGAGGAGGAGGAGGAGGAGGAGGAGGAGAGGAGGAGGAGGGAGGAGGAGGGGGAGGAGGAGGAGGAGGAGGACGAGGAGGAGGAGGAGGAGGAAGAAGACATCGGATCTCTGGGGACGTGCACGCTTCTTCGCCCCCCACGTCCCCAGACCTCCTCACGCTGCGAAGAATCATGAGGGTTATTTTTTGGGGGGTATTTTCGGCCTCCGGCCTTCCTGGCCCTCGGGACCGTCAAAAAACGGCTCAGGACGAAAAGCCGGTCCTGTTGAAGGGGTCCAGACCTCTGGGGGTCGACGTTGTTAAAAAAGTCACGACGTCGGGGGTCTGGGTCTATTGCCCCCCCCCCATTCCCGGAGATCCGACGTTGCAAAACCATTGCAGCATCCTGAGGGATCAAGACCGGAGTCCTGGACCAACCATCCTGCGCCATTCCCAGACCCCCGACATCTTGATTTCTTCACTACGCCGACCCCCAGAGGTCTGGACCCCTTCCCCTGGGCCGGTTTTTCATCCTGAGTCGTTTCTTGACGGTCCCGAGGCCCAGCAAAGGCCCCTGGAGGCCGAAAGTAGCGAAAAGCATATCCCGTCTGGAGGGTCCGGGTTTTTTCACAGCGCGAGGGGGGAGGGAGGAGGGAGGAGGGAGGAGGGAGGAGGGAGGGGGAGGAGGGGGGCGGGGGGAGGGAGGAGGAGGAGGAGGAGGGAGGAGGAGGAGGAGGAGGGAGGAGGAGGAGGGAGAAGGAGAGGGAGGAGGGAGGAGGGAGGAGGGAGAGGGGGGGGGGGGAGGTTCTTCGAGCCAGCTCGAGCTGTGAGGGCCCCTTGGGCCCGAGAGCGGGCCAGGGCGGCCCCCCGGCGGCCCCTCGGCGGCCCTCGGCTGTCCCTGGCGGCCCTCGGCGGCTGCGCGGAGGGCGGCGGCGCCGCCGCCGCAGCCGCCTTCGCCGCCGTCTTCGTCGTCGTCGCCGCCCTCGTCGTCGTCGCCGTCGCCGCCGTCGTCGCCGTCGTCGTCGTCGTCGTCGCCGCCGCCGTCGTCGTCGTCGTCGTCGTCGTCGTCGCCGTCGTCGTCGTCGTAGTCGCCGTCGTCGCCGTCGTCGGAGTTGCAACGCCCGTACCTCAGAGGGTATAGGGACCCCGCGCGCCCGCAGGCCGCGCTCGCCGCCGCCGCGCCGCTCGAGCGCGCCGGCGAGCTGGCCGGGGCCCGGGCGGCCCTCGAGCGCGCCCTGGAGCCCCCATCGCTCTCTGCGCCCCGCTGCGGGCGGCGGGGGCGGGCGGGGAGGGGCACGGCCGCGCGGCCGAGGCCTGCGGGCGGCGTGTGGGCGGTGTCCGTGCGGAGGTGAAGAGGAGGGGGGGAGGAGAGGGGACCGATACGGCTTCGTCACAGTGTAACGAGTGTGTAACCAGGAGGAGGAGGAGGAGGAGGAGGAGGAGGAGAGGAGGAGGGAGGGGGAGGAGGAGGAGGGGGAGGAGGAGGAGGAGGAGGGGAGGAGGAGGAGGAGGAGGAGGAGGCGGAGGCGGAGGCAGATGAGGATGAGGAGGAGGAGGAGGAGAAAGGGGGAGGACCAGGAGGAGGGGGGAGGGAGAGATGGGGGGAGGAGGAGGGGGGCAGGACGTCGTCGAGCCGGAGGGCTGCAGGCCGAGGTGGCCGAAACGACCTTCTTTGGCCAGCACTTTGGCAAGCGATCCGCGCCCTCGGCCGGGGGGGAAGTGTGGCGCGGTGGGCGATGGCCCCAACATTGCAGAGCTTGCCCAACGCTCCAAACGGCCCCCAGTAGGCGCCAGCCTCAATATGAACGGCTCGAAAAAAAGGGTGCCGATTGCGCGGGCATTCGCGCGGAAGTTGCCCGCGTAAGGTCGCGCGTAAGCGCCATCGTTTCCGATGCAGCGTTCCGCCCCTGCCGCCTGCGTAAGCCACCGCGTAAGGTCGCTATGCCATTTCGCGTGGGACACATTTCTCTAATGTTGCTCACTTCTACACATCAGCGAACGAAGAACGGTATAACATAAACTTTTTCGCTGTCGGGGGCGCCTGTCCCTGGGCGGCTGGAAAGTTTATACCCCTACGGTGCCACCGTATAAGGGTAAAAACTTTCCAGCCGCCCTGCGACAGGCGCCCCCGACAGCGAAACAGTTTATGTTATACCGTTCTTCGCCCGTTAAGCACATGCTCTGGCCCTGGCTTGCTCGAGGACCGAAGAAGCCCTTCCAGGGGGACGGCGTGCACAGAATGGGCCCTTGCGGGGGGGATCGCCTGACAGGGGTCGCATGTTTTTTCTCCCCCAGCGCCAACCGCATGTTCCTTCGTCGTCCTGGTCGTCGTCGTCGTCGCTTCGTCGTTGTACTCGTCGTCGTCGTCATCGTCGTCGTCATCGTCCTCCTCGTCGTCTGTCGTCGTCCTCGTCGTCGTCGTCGTCGTCGTCGTCGTCGTCGTCGTCGTCGTCGTCGGAGGAGGAGGAGGAGGAGGAGGAGGAGGAGGAGGAGGAGGAGGAGGAGGAGGAGGAGGAGGAGGAGGCGGAGGAGGGAGGAGAGGAGGAGGAGGAGGAGGCGGAGGGCGGAGGAGGAGGACGAGTAGGGGAGGAGGAGCAGGAGAGGAGGAGAGGGAGGATCAGGAGGAGGAGGAGAAGGAAGAGGAGGAGGAAGAGGAGGAGGAGAAGGAGGAGGAGGAGGAGGAGAAGGAGGAGAAGGAGGAGGGGGAGGAGGAGGAGGGAGGAGGAGGAGGAGAGGAGGTTGGAGGAGGAGGAGAGGTGGAGGAGGAGGCGGATGATGATGAGGAGGAGGCAGAGGAGAGGAGGAAGAGCAGGAGAGGTGGAGGAGAGGAGGAGGAGTGGTGGAGGAGGAGGAGGATGAAGAGGAGGAGGAGGAGGAGGAGGAGGAGGACGAGGAGGACGAGGACGAGGAGGAGGAGGGTGGGGAGGAGGGGGAGGAGGAGGGGGAGGAGGAGGAGAGGAGGAGGAGAGGTGGAGGAGGAGAGGAGGAGGAGGAGGAGGAGGAGGAGGTGAGATGAGATGAGACGAGAGCGGAAGACGTCCAAGCCGCCAACCGCCGAGATGAAAACGAAAAAGAATTACACCTCCTCGTAATCCTCGGGGGCCCCGCCCGCGTCCTGCCCCATGCCGAGGGCGGCGCGCGCCTGGGCCTCCCAGAACGGGAGGGTCTCAAACGAGACGCCGAAGCGCGAGAGCAGGACACCAGGTGTCCAGCAGGGGCGCCACGGCGGTCCTGGACGGAAGACGGGATGGGCTGACGGCGCTGCGGGCCTCGGGCGCGCAGCAAGGATGGTGGAGGCGAGAGACAGGAGATCGGACGGGGTCGGGATCTCCAACTCACCCAGAGACCAGCCCGAATACTTGGACAGCCACCTGGGGAACTTGCGAGCCAACAGTCGGGCCTTCTGCTGCCTCAGCCCCTTGCCCGCTTGGGCGGGATGGCAGGCCTGCGAGAGGGCCCTCACATTGCCCCAAGCGAAGGCCCCACAAGAAACACAACAGATGAGCCTGTGGCCAGCGATGACGCTGGCTCCAGTCTCGTTGAACACACTGGTGGCTCTAAGGCAGTGCCCTGAAAGCTGCACCAAAACTCCAAGCTCGGGGTCCTGGGGGCCCTGGGAGACATCCGAGAGGACCGCTCTAAAGTGCACCCAAGCACTGGGGCAGGCGGGCTGCCGAGCAGGCCTTCTACCGCCCCTAGGCGCGGCGGGAACCTCAGGGAGCCCCTGGGAGTCCACCCAGCCCCTTTGAGACATGATCACCTCTTGCCGCCCAGCCCACTGGCCCAGCTCCCGACCCAACAAGCTGAGCCCACGGACCTGGCTGGCGGCCTGCTGAACAGACGGATGCTGGGCCGCTCCCCGCTTGGCCAGGACATCCGCTATAGCATTCGCTTTCCGTTCCCACGGAGCAGACATGCCCAGGGCCAAGTCAGCCTCCGAGAGGTGGGCTTTCGTTTTGAAGACGGGGAGCCCTTCCTCGAACGCCGCATGGATCCGAGACCACATATGGGCCTGAGGGCTCTGTGCGGAGACGGACGCCACACGAGCACGAGCAGCTGCCACCGATCCCTCGCAGTCGGACCAAATGCCTTCGACCTCATGCGGGACCGTGAGCTGCGGCAACATATAAAAAGCGTAGTCCTCTCCGTCTCGCGCCCACTGGAAGGGCGAGAGGTCCCATGGGACAGGGCCGAAGGCCGCAGCGACCAGAGATCCCTCCGAGTCGACCTGCACCACACTCCATCCAGCCCTACGGAGGGACTCGTCGGACGGGTGCAGGGCCGACCCGTCTGTAAAGAGGCGGCCTCTGAGCATCCCGTCCTCAGGCTTGTGAATCCACAAAATCGGACACTCACTCGAGCTGAGCGGAGGAGGGACGAGCTCCCGAGGAAAGGGGAAGAGGCCATTGGCAAAGAGCTCCGCATCTCCGCACCAGGAGCGAACTAGGCGTGCAGCCTGTCGGCATTCGTCCGAAAGAAATTGCCTGCGGTCCTCTTCCCAAGCTTCACAGACAAACCGACGGTGAAAAACGGTCCCCGGCTCCCCAAGACACAGCAAACATAACGGCGACGTAGTAAAGCCGTGCCGATGCAGCCTCTCCTGAGGCCAATGGGTGCCCGAGACCGCCGCTCTAAACGAGTTTTGATGCGCTCGGGTCCAGGTGTCGGTCGTCCTGCTTAGGAGACCCTCAACTGGCTGCCAGAAAATCGGCCGGCACCAGGCGCTGGATCCAGCACGAGAGCTGAGGGCGCGGTAATCCGACATCTCCCTGGCAGCCTTTCCTGCCAGGTCGGCCACCACGCGCGGAGCCAGGCGTAGCATATCAATCTGCTCACCTGTCTGGAGAGTGACCGAACGTGCCGAGTGTGCTGTCCAGCCCAAGTCACCACACGCCAGAACGTACACGTGAGCGGGCGAAGTCGCCCGAGACCAGGGTCTGCTTGTGTTGGCCAGCACACGCACGGCATCTTCAAAGGTGGCCTGCAGAATCTCTAGCTTGGGGGTGGCCTCCCAGAGGGCCCTGGCCCATTCAAAGATTACCTGGCGGAAATACAAAAGCACAGGGTCGACCTTCCTACCGAGTTTAAAAGAGCGCAGCTTGAGGCCCACCGAGGCACCCCGCTTCATGGGAGCAAGGGCCAAAAGGGCCTGCTGACGGACTCTGTTGAGGGAAGACCACGGGAGCCCCCTAACGGCACATCCCCAAAGAGCGGAGGCTTGGGGGCCCGCACGCTGAATGTGGCCAACAGGGGCGCCA
This sequence comes from Prorocentrum cordatum, assembly GCA_963575745.1. NCBI lineage: Eukaryota > Dinophyceae > Prorocentrales > Prorocentraceae > Prorocentrum > Prorocentrum cordatum. The sequence continues at coordinate 39,345 of CAUYUJ010006545.1, forward strand.
GCCCTCCTAAGACTACGGAGCCTCGCAGAGCGCCTGATACAGAGCCCCACCCTCTTGGAGGCTATGGGGGCCAGCCTAGACGAACTCACTTGCCAATCCGTGCCGAGGCTCTTGATGACTCCTCGGCGTTCAAAAGACATGTTCCACCTGCTCAGTAATCCATGTGCAACTTTTTTGGACGACGCCAGGAACTTGCATTTTTTCTCAGACAGCACGAGGCGCAGCTCGCGCAAGCCCCCGATGAGCTTGCTCCCGACCTCGCCCAGCTGGGAGACGACGTGGAAGCCCGTGCCCAGGGACTGCGCGCTGATGTCGTCTATGACGTTCCGAATGTGGACTGATGGGTGAGCTGCCGCCAGCGTCGTGAGAAGCCTGTAGACCAAGACCCTCGCTAGCGATGTGGCTAGTGAACAACCAGCCAGCACTGTGCCCACCGCCCTGATGACGTCTGAGACACACCCTCGAAAGCTGATTGTCCTGGGGCCAGCATAAAGGCCGCAGGCTGCCCTGAGAAGCTTGACTGGGAAGCCACATCCCTCCCCCTCATTGAACAGCACGAAGTGGCACACCCTCTCGTAGAACTTGTCGAGGTCCGTGGCCAATGTGGCCGTGTCCAGCCCTCTGACTGCTGCGTAGTGTGCGAGCATCTGGTGCATCCAACCTGCCCGATCACACTCACGATCCTTGGCCCCCAAAAAAACGGGGGAGGCGTGTTGCTCTTCCCACTCCTTGGCCATGTCGCGCCTGACCTTGCCCCAGACCCTGAGGATGGAGCATATGAGGGCGATCGGCCTGACTCCAGATCCATCTGGCTTGGAGAGGAAGACCATGATTGTCGGCCAACGCTCAGGCAAGCGTGGGTCCGCCTCCCACATCGCCAATACGTCGATCAGCCTGCGGATAAACTGGTCATCTAACAACAAAAACGAACGTGGGTTGACGCAGTCCACGCCTAGCCCAACAGTGCGACCAAACGAACGGCAGGCCTGTCGCACTCTCTCCACTGTGGGGCGAGGAAGGTCGGAGTTGTTCGCCAGCGCGTGCTGCTGGTCCGAGATGCACTGCTTGGCGTCGTCCCAGTACTGCGACCACTCCTCGACCATGGCATCGACTGCACCATCACCCTGCAAAGCCCAACCCTCGGGGGCCTTGGGCCCAGAGGCCTGGGGCGACTGCTTGATGAACCTGTGCGCCTTGCGCCCCCCAGCCTTGACTGAGGCCTGGGCCCATTCACGCCATTCATGGAGTTCAGCTTGGGCAGCAGCAGCCGAGGCCTCCTGGGCCGCGTCGCTGACTTTGACGCAGAGCGTGTCCAGGTCCTCCCCGCCTAGCTCGATCGTGTGCCGAATCTGGTGGTAGCCTAGCCCGATGGCGTCGAAGCCGTGCAGGGACGCCCCGTCGACGGCGTCCAGTTCTTCGAGCAAACCTAGCAGCACCTGCTGTCCATCCAACGAACACGACGTCATTGGCCTTCGCGAAGTAGCCGCCATGGCACCCCGCTTCTCCTCCTCCAGCGAAACTCCGAGACTGCCTGCTGGGCAGGGCGCTCCCTCGAGGGGGGGGGGGGCCGTGCCGAGGCGTTCGGGGTCTCAGCCTTCTCAGGTCGGAGCAAGTGGGCCCAGGCGAGGGAGGCCGAAGACCCCGACGAGGGCGCAAACGAAGTACACGACCCGATCTGAGAAGTAGGCGCCGTGCAACCCACCAGCTCCTCCTCCAGCCGATGCGGCGCCTCGCCCGCTGGGCGGGGCCCCTCCTCTCCAAGAGGGCCCGCGGGGGCTGGCAGCCTCTCGGCCTTCGCAGGTCGGAGCGAGTGAGTCCAGGCGAGGGAGGTCGTCGTCGCCTGAGGCGCGGTAGCCGAACCCGCCGAGCCCGCCGACCAGTTCGCCATCTGACCGAAAGTGTGGCCCTGGGCGTAGTCGGGCAGCCTGACTCTCAGAGAGACGTCTGGCGGCGGTGCCGCCCTGGCCACCATCTCCTTGCCTGCCTCCAACGATCCACCTCTGAGCCCTTGCGCCCGTCTGATGATCGAGGCGAGGGACCTCCAAGCGCGCATGACCTCCCCGCTGCCTGACATGGGGGCCTTCCTCATGACTTCTGCCAGTGGGACGGCCTTCCTCCCGAAGCCGCCAGACCTGCCCTTGTAGGGTTGCGCAGCCCTACCCACAAGGTCAAACTGCCAGCAGAGCTCCTCCTCCATGTTATCGATCCACTCCTTCCAAACGTCCTCCAGCTCCATCGACGGTGCATCTCCTGGCTCCCAAGACCAGGTGAGATCGATGGGGTGGTTGAGGCAGCCAATGGGGCGCTCAGTGGGGAAGACCTTCCACGTCTGGCGAACATGTACAGGAATGTCGAGCGAGGGTCCCGTGAGCTGCATGCTGATGGCCACGTGCGGCGACATTGGAGCACCGTAGAGGGCCCTGACATCCGAAACGCACGAGGCAAGCCCCTGGCTGACAATAAAGAAATCTATCTTCGAGCCCTGCGGGGCTGAGAAGCACGTCGGCCCAGGCGTGGCGATGACCGTGGCCTGGAGCATGTCGGCCCACTTCAGGATCCTCTCGTCGTAAGGGTCCTGGTTGAAGTCACCGCCGATGACCCAAGGGATTCTGGACCTGCGCAACTTGCCACCAAGCTGCGACATCATGTCCCAGAACACCGAGTAAGCCATCTTCTCAACGTGGCCGTAGACAGACATGAGGTACATACCATGGGGGAAAATCATGTTTGCCCTGACTATCTTGAGGCGCGGGCCGAAGGCGGCGTCCACCCCGAACTTCTGGAGGCCGAGCCCCGCGAACTCCACGTAGGATGACACCGCGGTGAGGACTCCCGCCGAGCTCTCTGAGACCTGCGACCCTGTGGCACGAGCTGCGCCGAAGGCACCATGGTAGCCCCGAGACCGAAGCCATCCTGCAGCCGAACGAATACGTGATGTATCTTTGAGCCGATGTTCCTGGCACAAAAGAACGTGTGGTCTGGTGGCGTCCCCCCAACCCCTCTGCCAGTCGATGGCTGCCTGGAGCGAGCTCCAGGAGTTGGCGTTCGCCGACCAGAATCTCCAAGCCTTGTCCTTGCGGCCCTTGACCTTGGAGCGGTCAAAGCCGCTTCTGACGCTTGCCGAGGCCGAGGGCCGCTGCTGCTGAGGAGGAGGAGGAGGAGGAGGAGGAGGAGGAGGACGAAGAGGAGGAGGAGGAGGAGGAGGAGGAGGACGACGACGAAGAGGAGGATGGGGAGGAGGAGGAGGAGGAGGAGGAGGAGGAGGAGGAGGAGGAGGAGGAGAGGAGGAGGAGACATGCTAGGTGCGTTCGCGTCATATCTGACATCCTACCCCTCCCTCCCATCCCTTACCATGGCGCAGATCCCCTCTCTACTCGCACAGTCGGATGTCGAGCAGGGCAATGATCCCGAAAGGGTACGCGATGCATTGTAGAGCACGGCATGGCATGGCGTAGAAGAGCACCGCAAAGCGTAGCATCAACCTAGCATTGCATTGCATGCCGTGGCATGGCACGGGAAATGACGCCAGCGCTGCAGCGGGAGCACGAGTCGAAACGAGCGGAAGCGCGGAAATGAGGCCAGCGGCTGCAGCGGGAGCACGATTCGGAACGAGCGGAAGCACGGAAATGAGGCCAGCGCTGCAGCGGGAGCACGATTCGGAACGAGCGGGGCCCGAAAATGAGGCCGGTGCCTCAGCGAGAGCAGCATTTTGAAAAAATGCAGGCGAAAACCCAATTCCGGGGAAACGTGTGTGTAAAAGAAACAGTACGCGGGGGGGAGTCGGACACTTTCAAACCGTCATCAGGGGAAGAGGGAGAGTAATATTCATATTGAGTAATTGTTGAGGAGGAGAGGAGAGGAGAAGGAGAAGGAGGAGGAGGAGGAGGAGGAGGAGGACGAGGACCAGGACCAGGAGGATGAGGATGGGGAGGAGGGGGAGGATGAGGAGAGGAGAAGGAGAGGAGGATGAGCTGGGAGGAAGGAGGAGGAGGGAGGAGGAAGAGGAGGAGGAGGAGGGGAGGAGGAGGAGAGGAGGAGGAGAGGGAGGAGGAGGAGGAGGAGGAGGAGGAGGAAGAGGATGAGAAGGAGGAAGGGGAGGAGGAGGAGGATGGGAGGAGAGGAGGAGGACGAGGACGAGAGGAGGGAGGATGGGGATGAGGGGGAGGAGGAGGAGAGGAGGAGGAGGAGGAGGAGGAGGAGGAGGACGAGGAGGAGGACGAGGGCAGAGGAGGAGGGAGCTGCAAGACCCGATCCTGGAGGACCTTGGACCCGCGCGGCCCGTGGACGCGAGCCTCCGCCTGGCCCACCTGCTGCGCGTGCTCGGCCCGGCGTCGGGCGGCGGCCTCGCGCCCTGCGAGGCGCGGCTGCGGCAGGCGCTGGCCGCCGCCGAGGGCGCAGCGGCGGCGGCGCCGAGGGCGCGGCGGCCCGCCCTGGCGGCGGAGCTGCGACACAAATGGAAAGAAACAGACGATTACTCATACGTTACTATTCATAGCCATGGTAGCGATCATACAGGGATCACTGATGATATGAAGACGACGAGTAAACACAAGACTGGTATTCATCATAACCATAAGAAGAAACATCATAATGACAATAATCAGATGGGTGATGCTCATATTAGTTCTAGTAATTATAGCAGTGTGAACAGTATCAAGCACAATAAGTACAATATATATGGCAGTAGTAGTAAGATCGAAAAGGATGGCCATACGTAAAAATAAAAGAAGAACCATAATAATAATGATCCGAATAGCAATAAGACAGGGAAAACGAATAATAAGAAGAAGAAAAAGAAAAAAAAAAAAACGGGCATGAGCAGAAGCTCTTCCTCCTCCTCCTCCTCTTCGTACTCGTTTTCGTCCTCCTCCTCATCTTCCTCCTCCTCCACCTGTCTCTGAGATCATCTGATCACCCCCTCTGTCGTCGGATCTCCTCATCTCTCTTGTCCTGCCCCTTCTCATCCCCTCCTTTATCTACGTCTCTCCTCCTCTCCTTCTCTTCCTCCTTGAAATAGACGACGAGGAATACTTACTCGACGCGCATATACCCCTCTGTGCATCTCATACTCCTGTCACGTCTCGCTTTGGAGCTATCTATAAGCATCCGCGTGTGAGAGTTACTCTGCGTAGACGAGAGACGCGGCAACGACGACGACGACAGCGATGACTTCAGTGATGGTCCTCCTCCTCCTCCTCTTCCTCCTCCTCCTCCTCCTCCTCCTCCTCCTCTTGTGGGCATATGTCAGGAGAGACGAGGGAACACACACGTGGAAAAAAAGAAGGGGACTCCCTCTTGCTGTTTTCCCCGCGGCAACTCAGGCAAACTCGCATGGCGTTGCTGCGCCCCCTCTCTGGCGTGCTACTCGCGGCGCCTGCTGGCATTTGGGGGTGCCCAAGTGCCACGCCGGCTATTTCGCGGCATAGATGTGTGTGTGAGCCTTAGTGCGAGGGACTATGAGCGTGGGCGGTCTAATTGTGAGCGAGTCGGAGTGTGAGCGGGCCTGGGTACCATTGAGCCTGAGTGCGCGTCGGTCGGGATATGGCCAGTTTGAGTCCCAAATGGGTCTGAGCACGGGTGAGTCTGAGTGCGAGCGAATTAAGTACGACTGGGTCGAGTGTGAGTGAGCCTGAGTGTGGGTGAGTCTGTCTGAGCTTGAGCGTGATGAGTGTAAATCTGAATATGCGTGGGCCCGGGTGCGAAGCAGCTTGAGTATGAGTGAGTCTGGGGGTGGGTGAGTTGGTTTGGCTGTGACCGAGTCTGAGTGTGATTTGGTCTGGATGCGAATGGGTCTGACTTCGAACGGCTCTCAGTAAGAGCGAGTAAGTATGAGTGGGCCTGGCTACGATCTAATTTGAGTACGCGCGGGTCTGAGTGTGAAGGGTGAGTATGAGTGGGGAAGGGTCGTGATGGGTAGCTCCAAGTGCGAGCGAGTGCGTTTGACTTTGGAAAACGGGAAGGAGGTGAGTGAACGAGTGAGAGAGGAGCTCGCGAGTCAGAGAAACTGGCAAAGCCGTTTGGGACGCCCCCACAATCTGGCCGCGACCCCAGGAGTCCTCACCCCTGGCGGCCCCCCGTCGGGCTGCCCAAGTGCCACGGTTGCCCTCTCACAGTGAGTAGTGGACAACCAGAGGGAAAATATAGAATGGGAACACGAATCGGCAAATCGCGTGAGAAATCCCCGCAATCTGGGCGCGAATCCTGCAGTACGTTCGCCTTCGGCGGTTCCCCCACTGGGGTGCCCAAGTGCCGCGCCTGCTGCATCGCGCCGGGCATTGGACCACCGAAAGAAAAAGTCTGGTGGGCAGAAAAGAGCAAGCCGCTTGAGAGACAATCTGGGCGCGAATCTTGAAGTGTTCCCACCCGTGGCGGTCCCCCACTTGGGGTGCCCAGCTTGTACGCTTGCTATACCGCGGTGAGCAGTCGACCATCCAAAGAGAGAGGTCTGGGTGGGAGAAACAAACAAACCGCCTGAGACATCCCCACCACCGGGGCGCAAATCTTGGAGCGTGCTTACCCCTGGCGGCTCCCCCGTTAGGTGCCCTAGGGCCACGCCTGCTACATCGCAGTGAGCAGTGGACCACATGGGAGGCAGGAGCAGGCAGACCGCATGGGCCATTCCCACAATTTGGGCGCGAATTCAGGAGCGTGTTCCCCCCTGGCGGCCCCCGTCCTGGGTTGCCCAACTGCCACGCGTGCTGGGTCGCGGTGAGCACTGGACCACCCGAAAAATCCGAGTGACGAACAGTGTGTCGGAGTGATATGATACACGCGCGTATGGGTGGGGGTGCGTCTGAGGTTAGTTCCTTGCGTCGGTTTGGATGGGTATGCGTCTGTGTGAATCGAAATGAGGAAGTAATGTGGCCGAATTCGCGTTTTAAGAAGTGAGTTTGTGATGGGCCCAGTGATGGGTGTGAGTGGTTTGAGTATGAGTCTGGGAGTGACGAAGAAACAGGAGGGAGAAGGAAACGGTCTGAGCGCGCGTAAGTAATAACATAATCCCCCGCTGGGATACGGACGAAACGTGACAATTTGAGCATACATTCGCTTATCCTTGTCATCATCATCGCCACCATCATCATCATCCCCTCTCCTGATATTTCTCGTTTTCCGCTAAAGGAAACAATGGCAGATACGCGACCTCTCGGAGTTCCGCGCAGATCTCTCGATCGGCGCTAGACCCCCCCTGGCGGCGCCTCCAGCACACATCGAAGGAAAGCACACGGTATTAGCATACACTTTCGGAGGACCGCGCGTATTTTCGTGTGTTGTTTCGATCCCGTTGTTTGTCGTCGATCTCGCTTCTCGGGACCCGTCGTCGGACCCCGGGTCCATCATCAAATCTACCTCTCGGGAAGCGGTCGGGGCGAACATCGAGAAGGAATCATAATACCAATGGCACGCGGCCGTGGGGAGCCCGTGGGCGTCTGGCTCCTTTTTTTGTTCCGAGTACCTGGTGCTTCTTGACCAGTAACACGCCGGTGGGAGGCGTGCCATCGATGCTGCTTTTGCTCCCCCAGAAAAACGGCATGAGCAAAACTTGCGGAGGTCCGCGCGGATTTCTCGGATCGGCGTCGGGCCCCCCCTCTGGTGGCGCGCTCTGCGCGCCAGGGGCGCGGCAGTTCCAAGACTCCGCGCGGAGCTCCGACAGTTTACTTGTGAGGAGGAGGAGGAGGAGGAGGAGGAGGAGGAGGAGGAGAAGGAGGGAGGAGGAGAGCAGGAGGAGGAGGGAGGAGAAGGAGGAGCAGGAGGAGGAGGGAGGAGGAGGGAGGAGGAGGAGGAGGAGGAGGAAGGAGGATGATGATGAGAGGATTAGGAAGGAGAAGGCGGAGGAGAAGGAGGCGAGAGAGTAAGAGGAAGAGGAGGCGAGGAGGAGGAAGGAAGACGAGGAGGAGGAGGGGAGGAGGACAGGAGAGGAGGGAAGGAGGTGGGAAGAGAGGGAGGAGGAGGAGGAGAGGAGGAGGGGAGGAGGAAGAGGAGGAGGAGGAGGAGGCGGAGGAGGAGGAGAGGAGGAGGATAAGGAGGCGAGGAGGAGGAGGAGATGAGGAGGAAGAGGAAGAGGACGAGGAGTAGGAGGAGGAGGAGAATGAGGAGAGAGAGGGAGGATGGAGGATGAGGGAGGAGGGGGGAAGAGGAGGGAGGAGGAAGGAGGCGGAGGTAGGAGAAGGGAGGAGGAGGAGGAGGATGAGGAGGAGAAGGATGATGATGATGATGAGGAGGAGGAGGAGGCCGTTTTTGTTTTCCCAGGAGCGGCGGCTTGCGCTGGCGAGGTTGGCCTTGCTGCTCTGCCAGGAGGGCCGCGAGGAGGAGGCGCTGCCTCTGCTCAGGCCAGCATCGCTCCTCCTCCTCCTCCTCCTCCTCCTCCTCGCCTCCTCCCTCGCCTCCTCCTTCCCCTCCTCCCTCCTCCTCCTCCTCCTCCTCCTCCTCCACCTGCGGTCAGGAAGGTCTGTTTAGCGTGTCGCGCCGCGAGTTGTGGCCCACCACGCTTCAGCGCGACGCACAGACCACGATTTAGTCCCAAAGCGTCAGCGTCCCGAGTTTTCCGAGCATCCCGTCCCACGAATCGGAGCGGCACCTCGTCAGCGTGCAGAGCACTGCGCGCTGCGGGGACCGCCGCCGCCGCGGCACGCTGAGCAGAAGTTCCCGACCGCGTCCCCGCCCCCAGTGGGCCAGAGTTCCTCTCGGGAGCGGAAAAGAGGGGGGTGATGACTAGGGGGGGGGGGATTTCATGGCGCGGGCCATGATTTTTCCCCAGATTTCATGGCGCCTCTTCTTATTTTATTACGTCCCAGGCCACCCCGCTGGGCCGCGCACATGCCGCCAGTCATGATTTGCACCCCCCCCTCTTGGACACCCCCCTCTTGGCCGCTCCCGATCCTCAACGCGCCTCCAGCTGGAGACAGGTGCCACGAAGACCAGCGGAGACCGCATTTGTCCCCCCCTATAGAGTGGGAGGTCGATGTACTCTCTGGGTGTAGAGATTGGTGTATCCTTCAGATCTGGCGCCGCAAAGCGAGAGAACATCCTGAAGAATCACGACGGGTGCCCTGGACCCCATCTCCCTGCGCCATGTCTCGAGCCGGATCGATCGGCGCAGGTCCCGGCGCCCGACAGAGGGCGAAGGCGCCCGGCGCGAAAGCACTGCAGGATCTACAGGCAACCCGCACGGCAAGGATGAGCGACTTGTCCAAGCCCAGAGATCCACCGCATTGAAAAACTCAAGACGCAGGACGACAAACCGGTCCCGGAGGAAGGGTCGGGACTTCCAGGGAGCCCGTATATAGGAAAAATCAAGACGTCGGATGTCTGGGAGGGTGCCCGTGCATCCTTTACTCCTCGACCCATCCTGGGCCACCTTCGCTGGCCGCGCCCCGCCCGCAGAGCCGTCGGCGGGGCCCTCCGAGGCCCTTTGCATCCTTCTCGTGCCTCCCTGTGAGGCGGGCCGACTGCCTTCAGCCACGTGCAGGGGGGGGGGGAGGGGGGAGGGCCTCTTACAGTCGGGGCGCTGAAGAAGGAACCCTTTTCGCTGGGGAGGGGCTCGGTGTTCCTTGATTGTTTCAAACTTTGCCTCGGGTTTTCCCGAGGGTTTTCATAGGAAATCGAGGTTGAACTTATAAGAAAAAGGGGCCTCGTTCCTTATTTAGGGTTCCTTAGGTCAACGCCCCAACTGTAGAAGCACCCCTGCTTCTTAGAAGGCGCGGGCTTCGTCTCTGCAGATGCAGGGCCGGCGCCTCCCAGGGAGCAGCCTTCGTCTAAGAGGCCCTCCCCGCGCCCTCCATACCCCCTCCGGCGCGCCGGCCCTGCATGCTGCTCAGGAGGGGCGGGTGGACCTTCCGCCTGGCGCCCTGGGTCATCCGGTACCCGCCCGCGCCCGAGAAGCGGAGGGTCCCAGAGGGGGCTTCTGCCCAGAGATCCAACGCATTGAAAAAATCAAGCGGAGGTTTTTCATATTTTCCGGCCTCGAGGGGCCCTCGCCGGGCCCCGGGACCGTCAAAAAACGACTCAGGATGAGAAACCGGTCCCGGGGAATGGGTCGAGACTTCTGGGGACCCCGTATTGAAAAAATCACGACGTCGGATCTCTGGGTGGGGAGGGGGTCCTTCCAGGAAGGGTCCCCCAGGGGCTTCGCCAGGGGGCCTCGTGCGAGCCCTGCCCCTATACCCCCACGATTTCTGAGAGGGGGGGTGGGTCCACTTTCGTCCGGGAGCTCCTGGGCGAAGCGGGCTCCACCCTCCCCCTCAGAAATCGTGGTGGATATATAGGGTGGGGCTCGCATGTGGCCCCCTAGCGAGGTTCTGAGGCCCCATGGGGAGCTCTCTGGAAGACCCCCTCCCCCAAAGATTATGTCGGGCGTGTCCCCCCACAGGGGGATCTTCGACGAGAAATAAAAGTACCCCAAAAATACCCCCAGAAGGCCAGAAAAGATTCAAACAATAGTCCCCAGACTATTTTTGGATTATTTTTGGTTTATTTTGGAGGTATTTTTTTAAATTCTTCGTCGACGATCCCCCTGTGGGCCCAGACCCCCGACGTAATGATTTTTTCATTACGTCGACCCCAGAGTTCTCGACCCCTTCCCCAGGACCGGCTTGTCATCCTGAGTCGTTTTCTGACGCTCCCGAAGCCCGGTGAGGGCCCCCAGAGGCCGAGAATGGCGAAAAACCTCCCGTCGTGATTTTTTCACTACGCGAGGAGGTATGGGTTTGGAGGTATTTCTTATTTTTCGTCGAAAATTCCCCTGTGGGGGGACGCGCCCGACCTGACCCAAAGAGCCCCCCTCCTGGAATCCCTCCCGGAGCAGCCCGCCAGCGCGCCCCCGGCGCCGGGCGGGCCCCCGCTGCGGGTCTTCGACGCCGCGCTCCCGGGGGCGCTGCTGGGCCACCTGCGCGAGGCGCGGGCAGCCCGGGCCGAAGCAGGGCGCATGCGGTCCCAGAGATCCACCGCATTGAAAAACTCAAGACGGAGGTTTTTCGCCGTTTTCGGCCCCTATAGGGGCCCTCGCCGGGCCTCGGGACCGTCAAAAAACGACTCAGGACGACAAGCCGGTCCCGGAGGAAGGGTCGGGACTTCAGGGAGCCCGTATATAGAAAAAATCAAGACGTCGGATGTCTGGGCCCAGAGATCCAACGCATTGAAAAAATCAAGACGGAGGTTTCTCGCAAATTTCAGCCCCTATAGGGGCCCTTCGCAGGGCCTCGGGACCGTCAAAAAACGACTCGGGACGACAAGCCGGTGCTGGGGAAGGGGTCGAGGCTTCCGGGGGCCGCGGCGGATCTCTGGGATTCGGTCGGGGCACGCCGTGGCGGTGAGGCTCTATTCTTATGTCGGGCGTATCCCCCTACAGGGTTTTTTTCGACGAAAAGTGAAAGATGGCCCAAGAATTCCCCGAAAAGGTCAAACATATTCAACAAATAGTCCCCAGACTATGTTTGGACTATTGTTGGATTATTTGTGGGGTCATTTTTGGCTTTCGTCGAAAATCCCCCTGTAGGGGGACAGGCCCGACTCGACTCTCTTCCAAGTCGGGCTTCGGGGGCCCGCCGCGGGGCCTTGGGGGGCCCACGGCCTGGTGGCCGACCAGCGCGGCTGCGCGCAAAAGAGTGGCCCCTTCGCCGGAGGGGCCGCTGGTGCGGGCCCACAGGGGGTCCCGACTCCGGATCCGCCCTACTTTGGTTTTTTTCTCCAATTTAAAATTGCGTCGGACATCCACCTATGAGAGGCCGAACAAGCAGGGCGGAAATTGCGGCACCCAACATAAAGTGGGGCGGAAATCCACACAAGTTGGGCGGAAACAGCAGCAGAAAAGTAGGGCGGAAATTGGCATCAGCGGGGCTTGAAAAGTAAAGCGGAAATTCCAAGCCCTGCGAATTTCCACAAAGTAGGGCGGATCCGGAGTCAGGGGGTCCCAGTCGGCACTCCAGATCCCTTAGTCATCGTCCCCCGGGCCCGGTTTTTGAAGGCGCCTTTTTTGTAACCTGTGGAGGGGTCCGGTTTCTCAGGGCGCTTTCTTTGGATCGGGATCGGAGCTTTGGGGGTCCGCTTTATTGAGGCGCCCCGTCGAAGAGGGGGTCCAGAATATTAGGTCGCATTTGGAGGGGTGTTCGGTTTTTTTGGGGGTGTCGATTGATAATGGATTTAGAGTGCCCTGAGATCCCAGACCCCCTGGCGCTGTGAGAAATAACACGCGACGGGAGGTTTTTCGTAACTTTAGGCCTCTGGGGGCCCTCGGTACCCTCGAAAAAATTATTCGGGATGAGAAGCCGGTCTCGGGGAAAGGGTCGGGACTTCCAGGGACCCTGTACTGACAATATCAGGACGTCGCATGTCTGGGTTTGATTCACACCAAGCTTTTTCGCTCGCTTCCGGGCCCCAGGATCATCACAGAGCGATCTGGCGCGAAACATGGCGGAGAAACAGAGGGTCTAGGGCTCCAGCGGCGATTTTTGGCGATGTTGTGTGTCTTGTCTGCAACGTCTGGTCTCGGGGTACGGGGTGACTGCACGGTTTGGGCACTTGGATCGTTCTCCGAGGATGTCCCGGGCGCTCGGGGCCTCCAGGGTCCCACAGAATCGCGCGGTGAGGGACCGCACTGTGAGGCCGTTGAGGCTTCGCCGCGCTGTATGCCGCCGCGCCGTTTTGGGACCCCGAAGAGGTGCTGGCGCCGGGGGCGGCGTTCTGGCGCGAGCACGGCTACAGCGAGCTCCTCGGCAGCGGCGAGAACGGGTATTTCAGCTACGTCCGCGGCCTCGACGGCCCCGCGACGTCCACGCTGGACCTGGCAAGCCCTGAAGAGGAAGAGGTGGCATGAAAGCACAAACCTGTCGGGGGTCCGCACGGAGCTCTCGGATCGGCGCTGGACCCCCCTTTCCCTGACGCCCGGAGCGCACGCCAGGGGCGGCGCCGCCAGGGGGCCCCAGCGCAGATCCGAGAGACCCCCGCGGAGCTCCGAAAGCTTGTGCTCACGTCGTGCTCTTTGCTCCTCGGAGTCCGCCACGTGCTGCGGATAGCGCGCGCGCACTTCCCGGAGCTGGGGGAGGCCACGGCCGCGGAGTGGTGGGCGCACTGCCGCCCGCACCCGTGCGGGCACCAGCTCCACTTCGACAGCGACAACGAGGGCATCGGCGGCGCGCGGCACCCCATCTGCAGCTGCGTCCTGTACGTGGAGGCCGCGCCGGGCTTCGGGGGCCCCACCCTGGTGACCGACCAGCGCGGCTGCGCGTAAGAGTGGCCCTTCGCCGGAGGGACCACTGGTGCGGGTCCCATTCGGTATGGCGAGTCATGGGAGCCTTGCTTCTCGCAGTTCCATCTTGAGAGCACGCCGGCGTGGATCAGCGTCGGGGAAGCGACGAGATAGCGCCGATTCGGCGTCGATTCGCGTCGGCGTTGCGTCGATCAGCGTCGATTCGCAAGAGCCGACACGATACTAGTATGGGAGGCCCCCGTGAGTCGCCACCGAGGGTCCCACAAGCAAGGGCTGGCACGCTTGGGCGGCTTGGATTTGGCTTCCCCTGCGGCTTGGATTTGGCTTCCTCTCCTTCCAGACAATCCCACCATCTCATGCTT
>CAUYUJ010006546.1:0-51277 GCA_963575745.1 Prorocentrum cordatum
CCTCCTTCTCCTCCTCCTTCTCCTCCTCCTCCTCCTCCTCCTCCTCTGCCTCGGCGGCCTTCGGCGGCCGTCGTCGTCGGTCGTCGTCGCCGCCGCCGTCGCCGAAAGCGTCCTCTTCCTGCTCAGTGAGCTTCTGGCCTGCTAAATGCGTTTCGTTTGCTTGATCCTGTTGCCAGCCCTGCCTCCTGCTACTGGTGTTGCACAGTGGTTCATGCCAAGTTGCATGGGGAGCTCTGGAAAAAACAACTACACCTCCTCCTCCGTGCTCCTCCTTTCCCTCTCTATCTCTATCCCGCATCCCACGCAGTGGAAGCCACTGTCTCATCCCATTGCATGGAGTGCCTTTGCGTTGCATTGCATGGCACTTTATTGCAACGCATGGCATTGCATTTCTGTTGCGTCACTTCCCATGGCACTGCATTACATTGCGTTGAGAGATCGTCGCAACTCTGGGCTCCGAGTTGCCGGGGGCAAGATGGCCTGGCCCATTTCGCCTGATACATCCTCGCAACTCTGGAATCCAAGATGCCACGCGCGAAGTGGTCCGGTCCGTTTCGCCATCTTCGCAATTCTGGGCTCAGATATGCCCTTAACCTGAGTAGGTCCAGCCCGCTTCGCCTTAGACATCCTCACGACTCTAGGCTCAGACATGCCGCGCGCGAGGTGATCTGGACAATTCAACTTCAGACATTCTCGCCTGAGATGTCCTCCCAACTCTGCGAGATGCCGCGCGCGAGGTGGTCTGGTCAATTTAGCCTGAGACATCTTCGCAACTCTGGGCTCCTAGATGCCGCGCGTGAAGAGGTGCGGCCCGGCTCGCCTGGGGATCCTCGCAACTCTGGGCTCATATATGTCCTGGTTTGATGTGGTCCGGCCCATTTCGCTTGAGACATCCTCACAACTCTCGGCTGAGATATACCTTTCGCGAGGTGGTCTGGCCCATTTTCGCCAGAGGCATCCTTGCACCTCTGGGATCGGAAATGCTCTGACCTGAGTTGGTCTGATTCGCCCTGGACATCCTCGCAACTCTTGGCCTAGATATGCCCTGACCTGAGTTGGTCCGGCCCAGGTCGCCCGGGGCATGCCCGCAATTCTGGGATCCGAGTTGCCAGGCGCGAGGTGGTCCAGCCAAACTCGCCTAACACGTCCTCGCAACTCTTGGCTCCGAGAGACCGCGTGCGAAGTGGTCCGGCGGATTTTGCACGCGACGTCTCTAGGCTGCAAGATGTCGCGCGCGGGCTCAGATTTACTCTGACCTAAGCTGGACCAGCCCTTTCCGCCTGATACATCCTCGCAACTCCAGGCTCAGAGATGCCGCGCGCGAGGTGGTCTGGCCGATTTCGCCTGAGACATCCTCGCAACTCTGGTCTCAGAATTGAATTGTTGTGGCCTGAGGTGATCTGGCCCGTATCGCCCGAGACATCCTCACAACTGTCGGCTCGAAGTTGCGACGCGCGAGGTTGTCCGGTCCGGTTCGCCTGAGACATCCTCGCAACTCTGGGCTCCGAGATGCTCCTGACTTGAGGTGGTCTGGCCAATTTGGTCTGAGACGTCTTCGCAACTCTGGGCTCAGACATGCCGCGCCTGAGGTCGTTTGGCCAATTTCGCTTGATGCGTCCCCGCAACTCCGGGCTCAGAGATGCGCTCGAGGTTCTCGGGCCAGATTCGCCTGATCCATCCTCGGAACTCTGGGGTCGGGCCAATTTCGCTTCAGACCTCCTCGCAACTTTGGACTCGCTCCGAGATTCAGCGCGCGAGGTAGTCCGGTCAGTTTGCCTGGGACGTCCTCACAATTGGGCCCCCAGGGGTGGGGGAGAGGAGTCAGACGGGGCCAGGCCCAAGCTACCTGTTACATTACCCTGCCAATACCGAATTGTGCCCCAGGAGGGGTCCAGGCGCCCCTGCCCCGAGGGAACAGTTAGCCGGCGCCGAGGCGAGAGTATGATTTCTGAGTCATGTGGAAGGAAGTCTCAGGCGGGGGGGCGCCATGCCTTAGTTGGTACATGTTGACATCTCCAGCGAGAGGAGAACTTGGAGGGTGAAGAGGAGAACCATGAGTACGAGGGGCGAGAAAAACCAGGGGAAGAGCAGCAGGAGCACGATGACGAGAATGAGGAGAAGAAGAGAAGGGGGAATAATAACGACGAGGATAATGAGGAATGGAATGAGTCGGGGAAGGAGAAGGAGGGGGAGGAGAAAGAGCAGGAGGGATGCGCGGGAGGGATAAAGGGCAAGAAGTATGGCAATGAGGACGATGTCAGCAATGACGACGACAGTGATGGCGACAAGGGCGCAGGCAAATCAGCAATATGTGGAGCCATCCTGCCTCAAAATCGTTGTTGGGGATGCTGGGCTGAGGCTATAAATCGGTCTGTCGGTGCCGCTTCTCCGCCTCGTCTTCCTCCTTGTCCTGGTCCTCCTGCTGCTGCCTCCTTTATGTCCCCCCCAACCCCTCTGGCTCCTCCTTGCAGGCTCTCCTCCTCGTCCTCATGTTCCCTCCCCGCTCACCCCTTTTCCTCCATATTCCCGCGAGGATTGCGTTGATGTTGGTGCTAAGAAAGGCGCTGCGCCTGACGGTACCGGTATCGATATCGACACCGGTGCCGGTACCGATGCCGGTATCGGTACCGGTACCGGGCCATGATCGGCATCGGTATCTCAACAGAAGATACAGCCAACACCAAAAGCGTTTCGCTTCCGATCGCGCTTCCTGCCCCTTGGGTCTCAGGCGTTCGCCACATCCTACGCGTTCTCAGCAGACGTGCGGCGAACGCCTAAGATCTACAAGGCGGCCTATGCTGAGATGGGGCCTGCGCTGCAGGGGGTCTTCTCAGCAGGGGCACCCGGGTGCCCCTGCTGAGAGGAAGTGGGTCTGACCCTGGGATCGTCGTCTGGATCTAATGAGACAAGCTCCATTTGGAGGGCGTCGTCTCAGCAAGCCCAGCCGACGATCCCGGAGGCAGACCCACGCCCTCTCTGCAGAGGCACCCGGGTGCCCCTGCTGAGAAGAGCTCTGCAGCGCAGGCCTTCTCTCAGCAGAGGCCGCAGTGTGGATCTTGGGCGTTTGCCGCGGCCTCGGCCGGCCGTTCGCTTCTGCCGCGGCGGGTGGCCGCCCGTTCATCCGATTCGTCATCGTCGTAGTCGTCGCCGTCGTCGTCATCATCAGGACCCTTGTCATCATCATCGACGACAGCATCATCGTCGACAACGCCACCATAAAAATCATCATCATCATCACCATCATCGTCATCATCGTCGACGTCATCGTCATCATCACCGTCACCATCATGCCCACCATCGCAGTCACTCTCGCAATCGACATCATGAGCCGTCATTCCAATCGTTGTCGTCGTCACCGTGAGTGCCGATGCCGCTGGCATATATTGCAGTCGCCATGATCGGTGGATCGTCGCCATCAGTGAGATCCACGCGATAACGACTACCATCATCTTTATCAGATCCATCCCCCTGTTTATATTGCTCTGCCTTCTGATACATTGTTTTTTATGCCCCCTGATCCTCTGTACTTGTTCCTTGGACAATCGTAGAAAGTGAGGAACAATAAGTGAGGAGAGGGACGGGGAGTGATACGTGGGAAAAGAGCAGGAGTTGGAGGAGCAGCGGGGGGAGGATTGGGGATGGAAGGGGGGCAGTAGCAGAAGGAGGACCAGGACAAGGAGGAGGAGGGCGCAGAGCAGCAACACATGATGAATACATGATAGCCAGGGGCCAGCATCCCCAGCAGAAATGTTCAATCCAACGTTGATTCAAAGCTTGTTCGCGAGTCCTCCGAATCATCGTCATCCTGTTCCTGATTGGCATGCGCCCGTCTCGTGATCACTGTCGTCGTCGTTGTTGTCGCCGTCCTCATCATCATGTTTCTTGCCGCCTACCCGCCCGCGCAACCTCATCGTCCTCACTTTCCTCCGCCTCCTCATGCCGTTCCTCTCTCTTCTCGCCGTTTTGTTCCTCCTTCTCCTTTTTATCATCATTCTCGTCGTCGTGCCCCTGATGCTCTTTCTCATCATGTCTCTCCTCGCCCCTCATCGTACTCTGGGTTCTCCTCCTTGCCTTCATACTTATCCTCTCGTTGGAGATTTCTTCAACATTTATTCCGGCCTAGCGCTCCCGCCTGAGACGCCCTTCCAAATCACACAGAAGTCCGGCTCTCGCTTCGGCGCCAGCTAACTGCCCACTCGGGCCAGGGGCTCTTGAATCCCCTCCTGGAGGATGATGCGATAACAGCAGTGTAATCAAACTGGTTGTTTGGTCCTGGCCCCGTCTGGGAACCCAGTTGCGAGGATGTCTCAGGCGAGCAGGCTGGGCCACCTAGCGGGCCACATCTCAGAACCCAAAGTAGCGAGGATGTCTCAGGAGAAACAGGCCAGGCTACCTAAAGTCAGGGCATCTCTGAGCCTGGAAATGCAATGATGCCACAAGAGAATCTGGCCAGACCACCTCGCGAGCAGCATCTGAGCCTGGTGTTGCGAGGAAGTCTCTGGCGAAGCGCGTCAGCCAACCTCGCGCGCGGCACGTCTGAGCCCGGAGTTGCGAAAATGTCTCGGGCGGAACGGGCCATACCACCTCAGGTCAGAGCATATATCAGCCCAGAGTTGCGAGGATGTCTCAGGCAAAGTTGGCCAGACCACATCGCGCGCGGCATGGTGGAGCCCAGAGTTGCGATGATCTCGCAGGCGAAAATGGCAAAACCACCGCGCCCGCGACACTTGGGAGCCAAGAGTTGCGAGGATACCTCAGGCGAAACTGGCTGGACCACCTCGCTCCTGGCATCTCGAAGACCAGAGTTGCGAGAAAGTCCCAGGCGAGCTGGGCCGGACCACCTCAGGTCAGGGCATATCTGAGATTGGAGTTGCGAGGATGTTTCAAGCGAATCGGGCCGGACCAATTCATGTCAGAGCATCTCCAATCCCAGAGCCGCGACGATGTCTCGGGCGAGAATGGCCGGACCGCTTTGTGCGCGGCACGTCTGAGTCTGAGCCCAGAATTGCTAGGGTGTCTCAGGCGAAATGGGCCAGACCACCTCGCGCGCGGCATATCTGAGCCCAGTGTTGCGAGGACATCTCAGGCGAAATAGGCCATACCACATCAAGCCAGGGCGTACCTGAGCCCAGTGTTGCGAGGATGCTCAGGCGAGCCCGGCCGCACCATCTCGGGCGGAGTTGGCCAGACTACCTGGCGCATAGCATATCGGAGCTCAGTGTTGGAAGATGTCTCAGGCGAAACGGGCCAGGCCACCTCAGGTTCAGGCATCTCTGAGGCCAGAGTGGCGAGAATGTGTGAGGCAAAATTGGCTGGATCACCTCGCGCGCGGCATGTCTGAGCCCAGAGTTGCGAGGATGTCTCAGGCGATTTGGGCTGGACCTGCTCAGGTCACGGCATCTGTGAGCCCAGCGTTGCGAGGATGCCTCTGGCTTCCACTGTAGGGGCCAGCGGGCCTCGCAAGGTCACCGACCTCGGTGATCGGTGACCTGCCAGAGCCTCCAAGAGGCCTCGTGAGGTCACCGACGTCGGGGACCTGCCGCGGCCATCAACGGGCCTCGCGAGGTCACCGACCTCGGTAACCTGCTGGGGCCTCCAGCGGGCCACGCAAGGACACTGGCCTGTGTTCGATATACGGTGGCCTGCCAGGGGGTCCTAAGAACCTCGCAAGGTCTCGATGACATGCGGGGCCTTCAAAGGGCCGCTTTAGGTCACCCACCTCGGTGACCTTCCCGGGCCTCCAGCGGGCTTCGCAAGGTCACCAGCCTGGGTTTAAGACTCGGTGATCTGCCGGAAGCTTCAAAGAGCCTCGCAAAGTCACCGACCTCGGTACCCTGCCGGGGCCTTCAACGGGCCTCGCGAGGTCACCGACCTCGGTGACCTGCTGGGGCCTCCAGCGGGCCACGCAAGGTCACTGGCCTGTGTTCGATATACGGTGGCCTGCCAGGGGGTCCAAAGAACCTCGCAAGGTCACCGACCTCGGTGACCTGCCAGGGCCTTCAACGGGCCTCGCAAGGCCACCGACCTCGGTGAGTTGCTGGGGCCATCAACGGGCCTCGCGAGGTCACCGGCCTCGGTGACTTGCCCGGGCCTCCAACGGACCTCGCAAGGTCACCGTCCTGGAGTCCTGTGTTCGACATTCGGTGACCTGCCCAGGCCTCCAAAGGGCCTCGCGAGGTCAACAACGGCTGCCGGGGCCTCAAACGGGCATCGTCGTCATCGTCGTCATGGCCGTCGTCGTCGTCATGGCCGTCGTCGTCGTCGTCGTCGTCGTCGTCGCACTATAGAACGGTTCTCGCGCGCTGGACACCGAACACTGGACACCGAACACCGGGCACTGAACACCAAGCACCGGGCACCGGACACCGGACACCGGACCCGGACATTGATGGTGATGTTTATGGTGGCGTCGATGACGACTACGGTAATAATTGCGATGTTGATAGTGACGTTGGTCGTGACGATGCAGACGGCGACGGTGATATGATTATGATGGTGACGAAGTTGACAATGAAGTTGACCATGATGGTGATGGTGATGACGATGATGACGATGACGATGTTGATTGTTACGATGATTGTGATGTCGCTGCTGATGATCACAGCGAATAGTATGCTTTTGCTGACTGGTAAAGTGGAGGAGGAGGAGGAAAAAGAGGGAGGAGGAGGACGGGTCGTCGTCGCTGTCTTCGTCGTCGTCGTCGTCGCCTTCATCGTCGTCGTCGTCGCCTTCATCGTCGTCGTCGTCGTCGCCTTCGTCGTCGTCGTCGTCGTCGTCGTCGTCGTCGTCGCCGACGCCCTCGTCGTTTTCGTCTCCCTCGTCGCCCTCGCGGAGGTCCAGCAAGACATGTTGAACACTATCTTAATGTCTCGCCCCGACCGACCCGCCCCGCCCGCCCGTTAGGGTCCGCCCGCCGGACCCGACCCGCCCGTTAGGGCACGCGCGTGCCAACTCGATGATGTTTCCTACTTTAATGTCCCGCCCGCCCGACCCGACCCGCCCGTTAGGGTCCGCCCGCCCGACCCGACGCGCCCGTTGTGGCCCGCTCCTGCTGCTCCTCATCCTCCTGATCATCCCCCCACTCCTCCTCCTCCTCCTCCCCCTCCTCCCCATCCACCTCCTCCTCCTCCTCCTCCTCCTCCTCCTCCCCGCCTCATCCTCTTCATTCCCCCTCATCCTCATCATCATAATCCTCATTATGCTGCTGTTCTTCGTCCTCCCCATCCTCATCATCCTCCACATCCTCCACCTCCCCCTTCTCTTCATCATCGCCATCATTATCATCCTCCTGCTGCTCCTTCCCCTCCTCATCCTGATCCCCCTCCTCATACTCCTTATGCTGCCATCCTGCTGCTGCTGCGTCCTCGTCCTGCTGCTTGTCCTCCTCCTGCTCATCATCGTCATTATAATCATATAGCTCCCCCTCATCATCCTTATCATCCTCCTCAATCTCCTCATCCTTCTCCGTCTTCTCATCCTCCTCATTATCTTCATCTTCATTCTCCTGATTCCCCTCCTTATCCACCCCTTCCACATCCACCCCCCGTCCTCCTCATCCTCCTCAACCCCCTCCTCCAACTCAGCCTCCTCCTCCCCCTCATCCTCCTGCTGCTTACCCTCATCCTCATTCTGATTACTGTTATCCGTTATCCTCCTCCTCCTCATCACCATCATCATCCTCATCCTTCTGCTGCTGCTCCTCCTCCCCGGCCTCATGCTCTGCAACTGAAGCCAGACACTGGACACCGGACACGGGACCGGACTCCGGACTCGGGACACCGGACTCCGGACAACGGACACCAGACACCAGACACCGGACGCCAAATGCCAGACTCCAGACTCGGGACGCCGGACGCCAGACACCGGACACCGGACACCGGAAACCGGACACCGGACGCCGGATGTTGGACGCCAGACGCCGGACACCGGACACCGGCACTGGACACGTGTCACCGGGCACCGCAAGAATCGTCCATACTTTCGTCGTCGCAGTCGTCGTCTCCATCGTCGTCTTCGTCGTCGTCGTCAGCGTCGTCGCCTCGTCGCGTCGTCGTTGTCGTCTTTGTCGTCGTCGTCGTCTTTGTCGTCGTCGTCGTCGCCCTCGCCGTCGTCGTCGTCTTCGTCGTCGTCGTCGTCGTCGAGTCGTCGCCGTCGCTTTCGTCGTCGTCGTCGCCCTCGTCGTCGTCATCGTCGTCTTTCTCGCCCTCGTCGTCAGCGTAGTCATCGTAGACGTCGTCGTCGTCTTCGTCGACGTAGTAGTAGTCGTCTTCGTCGTCGTCGGCGTCGTCTTCGTCGACGTCGTTGTCGTCGACTTCGTCGTCTTCGTCGTCGTCGCTTTCGAAGCCGTCGTCGTCGTCGCCCTCGTCGCCCTCGCCGTCGTTGTCGCCATGGTCGTCGTCGTCGGCGGCGTCGTCGTCGTCGTCGTAGTCGTCATCGTCGCCCTCAGCGTTGTCGTCGTCGTCGGCGTCGTCGTCGTAGTCGTAGTCGTCGTCGTCGCCGCCGCCGCTGCCGTCGTCGTCGTCGTCGTCGTCGTCGTCGTCTTCGTCGTCGTCGTCGTCGTCGTCGTTGTCGTCGCCTTCGTCGTCGTCGTCGTCGTTGTAATCTTCGTCGTCCTTGTCGTCGTCGTCCTCGTCGTCGTCGTCGTCGCTTTCGAAGCCGTCGTCGTCGTCGTCGTCCTCGTCGTCGCCGTCTTCGTCGTCGTCGTCGGCGACGTTGTCGTCGCCGCTGTTGTTGTCGTCGTCGCCGCTGTCATCATCGTCGTCGTCGTCGTCGTCGTCGCCGCCATCGTCCTCGACGTCGTCGTCGTCGTCGCCTTCTCTCTCCGGCGACCCCCAACCATAGGAGAAGTCCAGCTGGACTTGTCCTATTGGCTGTCCGGCGACCCCCACCCATGGGAGAAGTCCAGCTGGACTTGTCCTATGGGTGGGGTGCTCGGCTCTCCGGGGACCCCCACCCATAGGAGAAGTCCAGCTGGACTTGTCCTATGGGCGGCGTGCTTGGCTTTCCGGCGACCCGCACCCATAGGAGAAGTCCAGCTGGACTTGTCCTATGGGTGGAGTGCTTGGCTCTCCAGCGACCCCCATCCATAGGAGAAGTCCAGCTGGACTTGTCCTGTTGGCTCTCCCGCGACCCCCACCCATAGGAGAAGTCCAGCTGGAGTTGGGTGTGGTGCTTGGCTCTCCGGGGACCCGCACCCATAGGAGAAGTCCAGCTGGACTTGTCCTATGGGTGGGATGCTTGGCTCTCCAGCGACCCCCATCCATAGGAGAAGTCCAGCTGGACTTGTCCTATGGGTGGGGTGCTTGGCTCTCCGGCCGAGCCCCACCCATAGGAGAAGTCAGCTGTGACCTTGTCCTAGGGTGGGGTTGGCTAGAGCTGTTGCTCTTCCGGCGGACCCCCGCGTTTCAGGAGAAGTCCAGCTTGGGACTTGCTCTCTATGAGTGGGGTGGCTTCGGCTCCTCCGGCGCGACCCCCAACATAGGAAGAAGTCCAGCTGGACTTGTTCCTATGGGGTTGGGGGCTTGGCTCTCCGCGGGACCACCCCCATAGGAGAAGTCCAGTATGGATTCATATTGGGCTCTACGGATACCGGCGACCCCACCAACCCATAGGAGAAGTCCAGCGGACTGTCCCTAGGGTGGTTTGCTTCTGGAGGCAGGTGGGCGCGGAGGGGGCAGCTGGCTCCTACGGCAAACCCCCACCCATAGAGAAGTCCAGCTGGAAGTGTCCTATGGGTGGGTTGGGTGCTTGGCTCTCTGGCGACCCCCACCCATAGGAAAAGTCCAGCTGGACTTGTCCTATGTGTGGGGTGCTTGGCTCCCCGGCGACCCCCACCCCCACCCATAGGAGAAGTCCAGCTGGACTTGTCCTATGGGCGGGGTGCTTTTCGCTCAGCGCTAAAAGCAAGCGAAATTTCTCCTATGGGGGGGGGGGTCAACCAGAACACCCCCCCCATCGGGGATCGCCATCACATAAGGAGCGGGGTAATCAATAATGTGAAGCGATCCCTATGGGGCGGGGGGGGGGGCCCAGACCCCCCCCCATAGGAGAAGTACAGCTTTTTGGATCTCCTATGGGGGGGGGGTCTGGAACCCCCCCCATAGAGAAACTTTCGTTTGCTTTTAGCTCGGAGCGAAAACACCCCACCATAGGACAAGTCCAGCTGGACTCCCTAGGGTGGGGGTGGGGGTCGCCGGAGAGCAAGCACCACAACCCATAGGACAAGTACAGCTGGACTTCCTCCTATGGGTGGGGGTATCCGGAGAGCCAAGCACCCAACATAGGACAAGCCAGCTGGATTCTCTCTGGGTGGGGTGTTCCGGAGAGCCAAGAACCCCACCCATAGGACAAGTCCAGCTGGACTTCTCCTATGGGTGGGGGTCGCTGGAGAGCCAAGCAAACCACCCATAGGACAAGTCCAGCTGGACTTCCCCTATGGTTGGGGGTCGCCTTAGAGCCAAGCACCCCACCCATAGGACAAATCCAGCTGGACTTCTCCTATGGGTGGAAGTCCCCGGAGAGCCGAGCACCCCACCCATAGGACAAGTCCAGCTGGACTTCTCCTATGGGTGGGGGTCGCCGGAGAGCCAAGCACCCCACCCATAGGACAAGTCCAGCTGGGCTTCTCCTATGGGTGGGGGTCCCCGGAGAGCCAAACACCCCACCCGTAGGACAAGTCCAGCTGGACTTCTCCTATGGGTGGGGGTCCCAGGAGAGCGAAGGCGACGACAACGATGACGATGTCGAGGACGATGGCGGCGACAAGGACGACGATGATGACGACAGCCGCGACGACGACGAAGACGATGACGACGACGATAAAGACGACGACGGCGACGACGACGACGAGGGCGACGACGACGACGACGACGGCAGCGACGACGACTACGATTACGACGACGAGGGCGACGACGAGGACGACGACGATGACGGCGACGAGGGCGACGATGACGACGACGACGACGACGACGACGACGATAATGACGACGACGACGACGACGACGACGACGACGACGACGACGACGACGGGGGCGACGACGACGACGACTGCTTCGATGGAGACGACGACGAAGACGACGACGACGAAGGCGACAACAACGACGACGATGACGAAGACGACGGCGACGACGACGAAGATGACTACTACTGCGTCGACGAAGACGACAACGACGACGACGACGACGACGACGACCAGGGCGACGACGGCGACGAGGGCGACTACGACGACGAGGGCGACTACGACGACGAGGGCGACGACGACGACAAAGACGACAAAGACGACGACAAAGACGACGACGACGACGAGGGCGACGACGCCGACGACGACGACGACGACGAGGGCGACGACGACTGAGACCACGAAGGCATGCACGATCCTTGCGGTTTCCAGCGTCCAGCGTCCAGCGTCCGGCGTCTGGCGTCCGGCGTCCGGTGTCCGGTGTCCTGTGTCCAAAGTCCAGCGACCGGCGTCCGGCGTCTGGCATCTGGCGTCCGGTGTCTGGTGTTTGGTGTCCGTTGTCCTGTGTCCGGAGTCTGGTGTTCGGTGTCCCTGTCCGGGCGCCTGGTGTCCGGTGTCCGGTGTCTGGCGTCAGTTGCAGAGCATGAGGCGGGGGAGGAGCAGCAGCAGCAGCAGCAGCAGGAGGATGAGGATGATGATGGTGATGAGGAGGAGGAGGGTACCAATAATCATAATGAGGATGAGGATAAGCAGCAAGAGGACGAGGAGGAGGATGTTGAGGTGGAGGAGGGGGTTGAGGAGGATGAGGAGGATGGGGAGAAGGATAAGGAAGGGGTGGATAAGGAGGGGAATCAAGAGAATGAGGCTGAAGATGATGAGGAGGATGAGGAGACGGAGGAGGAGGAGGATATTGAGGAGGATGATGAGGATGATGAGGAACAATTATATGATTACAGTGACGATGATGAGCAGGAGGACAAGCAGCAGGACAAGGATGCAGCAGCAGCAGCAGCAGCAGCAGGATGAGGAGAATGAGGATGGGGAGGAGAAGTAAGGAGCAGCAGGAGGATGATGATGATGGCGATGATGAAAAAGAGGGGGAGGTAGAGGCGGAGGAGGAGGATGGGGAGGAGGAGCAGCAGCAGAATGAGGATTCTGGTGATGATGATGAGGGGGAATGAAGAGGATGAGGAGGAGGGGAAGGAGGATGAGGAGGAGGTGGACGGGGAGAAGGAGGAGGAGGAGGAGGAAGAGTGGAAGATGATCAGGAGGATGAGGAGCAGCAGGAGCGGGCCCCAACGGGCGTGCCGGACCGGCGGGTGGACCGTAACGGACGGGTCGGGTCGGGCGGGCGGGACATTAAAGTAGGAAACATCATCGAGTTGGCACGCGCGTGTCCTAACGGGCGGATCGGGCCCGGCGGGCGGACCCTAACGGGCGGGCGGGTCGGTCTGGGCGGGACATTTAAATAGTGTTCAATCTGTCTTGCTGGACCTCTGCGAGGGCGACGAGGGAGACGAAAACGACGAGGGCGAGGACGACGACGACGACGACGACGACGATGAAGGCGACGACGACGACGACGACGATGAAGGCGACGACGACGACGACGATGAAGGCGACGACGACGACGAAGACCGCGACGACGACACGTCCTCCTCCTCCTCCGCCTCCTTCTCCTCGTCTCCTCCTCCTCCCTCTTCCTCCTCCTCCTCCCCCACCTTCACAGTCATCAAAGCGTAATACTCGCTATGATCGTCAGCAGCGGCATCAACATTATCAGAATCATCACCAGCATCGTCATCGTCATTATCATCACCATCATCACCATCACCATCACCATCATCACCATCATCATCACCATCATAAACACCATTACTACCGTTCATCACTACTACCACCACCACCATCAACATCACCATCATCACCATCATCACCACCAACATCGTTATCGTCATCATCATCATCGTCGTCATCATCATCATCGTCATCATCATGGCATGGTCAACTTCATGGACAGCTTCGTCATCACCGTAATCATCATCACCGTCGTCGTCGTCTGCATCCATCGCAATCATTACCGTAGTCGCCATCAACACCAACATAAACATCATCATCGACGTCCGGGGCCGGTGTCCAAAGTCCGGTGTCCGGTGTCCAGTGTCCAGTGTCATGTGTCCGGTGTCCGTTGTTTGGTGTCCGGTGTCCGTTGTCCAGTGTCCCGTGCCCGATGCCTGGTGCCCGGTGTCCAGTGCCCGGTGTCGGGTGTCTGGTGTCCGGTGTCTGGTATCCGGTGTCCAGTGTCCAGCGCGCGAGAATGGTTCTATAGTACGACGACGACGACGACGACGGCAGCGGCGACGGCGGCGACGACGACGACGACGGGGGCGACGACGACGACGACGGCGACGACGACGATGACGACGATGCCGAGGCCCCGGCAGGTCACCGAGGTTGGTGACCTCGCGAGGCCCTTTGGAGGCCTGGGCGGGCCACCGAATGTCGAATACAGGACGGTGACCTTGCGAGGCCCGTTGGAGGCCCGAGGCCCGTTGAAGGCCACGGAAGGTCATCGAGGTCCGTGACCCTGCGAGGCTCGTTGGAACTCCTGGCAGGCCACCGCATGTCAAACACGGGCCGGTGACCTTGCGTGGCCCGCTGGAGGCCCGGGCAGGTCACCGAGGTCGGTGACCTCGCGAGGCCCGTTGAGGGCCCCGGGAGGTCACCGAGGTCGGTGATTTTGCGAGGCTCTTTGGAGTCCCTGGCAGGTCACTTAGTCTCAAACCCAGGCCGGTGGCCTTGCGAAGCCCGCTGAAAGCCCGAAGGTCTCCGAGGTGGGTGTCCTCATGGGGCCCGTTGAAGGCCCCGGCATGTCACTGAGACCTTGCAATGCTCTTTGGACCCCCCGGCATGTGACCGTATATCGAACACAGGCCAGTGACCTTGCGTGGCCCGCTGGAGGCGCTAGCAAGTCACCGAGGTCGGTGACCTCGCGAGGCCCGTTGAGGGCCCCGGGAGGTCGCCGACGTCGGTGTCCTCGCGAGGCTTTTTGGAGGCCCTGGCAGGTCACCGATCACCGAGGTCGGTGACTTTGCGAGGCTCGCTGGCCCCTACAGTGGAAGCCATAGGCATCCTTGCAACTCTGGACTAAGAGATGTCGTGACCTGAGCAGGTCCAGTCCAAATCGCCTTAAACATCCTCGCAAGTCTGGGCTCAGACATGCCGCGCGCGAGGTGAACCAGACAATTTTGCCTCAGACATTCTCGCGACTCTGGCCTCAGAGATGCCTTAACCTGAGGTGACCTGGTCCGTTTCGCCTGAGACATCTTCGCCGCAAATTTGAGCTCCCAGATGCCATGCGCCAGGTGGTCTGGCCAGTTCCGCCTGAGATATCTTCGCAACTCTGGGCTTAGATGCCGTGCGCGAGATGGTGCGGCCGGGCTCGCCTGAGCATCCTCGCAACACTGGGCTCAGATACGCCCTGACTTGATGTGGTACAGCCCGTTTCGACTGAGATATCCTCGCAACTCTGGGCTCAGAGATGCCTTTCGCGAGGTGGTCTGGCCCATTTTGCCTGAGACACCCTTGCAGTTCTGGGTTGAGCTCAGACATGCCGCGCACGAAACGGTCCGGACATTCTCGCCCGAGACATCATCGCAGCTCTGGGATTATAGATGCTCTGACCTGATTTGGTCCGGCCCGTTTGGCTTGAAACATTTCCGCAACTCCAAACTAAGATATGCCCTGACTTGAGGTGGTCCGGCCCAGTTCGCTTGGGACATTCTCGCAACTCTGGTCTCCGAGATGCCAGGCGCGAGGTGGTCCAGCCAGTTTCGCCTGAGGTATCCTCGCAACTCTGGGCTCCTAGATGTCGCGCGCAGGGTGGTTTCACCATTTTCGCCTCCGACATCCTCGGAATTTTGGGCCCCACCATGCCGCGCGCGAAAGTCTGGCCAACTTTCCCCGAGACATCCTCGCAATTCTGTGCTCAGAGATGCTCTGACCTGAGGTGGTCTGGCCCTTTCCGCCCGAGACATCTTCGCAACTATGGGCTCAGGCATGCCGCGCGCGAGGTTGGCCGGCGCGCTTCGCTTGAGGCATCCTCGCAACTCCAGCCTCAGAGACGCTGCGCGCGAGGTGGTCTGGCCAGGTTCAAGGATGCCCTGAATTGAGGTAGCCCGGCCAGTTTCGCCTGAGACCTTTTCGCAACGCGGGGCTCCGAGATGTGGCGCGCTAGGTGGCCCAACCCGTTCGCCTGAGACATCCTCGCAACTGGGCTCCCAGACGGGGCCAGGACCACACGACTAGTTATCGAGTCGTCCTCCAGGGAGGGGTTCAACCGCCCTTGGCCCGAGGGGGCAGTTAACCGGTGCCGAGGCGAGAGCCGGATTTCTGATTCATGTGGAAGGACGTCTCAGGCGGGAGCGCCAGGCCTGAATATATATATATATATATATATACATACATATATATATGTTGAGGAAATCTCCGGCGAGAGGAGAAATATGAAGGCAAGAAGGATAACCTTGAGTACGAGGAGGGGCGAGGAGAACCAAGATGAGGAAGAGCATCAGGAGCACGATGATGAGACGGATGATAAAGAGGAGGGGGAGGAGGAAAGTACCGGCGAGAAGGAGGAGGAACGGCATGAGGATG
Organism: Prorocentrum cordatum; assembly: GCA_963575745.1. Lineage (NCBI taxonomy): Eukaryota > Dinophyceae > Prorocentrales > Prorocentraceae > Prorocentrum > Prorocentrum cordatum. The sequence continues at coordinate 15,614 of CAUYUJ010006546.1, forward strand.
CGGAGGAGAAGGGAGGACGATGAGGTTGCGCAGGAGGGTGGGCGGCGAGAAACACGATGAGGACGGCGACATACACAACGACGACGACATTGCTAGCGACAAGGGCGCACGCAAATCAGGAACAGGAGGACGGTGACTCGGAGGACGAGAACAAGTTTTGAAGCCACATTAGATCTAGAGTCGCTGCTGGGGATGCTGGACCCTGGCCTTAATATGTTCCTCCTTCGTCGCTGCTCCGCGTCATCCTTCTGCTGCTGCTGCCCCTCACATCCCCCATCCCTCCGCTGCTCCTCCACCTCCTGCTCTCTTCTCACGTCTCGCCCGCCGTCCCCCCCCCCCCCCCACACACACACACTTCTCGCTCCTCACTTTCCACGCTTGTCCAAGGAGGAATTAAAGAGGATCAGATGGGCCGCAGATGCGCAGAGGATCAGAAGGCAGAGGAAGATACAGCGGAGGATGAAGATGAATAATATGATTGCTGTGACGAGGTGGATCGCAACGATGGCGGCGACCCGCCGACCATGACGACTGCAATATATCACAACGGTATCGGCGCTCAAGGTGACGACAACAACGGTTGCAATGATTCCTCATGAAGTTGATTGCGAGTGAATTTGATGATGGGCACGGTGGTGATGACGACGACCATGATGATGATGAAGACGACGATGATGATGATGATGATGATAATGATGATAATGTCGACGACAACGATGAGGGTCCTGATGACGACGACGGCGACGACTACGACGACGAATCGGATGAACGGGCGGCCGTCCGCCGCGGCAGAAGCGGACGGCCGGCCGAGGCCGCGGCGAACGCCCAAGAGATCTACGCGGTGGCCTCTGCTGAGAGAAAGTCTGCGCTGCAAGGCTCTTCTCAGCAAGGGCACCCGGGTGCCTCTGCTGAGAAGGCGTGGGTCTGACCCCGGGATCGCCCGCTGGGCGTGATGAGACGACGCCCTCCAAGTAGAGCTTGTTTCATCAGGGCCAGACGACGATCCCAGGGTCAGACCCACGTCCTCTCAGCAGAGGCACCCGCGTGCCTCGCTGGGAGGACCCCTACAGCGCAAGCCTCATCTCAGCAGACGCCGCCGTGTAGGTCCTAGACGTTCGCCGCGCCACGTGCTCTCAGCAGGGCCGCTGGGTTGGCCTTGCCGAGAACGCGTAGAATGCGGCGAACGCCTAAGACCCCAGGGGCAGGGGGCTCGATCGGAAGCGAAACGCTGTTGGTGTTGGCTGTCTTCTGTTGAAATACCGATGCCGATCATGGCTTGGCACCGGTGCCTGTGCCGGCATCGGTGCTGGTATCGATAACGATACTGGCACCGACAGGCGCAGAACCGTTCTTAGCGTCAACATTCGCACAGTCCAAGGGGGCCCTGCGGGAGTCAGGAGAGAGGGGGCTGCAAGGAGGAGCACCAGGGGTATGGGGGGAGATGGAGGAGGCAGCAGCAGAAGGAGGACCAGGAAAAGGATGGAGACGAGGCGGAGAAGCATCACCAACATACCGATTTATAGGCTCAGTCCAGCATCCCCGACAGCGATTTTGAGCCAGGGTGGCTCCAAATATTGTTTGCGCGTCCACCGAACCATCGTCCTCCCGCCCCTGATTTGCCTGCTCCCTTGTCATCATCACAGTCGTCGTCATTGCTGGCATCGTCCTCTTTGCCATATTTTTTTGCCCTCTCCCCCTTCCCAAACCTCCTTCTCCTCCCCCTCCTTCTCCTCCCCCCCTCATCCCGTTCCTCCTTCTCCTCGTCTTTCCTCTTCCTCCTCATCTTATTTTCCTCATTATCACCATCGTGTTCCTGATGTTATTCCTCCTGGTTCTTCTCGCCCCACCTCGCTCTCCTGGTTCTCCTCCTCGCCCTCAAAGTTCTCCTCTCGCTGGAGATTTCACTGTGTACCAAGGCGTGTCAGAAATTCATGTTCTCGCCTCGGCGCCGGCTAACTGCCACCTCGGGGCAGGGGCGCCTGGACCCCTCCTGGGGCGCAACTCGATATTAGCAGTGTAATGTAACAGGAAGCTTGGGCCTGGCCCCATCTGACTCCTCTCTCCCACCTCTCGGAGCCCAGTTGTGAGGATGTCTCAAGCAAAACTGACTGGGCTACCTCGTGCGCGGCATCTCGGAGCCCAGAGTTGCGAGGAGGTCTCAGGCGAAATTGGCCCGACCATCTCTCGCGCGGCATTTTGGAGCCCAGAGTTGCGAGGATGGATCAGGCAAATCCGGCCGGAGTACCTCGAGCGCATCATCACTGTGCCCGGAGTTGCGGGGATGCATCAGGCCATATTGGCCAAGCGACCTCGGGCGCGGCATGTCTGAGCCCAGAGTTGCGAAGATGTCTCAGGCGAAAATGGGCCAGATCACCTCAAGTCAGGAGCATCTCTGAGCCCAGAATTGCGAGGATGTCTCAGGCGAACCGGACTGGACAACCTCACGCGTCGCAATTTCGAGCCCAGAGTTGTGATGATGTCTCTGGCGACATGGGCCAGATCACCTCAGGCCACAACAGTTCAAAGACCAAAGTTGCGAGGATGTCTCAGGCGAAACGGGCCCGACCACCTCGCACGCGGCATCTCTGAGCCTGGAGTTGCGAGGATGTCCCAGGCGAAACAGGCTGGACCACCTTATGTCAGAGTATCCCTGAGCCCGCGCGCGACATCTTGGAGCCCAGAATAGCGAAGATGTCGCAGGCAAAATTAGCCTGACCGCTTCGCAAGCGGCATCTCGGAGCCCAGAGTTGCGAAGATGTCGGAGGCGAGTTTAACTGGGCCACCTCGCGCCTGGCATCTCGGATCTCAGAGTTGCGTGAATGCCCCGGGCGAATGGGGCCAGACCACCTCAGGTCAGGGCATATCTGAGCCCAGAGTTGCGAGGATGTCACAGGCGAATCGTGCCGGACCAACTCAGTCAGAGCATTTCCGATTCCAGAGTTTCGATGATGCCTCTGGCGAAACGGGCCCGACCACCTCGCACGAGGCATCTCTGAGCCTGGAGTTGCGAGGATGTCCCAGGCGAAACAGGCTGGACCACCTTATGTCAGAGTATCCCTGAGCCCACGCGGGACATCTTGGAGCCCAGAGTTGCGAAGATGTCGCAGGCAAAATTAGCCGGACCGCTTCGCACGCGGCATCTCGGAGCCAGAGTTGCGAGGAGGTTTGAGGCGAGTTTAACTGGGCCACCTCGCGCCTGGCATCTCGGATCTCAGAGTTGCGTGAATGCCCTAGGCGAATGGGGCCAGACCACCTCAGGTCAGGGCACATCTGAGCCCAGAGTTGCGAGGATGTCACAGGCGAATTGTGCTGGACCAACTCAGTCAGAGCATTTCCGATTCCAGAGTTTCGACGATGCCTCTGGCGAAAATGGGCCAGACCACCTCGCGAGAGGTATCTCTGAACCCAGAGCTGCGAGGAGGTCTCAGGCGAAGTGGGCCCGAACCACATCAATCCAGGACATATATGAGCCCGGATTTGCAGGGATCCTCAGGCGAGCCGGGCCGCACCTCTTCGCGCGCGGCATCTGGGGGCCCAGAGTTGCGAAGATGTCTCAGGCGAAATTGGCCAGACCACCTCGCGCGCGGCATCTCGCAGAGTTGGGGAGGATGTCTCAGGCAAGAATGTCTGAAATAAGCTTTTCCAGATCACCTCGCGCTCGGCATGTCTGAGCCAAGAGTTGCGAGTATGTCTAAGGCGAAACGGGCTGGACATCCTCAGGTTAGGGGCATATCTGAACCCAGAGTTGCGAGGACGTCTCAGGCAAAATCGACTGGACCACTTCGCGCGTGGCATCTTGGATCCCAGAGTTGCGAGGAACTCTCAACGCAACGCAACGAAGCGCAATGGGAAGTGACGCAACAGAAATGCAATCCCATGCGTTGTAATGCAATGCCATGCAATGCAATGCAATGCAACGCAATGGCATACCATGCAAGTGCAATGCAGCATATGCAAAAATGCAAGTACAGATGGGCATGAGACAGAGGCTTCCACTGTGGGGGATGCGGGGAAAAGAGAGAGAGAGAGAGAGAGAGAGCGAGGGAGAGAAGGAGCGCGATGAGGAGGATGTGGAGTTGTTTTCCAGGTCTCTCCGTGCAACTTGGCATGAACCACAGTGCAACACCAGTAGTTGGAGGCGGTGGTGCGTGGATGCGACGTACCTTCTCCAGGTCACAGGTTGTGGGCGTGCAAGATCGTTGCCTCAGGCATTCCCGTCCTGTACTGCTCGAGGTGCGGGTCGTATTGCACCCGCACGCCCAAGCATCTTTTAGGGCCCTGTAATAAGATTAAGAATGCCCAGGTTCGCTGTTTTCGTCGAGGCACTTTGCCTTGGCCCAAAGGCACTCGCCTGACCCGTCCTTGGAGAGTCCTCCACGGAGCTGCCCAGTGGTGGAGGGACTTGGGCGGGGTGTCGGGCGGGGCGAGGGAAGTTCTTCCAGCTGCTGAGCCGCCCTCAGCAGCCGCGTCCGAGTCAGTCCAACCTGCAGGCCAGCAGCCAGCTGTACCAAGAGTACAGCAAGGCGCCGCGCCGTCTCTCGTGTATGATTTTGTGGAGGAGGAGGAGGCGTCGAGGTTTCTTTTTGGGCCCCAGGCCGTTGGCGCCTCCGCCTCCAGTGGAGCGAGGGCTACTGTGGCCCAAGTAGTGGTCAGGGCCCCCTCGCCTCAGAATTCAGTTCAGGTTTCGGACGACTCAGACTAAGTCTTTGTCAGAGGTCAGGCGAGCCCGTTTTTGGCTGACCTCTTAATGCCCATGAATGAATGAATGAATGAATGAAGGAGGAGGAGGAGGAGGAGGAGGAGGAGGAGGAGGAGGAGGAGGAGGAGGAGGAAGGAGAGGAGGAAGGAGGAGGAGGAGGAGAAGGAGGAGAGGGGGTGAGTAGGAGGGCGTAGTATGGAGGAGAAGGAGGAGGGGGAGAAGGCCTGGAGAGTAGGAGTGAGGAGCATAAGGAAGGAGGAGAAGGAGGATGGTGAGGGAGGAGGGAGGGGGAGGGGGGGAGCAAGGCGAGAGGAGAGAGGGATAGGACGAGTGGGTACTAGGAAGTGAAAAGAGGAAGGAAAGGGGAGGAGGACAGATAGAGAGGAAGAAGGAATGTAGGAGGGAGGAAGGAGGAGGAGGGGGGGGAAAGGGGGAGCGCAGACGATGTGTGCGCTTAAAAACAAGACCAGCAGCAGGAGGCGGAGCTGACAACTGGATCAAGCGCATCTGGAGCCCACTTAGCAGAACAGAAGCTCACTTAGCAGGAACACGACTTAAACGGAACCGGTAAAAAACGGCCCTGTCGTTTCCAGGGCCCTGTAATCGCCTGCTGCTGATAAAGAAGGACCCCCCTTAACACGCTAGAGGTGGTTATCCACGGCCAATAAGAGTTTGGTCAGGGGCGCGGGGCGCGGAGGCCGAACTTTTTTATCACTGTGAAAAGTTCACCATCGAGGTTAACTTCCTTCTTATGTTGAGATAGCAATGCAAGCGAAGCGAAGACGTTTTCGACGATGTCTCAAGCGAAAACAGCAATCTTTGGAGGCAGCCTCAAGCGAAACGATCAATTTTTCATGGATGTCTCAAGCGGAACCAACAATTCTTCAGAGAGGGAGCGCCCGCGAACGCCGGAGCAGTGCGCGGGTGCCCACGCCGGCGTGGCTGCGCGTGCGCGCGCCTGCCCCTGCTCTGCCCCGCTCAGCCAAGAGCCGCCGAATCGCCCCCGCGAGCCGCGGTCCTCACCATGAAGAGCGTCTCGCGGGCGGTCTGGCGTGAGCCGCCGGCTGCGGGCTGAGCGTGCTGCTGGGCTGCGAGCTTGATCAGAGCGCCCCACTGGCCTGTTTATGTAGTGTTGTTGCTGTCGCGGCCGCGGGGCGGGAGAGGGCAGGTCTGGGCTGTGCGGTGGTGTGAGGGGGGGTGGGGGGGTCAGGTGGGGGTGAGTGTTGGGAGGGAGGGGGTAGTGGGGGAGGGGGAGAGTAGGTGAGGATTAGAGGGGGCGAGTAAGAGGGTAAAGAGGAGGAGGATGAAGGAGGAGGATTAAGGAGGAGGAGGAAAGGAATGAGGAGGGAGGAGATGAGGAGGTGGAAGGAGGAGGAGGAGGTGGTAGGTGGGAGTAGAAGGAGGAGGAGGAGGAGGTGGTGGGGAGGAGGAGGTGGAGGTTGAGGTGGAGGAGGAGGAGGAGGAGGAGGAGGAGGAGGTGGAGGTGGAGGTGGAGGTGGAGGTGGAGGTGGGTGGAGGTGGGTGGAGGGGGGGGGGGCGAGGCAAGGAGGTGGAGGCAAGGTGGATGGGGGGGGTACTTCGTGGGCCCTGGAAACTACTGGGTGTTTTTTTGTGCGGGTTCCGCTTTGCCGTTTTTTTGCCGGTTCCGACGCTCTTTGTTTTTACCGGTTCCGTTTCGCCGTTCTTTGACGGGTTCCCGCTCTGGTTCCACTCCTAGAGCAGTTTTTTTGTTGCCGTTTCTGGTCGCCGTTTTTTTGCCGTTTGCACTTTCAAGGGGCATTTTTTCGGAAACGGTGGAACAATGGCCCTGCCGTTTCTGGGGCCTACTAGGGGGGGGCCTGGCGTAGACGAGGGGGTCGGGGGGCGAGGGCCATGGTCGGGGAGCCCCAAAAACGTGTCACGCTGGTGGTTCCGCGTGGGCTCGGCGTTTCTCCGGCCTATTCGTGGAGAACCTCGCGCGGCGTCTTCACACTGCACCGGGAAGGGGAAGTGGCGCGGCGGGAAGAGGAACGCAGGGGAAGGCAAGGGAGGGGAGAGGAGTATGGCGAAGGGGGGGGAGGGTGATCCGAAGGAAAGGGTAGCAGGGCGACGGCAGGGAGCGGGCTGGGCCGGAGACAGGGGAGACCATTCTTCCCCCCCCCTCGTTCTCGCAGGGTTGACGAGGGAAGCGTGTCCGAGGGCCTGCCACAAGCGAGCCTGGGCCGCCACCTGCGGGGCCGCGGGCAACTCGCGGCGCCCTGGCGCCCTGGCGACTCTTCCTCCATCCTGCTTCCTCCTTCATCCTCCTCCTTCCTTCTGCCTCCTTCTCCCTCCTCCTCCTCCTCCTCCTCCTCCTCTTCCTCCTCCTCCTCCTCCTTCCCACCGCATGCAGGTGGCAGGCAATTCCGAGGCAATTCCTCCTCATCCTCCTCCTCCTCCTCCTCCTCCTCCTCCTCCCTCCTCCTCCTTCTCTTCCTCCTCCTCCTCGTCCTCCTCTTGTGGGCGTCGCTTGCTTGAAGGAGTGGTAGCTGGGGGGCAAGACAGGTAGGTACATCTTTTTGGGCCCTTGTAGCTGCTTTGTGGGCTCTCAGGGGCGAGTGCCCTTCAGGCGGCCTCAAGAGGCCCCTTGTGTGCAGCCCTCGCTGGCCCCTCATTTTGTCGATCCCTCATTACGGGACGCTCAGCCCATTCATCTCATCTCCATCGTCCTCTTTCCCCCTCCTCCCCTCCTCCACCTCATCCTCCTCCTCCTCCTCCTCGCCACAGCTTCTCTGCAACCACCCTTTCCCTTTGTGCCGTCGCCCCCCCCCCCCCGCTTCCCCTCCTCCTCTTCCTCCTCCTCCTCCTCGCCACCTCTCCTCTGCTCCGGCTCCTTTCTCTTTGTGCCGTCGCCCCCCCCTCCCCCCGCTTCCTCGTCTTCCTGCGCCGCTCACTGCCCCCCCCTCGCTGCCACCCCCCTCCCTCTGCCGACACCTCGGGGCGACGACGGGTCGCACTGCGGCGACGTCCTGCACCCCAGGCGTGGAGTGGAAGTTGTAGGCCTGTCGGCGGAGATTGCTCCCTCCGCGCCAGGGTGTCGAAGCGGCCCGGGGGCCCCAGTCCGCTATGCAGTCCAGCATGCAGCCCCTCGTCTGGCCCCCTTCGCCCCCTCCTCCACCCTTCTGTCTGCATCGCTCGGACGTGTGATATTGTTTTGGCGGGGACCATCGAAGAGAATCCTGGATCATCCTGCAAGAACAAAGCGCACGAAAGCGAAGAACGCACTGGGAATGGACGTCCGAGGGATGGCGAGTTCCCCCGTTTTGCTCTTCCTTCCTCCCCCATCCCGTTCCCCATCCCCTCCTTCAACCCGGCCTCCTTATCCTTCCCCCTCCGCACGCAGTCCTCGTTTTGCTCGAGTTCTGCCCCCTCCCTCCCTCCACCTCCTCCCCTCAGGTGTTGCCAGAAGCGACGCTGGCCCAAGGTTCCCCCGGCATTTTCGCCCCGTCTTGGAGCTCCCGGGGCGTCTGGGCCTCGTGAGGTGTACTCTGGAGCCCGTCGGGGCCACCCGGAAAATTCTGGGGCACCCTGGCCCAGGGGCACTTCTGGCAACACCCGATCCCTTCCTCGCCGCCGCGGCGAACGCCTGCCCCTGCGGCGTGGGAGCTTTTCGACCGCGCCGGCGTGCAGCCCAGGTGGGCGCAAAGGCAACCAGCGGCATCCTTCAGGGAGGGAGGGGGAGGGAGGATTGAGAAGTGAGGAGAACATGGAGAGGGGGAGGGGCGCAGGGCGCGCGACAGAGACCCGCCAGAGACCTGTGCGCGCGGGGGGGGGGCGGCTGGCGGCGGCGGCGGGGGGGGACGCGGCAGGGCGGCGCCGGCGCGATGGCGGCGGCGGGCCGGCGGACGTGGCGCGCACCCCGGGGGGCCCCGCGGCGTCCTTGATTTTGGGCCCCCCAGCCCCGGAGGGGGAGGCGATCGAGGAGGGAGGAGGAGGAGGAGGACGAGGACGAGGACGAGGAGGAGGAGGAGGAGGAGGAGGAGGAGGAGGACGAGGAGGATCAGTAGGGGGAGGATGAGGAGGTGGAGGAGGAGGAGGAGGAGGAGGAGGAGGGGGCAACTCCCTTCGCGCGCGCCGCGCGGCCCCCCTTTTTGTGTTTTCGGGCGATCCACCGCCTGCCCTCCGTGAGTGGGCGCGTGCCTGCGCTGGCCGGAGGTTTGCATGTGGGCGGGCAGCAGCAGCGGCAGCGGCAGCGGCAGCAGCAGCGGCAGCGGCAGCGGCAGCGGCAGCGGCAGCGGCAGCGGCAGCGGCAGTGGCAGCAGCAGGCGAGGGCGGGGCAGGGGGCGGGCAGGACGACAGGGGAAGCCGGAGGGGGGAGCGGAAGGGGGGGGTGGCAGGAGGGTGCAGGATGGCAGAAGGCCCTGGGGAGGGAGGAGTGGGTGACAGAGGGAGGAACGGGGGAGATCGAGCAGTCGGAAAAGGAGGAGGAGGAGGAGGAGGAGGAGGAGGAGGAGGCAGATGGCGTGGGATGAAGGAGGGCGATCAGGAGAGGGATGAATTGCTGGTGGGGTCGGGGAGAGGAAATAGAGGATGGTGGATTGGGACGAGGGGTCATGGGGCAGAGAAGCGATTGTGAGTGAGATAATAGGTGATAGGGAGATGGAGGGGTAAGGGGGCAGGGGAGAGAAAGGGTGTCGGGGGCAGCACGGATCAGGGACGATGCGCGATGCATCACGGAGGAGAGGCTTCCTGAGGTTCTTCACCCCCTTGCGTCATCCACCCGAACTCGGCCAGTTTTCGCGTGGGCTCCTTGCTCCTCCTCCCTTCTCCCTATCGTCGGCGGCGAGCCCGAGGGGGAAGTGAGGAGGAGACGTCGGGGGCCTTGAGACGGGGGTCAATGCAGACGGGGATCAGCCACGGCACCGGATCCCGCAGGATCCTGCGAAGACCCCCTCTGGCTGACCCGGGTTAGCGAGCCGCTCGTGGCCGCGAGGGCGGCCGCGCATATTGGCTGACCCGGGTTTGCGAGGACCTGCGTTGCAGTTTTTTGTTCCTGCATTGCAGTTTTTGGTTTCCCGCTGACCCGGGTCTGGATTGACCCGGGTCAGAAGATCCCCGAAGAGGGCCTTCTCAGAAGGTTCGGAGGTCCTCTGCTGGCCTTCTGATAAGTTTTCTAAGCCTTCCCCGAACACCAAAACAAGCACCCTCTCTGAAGGCGCGGAGGCTTTGAGAAGTCCCGCCGCCTTCTGAGAAGGCCTCCTCCTTCTCATTTCCCACCCTCGTTCGTTGCCGACGCTGTCATCTCACCCTCGCCCCCCCCCCTCTCTCCCCGCTCCCCAGCGGCAGTGCGGCCCCTCCGTGCGCGCTCGAGGGGCCGCGGCGTACGGCGGGCCCCCCCTCCCCCCAGGGGCCAGGGGCAATGATAGGGGGGTTGGACAGACTAATTAGATGCTCGTTTGGGGAATTTTCCTGGGGCCCACCGGACAGTTCCGTTCGACTCTAGTTCGACCCCAGTGTGACTCAAGTTCGACTCAGGTCCGACTTCGGTTCGACTCGGGTTCGACTCGGGGCCGACTCAAATCGACGGACGTTCGACGCAGCTTCGGCGCACGAGTGGAGCGAGTGCCCCCAGGACGGTCCCCAGAGTGCGCATCCAAGGCAAAGGAGGGGCACGCAGTGCCCCCCGATCGCCACTGGATCGCCGCTGGGGGCCCGACAGCTCCACCCCGCCCAGGAGCGTGGGGACTCGCCAGCGAGTGCCTATCGCCAATCCATCGGCGAGGCATCGCCGCTTCCAGGTCCACCCTCCCTCCCCTACCCAGGCCTCCTGCGCTTTCTCTTTGCTCCGCGGCGCGGGCCCCCGCGACCTCCCCGACCACCTCCCCGGGACCGGTGCTTCACCCCGAGCCGTTTCTGGTGACGGGCCCGAGGCCTGGAGAGGGCCCCATGGATCTGCACGCACGAAATGGGTACTGAAAGAATGGGACAATGCCCAACAGCGGATCTTGTTCATTTTGAACAGGATTCGCTGTCCACGCCGCCGCGGTCTGTGTCCATTTGAGACAGAGGGCCGCCTGCCCAACAGCGGCCGCTGTTGGTTTGGGACAACATTGTGTGTTGGGCATTGTACCCATTCTTCCGGTACCCATTTCGGGCGTCCAAAGCCTGGAGAGGGCCCCATGGAGGCCAACGAGAGTTGTGAAGAAAACTCCGTCTCGATGTTTTGTTTGGAGGCACCCGATGTTTGTATGGTTGTCCCCCCCTTATAGTGGGCCCCGGAAGCGACAAGGCCGTTGTTGAACCGGTTCCGTGTTGCCGTTTCTGTTGCCGGTTCCGACGCCGTTTTTCCACCGGTTCCGTCGCCGTTTGTTGACCGGCTCCGGCTCCGGTTCTGGTTCCATTCCTGGAGCCGTTTTCGTTGCCGTTTCCGGTCGCCGTTTTTTTTCCGTTTCCATTCTCAAGGGGCATTTTTTTGGGAAACGGTGAAAAACGGCCCTGCCGTTTCCGGTGCCCACCAAGGCTCAAGGAGCCCTTGGCTGCAGAAGAACAAGACACTGCAGAGCACACAATTTCTCGGAGGTCCGCGCGGATTTCTTGGATCGGCGCTGGAGGCAAACAAAAATTATGAACAAAAATCCGTCTCGATTCTTGTTTGGAGACACCCGATGTCTGTATGGTTGTCCCCCCCTGCCGCTGCCCCCTCAGAGAAGGGGGGCCGGGCGGGCGCGGCTGCGGGCGCGTGCCCGGCGGCCTTTCGGCCGCCCCGCCGCGTCCCGCGGCGCGCCGCGGCCGTGCCGGCGGAGAAATCCGCACGGCGCTGCCTGGGGCCCACAGGCCAGCCCGCCGCTTGCTTTGTCGTCGCCGCCGTCGGCCGCTGTCGTCGCCGTCGTCGCCGTCGCCGTCGTCGTCGTCGTCGTCGTCGTCGCCGTCGCCGTCGCCGTCGCCGTCGCCGTCGCCGACGCCGTCGCCGTCGCCGTCGCCGTCGCCGTCGCCGTCGCCGTCGCCGTCGTCGCCGTCGCCGTCGTCGCCGTCGCCGTCGTCGCCGTCGCCGTCGCCGTCGTCGCCGTCGCCGTCGCCGTCGTCGCCGTCGTCGCCGTCGTCGCCGTCGCCGTCGTCGTCGCCGTCGCCGTCGTCGCCGTCGCCGCCGTCGCCGTCGCCGCCGTCGTCGTCGCCGTCGTCGTCGCCGTCGTCCAGCCCCTCGGAGGTCCCTGGCCCCCCCCCCCCTGGCTCCCGCGGGCAGGGGCGTGCTCCGGAACGGGGTCCACGCAGGCCGACGGGGCATGTGTGCCACGGTGCCACCCGCCGTCGGCCCAGGTCCACGTGGGGCACCAGCGCTCTCGCGCCGCCTGGTGCTGGGGCCTCACTCCGACGTCTCTTGCTAGGCTGAAGCGCGGGCCCAAACCTGTCGGGGATATGGGGGTCAGCGATAGCTTGATCTATATGCGTCGAGGCAGCGTTTCTGATCGATGCAAGCGCTCGCAGCTGACCTGTGGCCGACCGGCGCTCGAAGCTGATATCCACTTCGGTAGGGTGGCGTCGTGTCGACGGGCGGCGACCCTGCCGCTGGCGTTCCACGTGGAACGCTGCGGGCGACCCAGAGTCGGTCGATGTTGAACGATCTGACGCTTCGGGAGCGGAGGAGGAGGAGAGAGGAGGAGAGGAGGAGGAGGGAGGGTAGGAGGAGGAGGGGGAGGAGGGGGGAGGATGAGGGGAAGGGGGGAGGAGGAGGAGGAGATGGAGGAGGAGGAGGAGGACGCTGCAGACACACAGTCTCTCGGAGGTCCGCGCGGAGTTCCTGGGTCGGCGCCGGTGGCCTCCCCGCCGCGAGGAGCGCGCCAGACCCATGGGTCGCCTCCTCCTCTTTCTAAAGCGAATAAGGGCTTCCAGCAGTAGGTGATCCGCATGTGGAAATCGACTCCAGGAGTTATCCACAGGTATACGCGACGAGTGCTGGACAAGGCCGACGAGATCATTGGCACGGATCGCGTCTTTGGCTCTCCCAGCGATATCATGGATCACCGTGCTGACAGATGGCAGAGGGTGTGGAGCAGTGACACCTTCAGTGCTGACAAGTTATGCTTCGGTTTGAGCTACCTTCGTCAGAGATCATCTCAGCAGGACAGCGAGCCGATTACGACGGACCACATTTGCCAGGCGGCATCCAGCATGAACGCGAAGAAGTCCAAGGGTATCGATGCTATGGGCCCAGTGGAGGTTCAGCGACTACCACCATCGGGCGCACACCAGCTGGGGCGATTGCTCAATCAGATCGAGGAGATCGGGATGTGGCCTCCGCAGGTCAATCTCGTCATCGGAGCGATCGCCCCCAAGCCGAAAGGGGGAGACAGAGTTTTATGACTGTTACCGTTTCTGGTCAAGTTTTGGGCGAATATACGCAGCGCGGCTACATTGCAATGGACCTCCGAGGCGGACGAGCATTTGGACACGGCGGTCCGTGGGTCCTCGGCACTGCAAGCGGCGTTGGTTCGAGGGTTGTTAGATGAGTCCGCACGAGAGTTCCACATCTCTTCAGCTACATTATTGTTGGACATTGAAAAATTTTACGACAGTTTGGACATCACTAAGTTATGTGTTGCGGCCCTCACACAAGGATTCCCCGCCAAGGTACTGTTCATGGAGCTCAAGATATGTATGGTGCCGAGGGTGCTGAAAGATCGCAGATGGGTTTCGCACGCAATACAGGCGCAGCGGGGTATCGTGGCGGGTTCGCCGAACGGTGGTAGAATGGCTAAAGCGTTCCGAGGCACTATCATGGAGAGGGCTCACCAGCAGGACGGCATGCAGATCCTTTTGAGAACATTCGTTGGCGACACGGTGATCCGTGCGGAAGGTACTGCGAAGCAAACCACATCCTTGACGATTGAATCGGGCGCCATGGTATGCGATGAGCTACGTCAAGCAGGCTTAGTCATCAGTGAGAAGACCACGGTGGTAGCTTCGGACAACGTAATCTTGAGTGATGTCACAACGGGCCTACGTCGACTGGGAGTACCAGTCACTCCTTCGCATGATGCGGTCGACCTGGGCATGGACACCAGTGCAGGGCGCCGACGCACCTGCATCAAATCGAATGAGAAAAGGAAGAAGGCAGCTAAACGAACATGGGCGATCAAGAGGATGAGAAGGCATGCGAAGTTACGAGGCATTGCGACGGCGCTATGGACTGCAGGGTCTGGACCACAGGGTGCTCACGCTCATCACGCGTTTGGTGTCGCAGGACACGTTATGACATATTTAAGGGGACAGGCAGCGCAGTGTTCGGTTGGTGCTGGACCAAGACGCTGCTTGACTATGGCATTGGCGATGGTGTGCCAAGTCAGTGGGGCTCGAGCATTTCCACATGTGGCTGAAGATGTGGCGTGAGCATCCTGAACTGCATGCGCGTGTGGCGACGGCTTGGGTCAGCATCCGCAGGAGGCTGCTACTGGCTGGGTCACGCAGATGGAGATTTGCGACAGGCCCTATCGGAGCGACGATTTCCACGCCGATGGATATTGGATTGGCCCCGCACTCGCCTGTGCAATGTGAGCCGGCAAATGTAACATGGACTACTCCTTCTTACGCAGGCGTCGAGTACGAGCAGTTCCACGGCGACTTCGCGGACATCCCGAGGGACATCGAGGACACGATAGATAGACAACTATGGAGTGTATCTTCGAGGCGCGGCAACGGCAGCGACCTGTGCGAGGGGGCTGACGCGTGCCAGGTCTCCAGGGAGCTGCGCGCGCCCAGGGGCGACGACGGCTCCGACGACTGGGCGCTGACTGCGGCAATGACGACAGGGGGCCAGTGGCCCCGTGAGAGGTTGCAAGAGGCGGGGTACAATCTACCCAGCCTTCTTTGTCCTAGGTGCCAACTGGCGCCTGCGAGTCTGTCTCGCCGCATTTGGGAATGCGAGGCCAATGTTGGCCACCCAGATTGCGCGAAATCCGATTCCTCGATCCCCCAGGCTAGAGCGAATCACGAGAGTTCGCTGAGTTTCTTTCTCCGCGGGGCCCCTGGTCGGGCTGAAATGGCCCCGACCTTCTCCGACGACCTTCCCATTGTTTTTCGCTTCGGCTTGATCCAGGACATGCCCAGAGACGCCGAGGGTTTCGCTACCGTGTTCGGGGGCGGTTCGGGTGGGACGTTTTCTGACGACCCTCGGCGTCGGAGGGTTGGTTCTGGGGTAGTCGCGTTGGCCCCAGAAGGCCAGTTCTGGAAGTCGGTCTGGGGCGTCGGCGCTACCCTACAGGGGAAGCGACAGAGTGCTCCTCGTGCTGAGATCACCGCGTCTGCGATCGCGGTGGAGGAAGTCCCAGGCCGACCTCTGTTGTATCACAGATCACCAGCCATTGTTGAGGTCCTGGGCCAAAGGTCGGTCCGTTGGTTTTGAGGCCCTTGAGGGGAGGGGGGGGGGGTTGGGGGGGGGGAAGGGAATGCGGCCCTTTGGGCCAGGATCGCCGCTGCGTTTCGTGCCAGAGCGCCCGATGACGTCGTGCTCAAATGGGTGGCCCCCCACCAGGAGGAGCCCACGCGCCACAGGGATCAGACGTGCCTGCACTTCGGCAACGAATGTGCCGATGCGCTTGCAGGGGCGATGGCTGAGAAGGCTTGGTCAGAATTCGTGTTGGCCGACCATCCCGCCGACCGAAGGGATGCGGAGTTGTGTTTGATCCGCCGGCGCGCTAGGAGGGCCTTGGGGGGGCTGTCCATGGTGGCGGACCCGTGGGCCCACGAGCGCCTCACGGCGCAGTCTCAAAAACCGCCCCCTAGGTTGGCGAGAGAGCCCAGGGCCTCCGAGCATCGGTGGTGTCGCGTGGGTGCTAAGTATGATTGTGTTAAGTGTTCGGGTTTTTCGAATCAGGACTCGATTTGTCAAGCTTGTGAGACTCTGCGCGGGTCGAGGGGTCGTCAGGAATTCGAACCCGTCCGAGGGAAGTGTATTATTGGAGGCAAAGAGCTCCATCCGTCGCACGCACTGCAGTACTGGAGTTCGTACTGCCTCACCTTTTGTAGCACTTGCGGTTTTAGTTCCACCACCGACCCCCGACAGTTCTTGAGAGTATGCAAGCTCACCCCCAAGGGGAAGCATAATCTGGCAAGGATTGTAGCGGGCAAGTGCCCCCACCCGTCGGGGCCCCCGAAAGCTGCGCGAGAAGCGTTGCGCAGTCGTTTTCAGCGGTAATCTACCAATGCAGGACCTTCGACGTCCCTTTCCTGGAATATCCCTCTCCTCCTCCTCAGCCTGCTCGCCCTCGCCCGCGTCCAGACCTGCAGCGTGCCATCCCAGAATCGGGCACGCCAAAACCAAAAACTAAACGGATTCGTCTGGCTCAGGCCCAGACTTGAACCCAGGGGGGAGTTTGCCTGCAGCGAGGGCGCACAGGGCCCTCCTCCCCCAGGTGCCAATCTGATCAGGTCGGCACGGTCTGCCGAGCTTCACAAACTTCCCCCTCGTGCCCGTCGCCCCGCACAGCTGACGCCAGAACCCCCCCCGGCAGAACTCCACCTCGCGGGGGAAGCCGAGGCCAGCAGGGACATGGGCACAAGGGGGGACTAACCATTCATTCGCCCTGAGGTCAAAGGTGGGCCGAGTGAGACACCTCAAGCACTTGATGCTCTTAGTGCCATACCCGATCCTATTGGTCGTGGCAGCCTTAGCTTCCTCAACCCTCAAGGCCCGATCCTTCCCCCTTAGCTTAGCCTCGGCGGCGCGAGCGGCATTGGAGCTGGGCACGTGCAGCTCTGGGGCACGAGATGCGACATGCAGTGCTACAGCGATTAAATGCTTCTGCACTCTCAAAGTCAGCTCGTCGACCCGAATGACCTCATTAACAGCACTGCCGGGTAGTTGGCACTTCTGCGCTCCACATTCAGCTGCCTTGTCGGCAGCTCCGCTGGCCAGCCATAGCCCCACGGGTGGTCCATCCACTCTCTCAGGGGCCGGCCTCGTGTGGCTCTTAACTTCACGCATCGCAACGGATCGGCCCTGGGCTGCTTCCCAGAACCTCCTCCAAGCAAACACATTGACACTGTGGGTGAAATTGGGTCCTTTCTTGAACCCCGAGATCGTAACAGCCGAGTCCGCAGCAACATCCATGCTTCCAGTGGTGCACTTCAGGGCTTGGATGATGGCCTCGAGCTCGGCGAGGGGCACCGACTGCTTAAACCCTGGGAGAGATCCACACCCCCAACCTACCCGTCGGTCTGCCCCCCGAATTATGGAAAACCCCCACCCACACCTTCTAAGCCTGGGCTCAGCCGAGCACGGTCCCCCCGACCCGTCCGCCCCAACCACCGCGCCCCCCTCCTCCAGATCAATCGGCCCTAGGCTGAGGCTGGGGGAGAAAACTGGCTCATACGAGGTGTCGACGAGCGCCGGCCCAGACGTCCACCTCAAAGGGGGCAGCCCCCTCAACCAGAAACACGGCACCTCTTCCCATTCTAGCTCAGCCTGGGGCAGCAGGTCGAGCGCCACCTCCTCGATTTCCGAATTGTCGGGGCAGCTCCGCATCTGATGGAAAAGAGTCTCCGACTCCGCCCCGCACCTAGGACACGATGGAAGACGGCGAGGCATGCCTGGGGCAGGCGATGGAGGCTCGGCCTCCTCCAGCCCGATCTGGTCTTCCCAGGCCTGCTGCTCCAGCAAGTCATCGAGACCGAAAACGTCGCCCTCCTCGTCCAAACCCGCGGCAACGGGCCGCCCCACCTCGGGGCGCGGGTCGGGGCCAGCCTGCTCCTCGGGCGCTGGGTCGGGCCGAGGACCGCCGTCGCCGCCGCCACCACCGCCGCCGTGGGGAGGGAAAAGAGGAGGGCGGAGGCTCTCTCCCCCAAAACGCCTGGCGGCTGGCCACAGCCCCCCCGTGAGCACCATTTTCAAGACGGCCGCCAGATCGCGCCGCCGCCTTCCCTCCAATCGCTTCAAGTGGCGATAGGCAACCGTGAAATCTGCACTGTGCTCCAGCCCCCGACCGCGGTAGTGCTGAGCCGCTTTGGCCCGCACCTGGCCTTCAAGGGGGCCTCGGAGATCAGAATCAAGGAGCCTCTCAGGATCACAGGTTCTCAAATCGAAAGTGGCCCCGTCGGATCTGCCAATCCAAAGCCGGGGCTCAGGAGCATCCCAATTAATGTCCTGTGGACAAGCGATCACAGCCGTGAGGGGCCCTCGAACGTGGCTCCACCTTCTTTTTTACATTGAGCAATTGCTTACAAGCCTTCTGCCGCGCAAGCTGGACAGGTCGCTCGCTAGAGCGCAGCGCACAGGGCAGGGGCTCGTACCACGACCTAAAAACCTTCAGGCGACCGAACAACAAAGGGTCGTGATCGGCCCCCATAAATAGAGCGCCGTGGTCGAGCAGCCCCCCTCAAAACGGGCACCTGATAGCGCCGCCACCTGCGGTCGGACTCGCAATAGCGTCGACGGGGCAAGGCCGATATTCTCCTGCCCCCAGGTTGCCTGCGGCAAAAACCCAGCGCGGCCAAGCACTCTCGCCTTAGGCGCCACCTTGACCACTTGAGCGATCATCTTGGCGCGGCTTGCGGAAGCACTCAGCCGCTTCGTCTGAGTGGCAACACTGCGACGGGTGGCAGTGGCATCCGCTCCCAAATCCTTCGCTACCTGATTGGCTTGTACATTCAGGCCATGCTTAGCGAGGGCTGACTGAATTTCCGTGGCAAGGTGCTTCGGGCAACTCACGAGGACCGACTTACTGGAGACCTTGAGACCCCCATGGCTGCACAGCTCCCACAGTTTCCTAGCGACAAGCACCGACTTCGAGACCACCTCCCGCGAATGCCCCACCACCCGCTGAGAACAGTCGTCCACCCAAGTGTCAAGCTGGAGGGGTCTAAACGAGTCGTGCAAGTCTTGCAAAATCTCAAACAACCCTACTCTGGCTACGTCAACAGACTGGTTGCACCCTGCTAAGATGCCCCGCCACGGGATTATAACTTCGCTGATGCTGTTCTCAGCTCGAACTCTCCTCGGAGCGAAGTGGATGGGCATTCCAAGGAAAAGCTCAAACATGGGGCACCCCGTGACTTTCGCAAGCCTGTATATTTCAAACCATTGGAGATGGTCGTAAAACTTCTCGAGGTCCCACAGGATCTCCGCCCAGGAAAACACCTGGATGGTGGAAACCTCGAGCTGGAGCTGGCGAGCGATCGCCGCTCTGAGGGCCGAACTACCTCTGACCGCCTTGTCCCAGAAGCGAGCCCCCCCCCCTCTCCAACCGCCCAACGCGACACCCCATCCCTCCTCATCACGGACCAACAGCGGTAGAGGCCCTGAGTAAGCGTGATGGGCCGATCGGCCACGTCTGATTTATGCTGCAGCTGGACTACATTGTCTCTAACCTTCCTAGGCCAGGTCAAAGATTCTTCAACCTGGTGGAGGAGCATCAGCAATTCCTGCCGACCCTCCAAGGGGAGCTGTGCCCACAGCTTGGGACTCTGGCAACCCGGGCCCATCCCGATGACACTTCTGAATCTCGACAGCGCCGTCTCTAAATCTGCCATTGCGAGCGGCCGGAGCTCGTCCCGAGCTTCTGCCGCACATCTCCGAAACTCAGGCCACCAGTCCTGGTCCTGAGGGGGCCCCTGGTTCCCAAGGCTCGGACACCAAAGCGCCTCCCGCCTTGGAGGCGGTCACGCGACGGGGATCCACCAACAACTCCCCCTCAGGACCACGTTCGGGGGCGAGGGCAGGTCTGGGCTTTCCCCACGTCAAGGTCCACCTGTGGACCGCCCCCGCCCCTTCTGCAAACTTTCCAGGACCCACTCTTTAAACCCCTTGGAAGCTTCACTCCCGTGGTGACGCTCGATCCTACGAACCAGCCTGCGGCGCTCGTCCAACAGTTTCTGGGCCCTGGCGTGGTCCTCCTTCCCCAGGAAGGGAAAACTCCGAACTTGGTCTAAAAACTTGGATTCGGCGTCATCTGGAAGCACACATCCTACATACTGGCACCTGCTCACTTGTCTCTGCAGGCTATCCCATCCTCGCCTTTTAAGGTGAATGGCACGATCCTTTTAAAGCATCCCCGAGAACTCAATGAGGCGCCCCTCAAGGGCCCCCCACTTGGCAACCCCCGAGGACTTGGCCACCCACCCCTGAGGCTCAGGGGGGACGACCAGCACGTCCTGAATCTCGGTCATGAAGCCCCGCTTGGCCACCGAGAAGGTCCGCGTGCCGTGGCCCGCCTCCCTCTCCAGCAGCAGGTGCTCCGCCGTGAGCGCAAACCTCATGTAACTCTCGCTGACCTGCTTCTCCTGCCCCTCCAGCGTCTGGAGCCCCTCGCGCTGCGTGCCGTCGAGAACCAGGTCCGCGATCTCGGCGCCGTGCGCGACCCAAGGCCGATCTGGCCCCATCATGAACGGCGCGAGCGGGAGAGGGGCCTTGGCAATCCTCTGCTTGAGCACCATCCCTTCCTTCCAGAGCCTGCCCCTGATGCCGATGTGCGGGGCCGCCCACGGGGGGGTGTCTTCTCAGGAGAGCTTAACAGCGTGTCGAAGAGATGTTGACACCAACATGTAGTCAATCAGTTTCTCGCCACTGGGGTGGTCTCCAGCTGAAACCCACTCACCTTGTACGTAACGGTCAAAGCACGCGGGCCCAATCTCGTCCAACGTCATGTTCCAATCGGCCATGATGATGAACGGCTGCACACGCAAGCGCAGGTAGCCGCCGATCTCCGCGAGCATGCTTAGATTCGGCTTCCCCATCCCAACGCCCGCAACGAAGTACGCCGCCACGAACGCGACGTCGACTCCATTGAAGCGCACCCGCTGGACCGCCCGCTGGCCGGGCAGCGCTGGCGTCTGCTCCGGGAGGAGTAACTTCTGTTCATCCGTGGGCGCCACCGTGTGGAGATGCGAGCGCGAAACCACACCAATTCCACCATGCCTTTGCCGACCTCCAATGATCGTGCTCTGTGCCCGCACCAGCGAGCCCTTCCACCCCTGCTTCACAGGCTTCTTGCTGGCCTCCGTGACCTTGGGCCCCATCAGGCGGTGCTCAACGATGCCCACGAGCTGTGGGGCCCAAGAGCTGTCATCGGCAGGGGAAGTTAGAGAGTTTCAGTCCAAGCAGTGAACTGGTCCTTGGCCTTGTCACGAAAGCTAGTGATATTGGCAAAGTAGAAATTGAAGCCCCTTGCATCCCTTCGGTTCCGAGCGAAAGACGCAGGAACGTTTCCTGAAACAGCGTGCTGCCCTTCGCTGGTCCCAGCACCTGGAGCCCCCACCTGCGCGGAACACGCTTCTGGCCCCAACAGAACTCCTCGCGTGCTCCCTGCCCCCCTCTCATAGGGAGGGGTGAATATGGCATCTGGGAGGATGAGGAACTGGACCCCAAGCACGGCTCCGAGCTCCCTGGGGTTGCCGTCGGCGCCGCACACCACGTAGGTTGACCTGGCCCTGGCACCTCCACCCACTTCTCCTTCCAGCAACCAAAGGGATACACATCAAACAAGAAATCTTCTCCTGAGCCCACCTGGCTATCGAAGATGTTGTTCGGCGGAGGGCCCACCTGGCCCTGGCTTCCATCGTCTGCATCAAACCACTCCGTGGGGTCGTCTGCAGTGGGGTCCACCTGACCACGCACCACAGATAACCACTGGTCGGCACTGCTACCCCACACGCGCACGCTTGAACCCCATTGCCCTGAGCTGCTTGCCGAGGTTCCTCTTCTCTCCCTTGCAGTTCTCCCACAAGGCGTCGAGGTCCGCGGATTCGAAGTCGACGAAGCTTGCGCCCCCACCACCCATGCCAGCAGGAGGAGGAGCTTGGGCCCCCACCACCCATGCCCACAGCACCGCTTCCAGGGATCGGACGCAAGCGTGGCCGTGACCTCGGCGTCGCTCGCGAACTCCTCATGGCAGTCGAAGAAGATGTCGTCGGGGGTCGTCGAGGCCAAGTTGCGCTTCGTCTGCGCGATATCCGCGTCCAACTTCGTGATGATCCCATTCTGCTTGACGATCTCGGCTTTGGCTGCTTCGATTGTCTTCTCTTGCTCTGCCCTGCGCTGCTGAGCCTGCGATTTCTTTCTCTCCAGCTCCGACAACACATGGCCCGCGTTCGTGTACTGCGTGAGCTGTGGCTTGAGCCCCTGCAGCTGCTTCCTCGCCTCTTGGACCTTGGACATGAGGCTCTCGATGAGCGCCTGGTCCTTATCCGCGCCCAAGTTCTGGATCGCCCCCGTAAGCTTCTCAATCCGCTCACGATGCTGGTCGGCTTCCAGATCCTTCTCCGATTTGCCACCCGCATCCTGGCCCTGCCCTTGCTGGCGAGGCCCTTTGCCCCCTGCTGTGGGTAGCTTGTCGAGCTTGGACGAGAGAGCCGCAATCGGCTTAGCTTGAGCTTCAAACTTGGCAACCCAGGGTCCCGACGCAGGGGCTCCGCCATTGCCCCCTTTACCCCCGGCCGCCTTGTCTGCCGCCTTTGCCTTGTCCACTGTTGATCTCGGCGCCGAGGCTCCACATGCGCATTTGACGCGCGAGGCCCAGTTTGCCGACCTACCACATTGCCCACATCCCCAGTGCGGGGTTTTCGGCCCCTTGAGGACTGTGCGGTCATCTGTGCCCATGAGCCAAATGCTGATCAAGTCTCCTTGCTCCCTCAGGAGCGAATGCGGAGAAGGAATGCTCCAGAAGGAGTTCACACCGTGAAAGCTAAAATCTGGCCGAGGAGCCAGGCCTCGAAAGGGGCTGCCCTTCCCCTCGACCTCGAGCCTCGGGAGTCGGGACCCACGGGAGGTTAGCTCCGTGAGACTTGAGCCAAAATTGCTACGGCCTCTTCCTCCTCCTCCTCCTCCTCCTCCTCCTCATCAGCCCCCTCTTCCTCCTCCTCGTCCATCTCCTTCTCCTCTCTGGGCCAGGGGCGCCTTGGAGCAACCCCCGAGCGGTGCTGCAGCGCCAGGGGTCGGCGTTTTGGTCTGGCGCGCTCCGCGCGACAGTGAGGCCACCAGCGCCGATCCAGGAAATCCGCGCGGACCTCCGAGAGATTGCGTGTGTCTGCAGCGCCTTGTTCCTCTCTGGGCGAGGGGCGCCTTTCCCTGACCTTCCAGAGAGCTATTGCGAAGGCCTTACGGCCGGTGCCGCCGACCCTGGAGGGCGACCCATGCGTTCTCTAATGTGGCGGGGGGGGCCTCTTGGGGTTTCCTGGGGGCCCCTTGGGGGTCTCGTGGTGGCCTCTTGGGGGCATCTTGGGGTTTCCTGGGAGCCTCTGTCGCCGAGGGCTCGTCGGGCCCCCCGTCTGGGCACCCTGTTGGAGCCGTTTGGGGAGCTTCTGGAGCCATATTGGAGGCATCTTGGGCGGTCTTGAGGCTCTCTTGGGTCATTTGGGGGCTCTCTTGAGGCCTCTTGGGCCATCTTGGGGCAATCTTCGGGGCATCTGGGGCCGTCTTCTTGAATCCCCACGGTGGTTGGTAAGTGGTTGGGTCGGTTGTAAGTTACCGTATGTAGGTCATAAGGTAGGTTATAATGTCCCCAACTTAAGTTATAAGGTGGTCAACTGGTTTGATTGTTGTGTAAACCTCCCCCAACTGTTTACGGCGGTTAGCATTCGGGTTCGGGGAGTTGCTGGGTTCGGAATCAAGATCAGAAGTTACTTGACATAACCTCACAAGCTGGATGCGCAGGTTTTCTAACCTGAGTTGGCGGAGCTCGTATCCTATTTATAAGTTTCCGAACATCGATGCCAGCGTATTGATTTCGACATCGCCGATTCGAGTTTTTCGAGCTCAGTCCTTCGAAATTGAACTTCGGTGCCATCGTTCAGCGAACGCGAAAAGCACATGGCGCTTACAGCGAGGCAATCTCAGGTCGATAACGATGGGATCTTCGGAAAACCGATTGGGGACGAGGGTTTCGGTTGCTTGGAAAGAGGGGTTGGATGGGGGAGGGTGAAGATAATGATAATGATGAGGGAGGGAAGAGGGTGATGGGGAGGGAAGATAGGAGGGGGATGTATGATAACAACTAAGAGGCTGACGAGGATGATCAGGATAATGATCATAGCCTTTTTGGCTCAAGCTCCAGCCTCCCAAGGTACTTCGAAGCTCTTTCACGTTCGAACTTCCTCGGATCGCGCAGTGGAGATGGCTGGCTCCACGATCGAGGCGTCCATCGAACAGGTTCGGCCATTCGTGGAGCGGATGCTCGGCACCAGCGCGCCCGATGGCTCGGGCGCCCAGATGAAATCAAGGACCGACGAGATCATCGGCGCCTTGAAGCAGGCGAACTTGGCTTACACGGAACGGATGCCGAACCGTCGGGTCATCGCGAACCCGTTGAATCGCGACGGCCAAGGCGTCGACCCATATGACGTCCACAGCTTGTTGGAGCGCATTTGGGGCGCTGGCTGGTCCTACTCAAAGACAGTGGACGCGGTGTGCTTCGAACTCCCGCCCGACCCAGCCTTCGAGGTCCAGTTCAACCTTGATCTGGCGCAGAGCGCCGCTGGCATGCTTCCCGCCGTGGACGTCGCCAACTGCAGGGTTTCGGCCGTGGGCTGCACGCGCGCGGTCCACGCGCTCGGCGCCGTGAACGAGTCTTGCAACTCTTTCCTCACGGACCTCTGCGTCGACGGGAGGCTGTCGCGCGAGAAGGCCTGGTCGGCCTTCGGGGGGCCCTGGGCCGACTCGCCCCCAACCCCTCGCCCGCGTCGTGACGACGACGACGACGACGACGACGACGACGACGACGACGACGACGACGACGACGACGACGACGACGTCGGCGACGACGACGACGACGACGACGACGACGACGACGACGACGACGTCGGCGACGACGACGACGACGACGACGATCTATCTGATCTGCCCCGTTGTCCCCACCCCACACCCTTCTTCGTGGAGGGCGTGGCGGTCGGGCGGTTCGGCTCGGGGTCGCCTGAGTGCCCTCCGCGGTCAAGGTTTTGGCGGTCTGCCCGCAGATCCAGGACGCGCTCGACAATGGATTGATGTGGACGGTCATCCGTCATGAGGTGCACACCGCTTTCCCGTTGTTGGCCGACTTTGTGCAAGAGGGGCTCAATGCGGTCCACGGGGCCGAACGGCAGAAGACCCAGATCCAGGCCCTCATGGCCATCCATAGCAAGGCCGTCCAGAATTACAAGCGCACGGGCAGCTATCGCTGGAGCGCCATCGCCAAGCAAATGGAGCGGAGCAACCCCCACCTTGACTATGGTGCAGCCGCTCTGCGACTTCGCCGCTCGGTGGAGCGGTGGCGAGGATTCACCATGCATCATCGACTTGAACAATTGGAGCAAGACGTTGACCTCTCGGAGAACCGTATCGAGCCAGACGGTCAAATTCCTGGCCGACCTCGAGTACGCGAGTGGCCCCGAGTGGCCGTTGGCCATCCTGAAGGCCTCTCTCGTGGCGCCCGACAGCTACGTCGACAACGGCGCCTCGAAGCTCGTATCCAGCTCCGACATAGGTTCGGTCCACGGCAGCAACAAGGCGTCGGTGGCCAAGTTTGTGACCATGTGTCGTGCTGCGAAGAAGTGGGTGGCGGACTTACTCCGCCGTGATGATGTGTGCGAGCGCGCTTGCGACCTGAACAAGGCCCTCGGCGACTTCGAGGTGCGCTCGGTGATGACGATCCTCGGCAAGAAGGCGAGGAGCAGGCTCAGCTTCAACACCATCGACGAGGTCGGCAGCGAGTTCATCGCTACGGTGCTGGCGGCGTCTCCTACGGTGGGCAAGGTCGCCCCCCCGTGGGACTACGTCCAGGCGGCGCCGAAGGCTTCCGCCTCGAAGGCCGCCTCGAAGACGGAGGCCGCCATGGGGACATTCGTGCAGGGCCAGCTCGACAAGGATACAATCGCCCAGCAGGGTTTCGAGGTGGGGCGCGAGGTGCAGCCCAAGAATAAGGAGGATGCGCCGTACACCAGGTACGTCATCTAGAAGGTCGACGGCGCGACGGTGAAGTTGGCGCCGACGGAGCCGCAGCCCAAGCTCGCCAAGGCGGCGAAGCTGGACGACGAGGCGTCCGACGGCGAGGAGTTCGAGGGCACCATCTCGGTATCCAGCGGCGCCCTCGTCGACAACTACAAGGCCAGGGCGCGGGGGAGGGAAGGGGATTTGATGAGGGGGAGGGTGAGTGAGGAGGGGGAGGGATGATGATGGGGAGGAGTATGCTGAGGAGGAGACGCGAGGAAGATAAGGGAGGGGGAGGAGGAGGAGGAGGCGGCGGATGAGGTTACGAGGAGGAGGATGAGGATGATGAGGAGGAGGATGAGGATGATGATGATGATGCTGATGGTGATGATCATGATGATGATGATGAGGAGGAGGAGGAGGGGATTGGTGCATGGTCATGGTCGTGTTCGTGATCGTGCTCCCGATGATGGTGATGATGGTGATGATGATGATGGCGGTGATAATGATGCTGATGATGATCATGATGATCATGATGACGGTGTCGATGGTGACGACGACGGTGGCGATACCAGTAACGGCGGTTATGGTGATCACGATGACGATGATGACGGTTGCGCCGAGACTGGTGTTGGCGATGTTGTTTACGACCATGGTGTCGGTTATGGTAGCGATAGCGATAGCGATGATGATTGCGGCGACGACGGTGACGAGGGTGACTGCTACACCGATCATGAGGGCGAGTGCGATTACGAACATGATGGTTATGATTGCGACGCTGGTGACACCGATGATGAGGATGATGCTGATGAAGACGGTTTGGAGGAATATGCGCAGGAGGAGGATGACGAGGATACGGAGGAGGAGGAGGAGGCGGAGGAGGAGGAGGAGGAGGAGGAGGAGGAGGAGGAGGGGGGGGGAGAGGAGGAGGAGGAGGAGGAGGATGAGGAGGAGGAGGAGGAGGAGGGTGATGATGAGGAGGAGGAGGAGGAGGGGGATAGGGATAGGGATAGGGATAGGGGTTACCACGATGATCTTAAATCGAAAACGAAACCGAAAACGTAACCGAAACCGAAACCGAAACCGAAAACGCATGCGAAAACGTAAACCGAACACGGATCAACACCGAACGAAACCGAAAACCGAAAACGAGGGCACCCGGGAGGATGAGGGCAGCGGGGTTGCCGATGCCGCCTCCCCCGCCCCGACAGGCCCTCCCCAAGCTCGTGCTCATCGACAAGCAGGTCAACGCCACCTCGGAGACCGCCCTGGACCGACCTGCCTCCCCCCGCCCGCCATCGGCGGCCGTCGTCGCCGCCGCCGCCGCCGTCGTCGTCGTCGTCGTCGTCGTCGTCCGTCGGTCGGTCGGTCGGTCGGTCGGTCAGTCGGTCGGTCGGTGGGTCGGTCGGTCGGTGGGTCGGTCGGTCGGTCGGTGGGTGGGTCGGTCGTCGTCGTCGTCGTCGTCGCCGTCGTCGTCGTCATCGTCGTCGTCGTCGTCGTCGTCGGCTTCGTCGTCGCCGTCGTCGTCGTCGTCGGCGTCGTCGTCGTCGTCGTCGCCGTCGCCGTCGCCGTCGTCTTCGTCGTCGTCGTCGTCGTAGTCGCCCTTGCCCCCGTCGACGCCCGTCGCCCCGCAGGACAGCCGTGGCATCATGATCGACAACGCGAAGGCTCGGATTCGTGAGGGTTTGCATCGCAGCTAGCTGTCGCTTTTGAAATATGTAGACCGCACCGTGACTTTTAAGTGTGGGCCCCGCCTCGCCGTCCACAAGGTGGTGGCGAACAGAGCTTCTTCGAAAGGTCAGCTGTTGTTGGTCCCGCTGGCACCCGTAGGAGTCGCCAGCAAGTTCCCAGCTTCGGGCGTGCCCGTGGTTGGCGCGCCCCTCCCGAGTGACCTCGTTGCGTACTTAACCCCTCTGCTCCCCAAGGGCCTCGGCAAGGGCCCCAGCGAGACTGACCCCTCGGAGGTGCCCAAAAGCAGTGGCATCGTGCCGTACTGGTGCGTGCCAGTAGGCGAGGCGCCGAATATGACCCAGAGTTCCATCGTAATTCATGAGTCCTTGACGTGCGATAAAGCCGACAAGGAACCTGTTGATCATAAGATCACGGTCCCTGTGTTGTGGAACCAGAGGGCCATCAAGGTTGGCGATGCCCTGTATCGCCAGGAGCGCGCCCAAGAGCCTGTCCCGAGCAAGAGGGGCGGCGGCGCGGCGTCAGCCATGGCGCCGCCCAGTAAGAGGGCCAAGGCGTGATGTCCGATCGAGGTCATGAGCGCGCCGAGCTCCAAGTAAAACGAGTGGGGGGCGAGGAGGAATACGATGAGGAGGCGGAGGGGGGGATGTCGGAGCAATCGAGCGAGTTCTCAGGCTGTCACCGCCCCTCGGGCCAGGCCATCTGTTCAGCCCTCGACGATGTAGTTGTTCGTTGTGTCTGAGGCGGTTGCCTGATGTTTTACTCTGGGGGGGGGGGGGGTCGGCGGTTGCGCGAAAGCCGAGGCAATAGGGGGGTCGCTTAGCTACACCGCGCCAGGGTGAGGTTTACCTGGCTTCGCGCTCGCGGGCGTCGCCCGACCTGTCGTTTCCTCCCCGTCCTCATCCTCATCATCCTACTCGCACCTCGCATCCTCATCCTCATCACTCTCGATCTCATCCATATCATCTTCCGTCTCCTCATCCGCATCCTCCTTCTCCCTCCTCCTGCTCGTCATCCTCGTCTCCCTTCTACACACCCCTCGTCCCCATTCGCGGTCCTGATCATTTCTGCCCGAGTTCGGGCACCTCGCCGCCGAGCTCGCTCCCGAGTTTTGGTGTCGCGCCCCGCGTCGCCCCAGCCACGTCTCTCTTGCCTTGGCATGGCGCCAGTGCGTGTGGTTTTTGTGGCTTTGCGGGCAGGCGCGGGGCGCGCTAGTTGGGCGTTGCCAGATTGAACTATCACCGAACACGATGCGCACTGAGAGACATCGCTGGGCCATCGCTCTCGCCCCGTGTGCCTACTTACCCTTGCCATCCCACTCCTCCCCCGCCCCTCACTGCCTCACCCTCCACGCCCTCGCAGCATCGCTAGCGGGGCAGCTAATTATTGTTCCTTCGCGTACCCCTCCAAGAGGCCCCAAGACGGCTCCAAAAGGGCACAGGCAAGCTACACAGCAAGCGTTTGTGTGAGAGGGATCCCCCAAACCATTTCCCAAGGTTGCCGTGGCTCTGAGATGGCCCCAATGCGGCTCCAACAGGGCAAAGGAAAGCTACCCATCAAGCGTTTTCTGAGAGGGCTCCCCACAAACACTTCCCAAGGTTGCCCAACAAGCTCCAAGAGGGCCCCAATGCGGCTCCAAAATGGCACAGGAAAGCAACGCGTCAAGCGTTTCTTGAGAGGACCCACACGCCCCCCCCCAAAAAAAAGGAAAGAACACAACACACTTTTCAAGGTTGCCCAAGAGGCTCCAATACGGCCCCCAAAGGGCCCAGTAAAGCGAACCCTGCAAGGGTTCTGCGAGAGGGCTCCCCAAACACACTTCCCAAGGTTGCTCAAGAGACTCCAAGGGGGGCCCAAGGCGGCTCCAAAAGGGCCCATCATCGGGGCCCATTGGGGCCGCTTGGGCAGCGGTCGCACGGATCACGAGGCATTGGGCTCGCAGGCGTGGCAACGTTCGAGAATAGTCAGCGGTTCCGCGCACCCCAGCACGCGAAGTGTTTCGGGTGCTGAATGGGGACGGGAGGCAGTGCTCCCGCGGTAGTGCCCCAGCAAGGCCGACGCACACCCCCACCCATCCCCATCAGCCGCCGTCAGCGACACAGTTGTGCAACTGCGGTGGGGGAGGTGTGCGTGCCATGCTAGCGTGCCCCGCGGGCGCACGATCCCCCTCCCCCCGCCAGCCCCACATGAGGGAGGACATCCTGCTCATCCTCATGGTATTCCAGCTTCCCTCGTTCCGCATCCCTCCCCCCCCCCCTGGTGGATGTCCCCCCTCCTGCTCCTCTTCGAACGTCGGGCCCATGAGCGCATCCATGTCCGAGCACAGCGTGCTTCGCCAACTTCACGACGCTCAGAGCGAGATCATACGGCTCGACCAGGCAGGGAAGGGGAGGGTGTCGTGGGAGGGGGGAAGGGATGAGGATGAGGCATTAGGCAGGAGGGACGAGGGAGGAGGGGAGGAGGAGGAGGGAGGAGGAGGGAGGAGGAGGATGAGGAGGAGGAGGAGGAGGATGAGGAGGATGAGGAGGAGGAGGAGGAGGAGGAGGAGGAGGGGGAGGTTGCACTTTGAAAACAAACACAGTGTTTGAATCAACCGACTTGTTTTCAAACGGGGAGGTGGAGGAGGACGAGGAGGAGGAGGAGGAGGATAGGAGGATATGAGGATAATGAGGAGAAGGAGGAGGAGGAGGAGGATAGGATGAGGAGGAGGAGGATGAGGATAGGATGAGGAGGAGGAGGCGGAGGAGGAGGAGGAGGAGGACGAGGAAGGGCGAAGGCAAACACCGCCCTCATCACGGAAAACAATCAGCTGCGGCAGGACAACACTCAGCAGTATAACGACAACACCCGTCTGTGTCGGCAGAACACGTGGATGGCTGAACGCAACAAAAAGTTGAACGAGACAAACGACAGGCTGGTCAAAACCCTTCGCGAGTTCAAAGATCGGGAGGCCGCGAGGAAGGTGAAGAAGGCAGAGAAAAAAGAAAAGAAGGCGAAGGATGATGCGTCGGAGGGGAAGGGCGATATGGAAAAGAAGGACGAGAAGGCTACGGCGAGGAACAAGAGCACGACGCCCTGGGCACGGCAGCGCCTGCCCCGATCCCCCCCCCTTTCCTCGCCCTTCCTCCCCGCCCCGTCCCTCCCCCCTCCCCCTTCTCTCCCTCCTCCCCTCCTGTGAACCTTAAGATTGGACGCTCAAGACCGAAAAACCTAAACCCAAATTTGAAAAGGTCCGTTGGCCACTGCTGCCCGCGTATACCTCGTGGAGCGATGCGACTCCGATCGAGTTCCTGCCCCCAGGGTGTCGCATGCTAGCGTTAGCCACCGCCAGGGGTCAGTTGCTTAAGATGGCGAGGCAATCACCTCGTCAGTAGATGCCGCGTTAAACGCAAGCCTCATCATCCTCCCACCCCTCGTCCTGACTGCGCCGACGCAGAGCCGACGCAGCATTGACTTGTCTCTTGTGCTGGTTCAGGTTGTACAAACGCGGCCCCCTTGACGCGGGCCACGGTTCCTTCGCTGTTTGATGTGATTGCAGGGCGATCGCGAATGCGCGCCACAAAGCAACCGTGCCTCTATATATGTATTTGGTGTGACGTTGTTGTTCCCTTTAGCGTTCGCAGAGCGCGTCATGCCGATCCCGACCCTCACTGAGGGCCTCGTCGCCATCTCGAACGGCCACGTGGGGAACATCGCCACTGATTGGGTGACCCACGTCTCCTCGCGGGACGGCAAGCGGTGGGTGACGTGCGATCGCAGCAATGCAGGGTTCTGCAAGCACGTGAAGGATAGCTTTGAGATGCTAGAGTTCGTTCAAGCGTTGAGGGCGTCCAAGTGCGAGCAATTGATGGCCCAGGTGGGCCAGGCAGCGGCAGACCCAGCAGCGGACGCCGCCGAGTCCCCCGAGGCCCCGATGAAGAAGACCAAGAAGGTAATGGTCGACGATATCCCAGGCGATCGCATCGGGACCTGCCCTACCTAGTTACAAGGGGGGCGCGGACCCCCGAACCCTCTCCCCTCCGAAAAGATACGTCGTGATCCCTGATGGGGGTGATGGGGGGGGGGGGGGGGGGGCGCCTTCAGCCTGGTGCGATCGATGCGATATAGTCGGCCTGCTAGGTTTCATCGCCCTTGACGTGCCGTGCGAGGGCGGGGGGTTCCGCGCCATGACGGTCCAGACGGCGCCGTGCGTCAGGAGCAAGCTCGTCGTTGAGTTCACGGTGGAGAGCCTCGAGGCGCTGCTGATGAAGCCAACGGCCAGGAAGCATGTCCCGACGCTGGTGCCAACCATCGCAGAGCCAGACGTCAAGTGGTTGGCGAGCCAGCAGACCTGCAGGGTGAAGTACTACAACCATGAGAAGGGTTGCTGGGCCACCAAGACGAAGAGGGTGCCAGCTATGGGGTCACCGACCAAGTTCCAGGACTCGATCGACAAGGCAGCGGCTGCCTTGCAGGAGTACCGCAACCTATACCATAGCGAGCCCCCTGAAGACTGAGCCGCCGCCGTTGTAGGGGGCGTGGGCCTGCATGCAGCGCTCTTTTCATTCGCGGCACGGGGTGCGCCGCGAGTGTTTGAGTGCCCATGGCACGCGTGGGCAGCGTGGCGTGGGCCGTTTCGCAGTCGTTGGGACGTGCCGAATCTGGCCTTCATCCAGTAACTGAAATCTGAGAGCACCAGAACTCCGGAAAAACTCGGCCCTAGGTAGCGTCGAGTTGTCGCCAACTCGGCCGTAGGTAGAGTCGAGTTGGCCGATGTTGGCCACTTCGGCCGTAGGTAGGGTCGAGTTGGCGACAACTCGACGCTACCTAGGGTCGAGTTTTCCTGGAGCCCCCCGAGGCCCTTTTTCGCGCGCGTGCCGCGGCACGCGGTTTGAGGTGAGCAGTCGCGTGTTCTGGCGTGGCCCGACCCCTCCTCAGCAGGGCTTCGAGGGGGTATTTGGGCTCGTGAATGGCCTCGCTCGCCCTTTGCATTCTGGCCAAGAGGGGGTCGAATACGGGCGCGACTTGCCCGCGTGGTCCCCTGGGTGGTAGCGCTGACGGCGGGGTTATACTTCCGTCCCTCCCTCCGGGGCCTCTCTCCTCCGATCCTTTCCGCCCCATCCCGTCTCCTCCCTCACGTTATTTCCCTGCCTCCTCCCTACTCCCTGCCTTCCCTCCCCCTCCTCCCTCCCCGCCCCCCGCCTCCCTGCACCTTCGCCGCTGCCGCCGTCATCGTCGTCAGCTGTCGTCGGTGGCGTCGGCGTCGGCGCCGCTCTATCTGCTACTCCGCGCCGCCCCCTGCTCCGCTTACCCCGACTTCACCTTCGCCGAGCAGGCGGCGCGCGGCGGCCGCGCCGCGCGCGCGCGCGAGGTGCATGGGGTGATGAGGGGGTCGTCGTCGTCGTCGTCGTCGTCGTCGTCGTCGTCCGTCGTCCGTCGTCCGTCGTCCGTCGTCCGTCGTCGTCGTCGTCGTCGTCGTCGTCGCCGTCGTCGTCGTCGTCGTCGTCGTCGGACCTCTCCCATGTCGAGGCCCTCCCGTGCTTTCTTGGAGCCGCAGCGGGGCACTCCCGAGGCTAGAGTTGCTCGCGATTTCCAGGGGGGAGTCCGTGGCCCTCCTCAGCCCTCCTGGGCACGGGCACGCCCCGTTCCTTGGGTCACCGCACTGGGCTTGCTCATGACACATATGTTGGTCACATTGGCTCTCGCCCGATCGGGGGTACCTCCTGCGTCCTACCTTACCCCCTGGGCCATGCGAAACTCGCCCCGTAGTTATGGTGACTGTCGGGCCTTCTTGGGGACATAGGGCCGCATCGGGGCCATCCAAGACGGCCCGAGATATCGAGGATGCATGGAGGAGGAGTAGGGCAAGGATCGGGCTGGTTGAAAAGGGCCTCGGTGACTTTCGGGTCGTCTTGAGAGAACGGAATACGATTGTGAGAGGGACGATGAATAATATGATGATAGGGGATGGTGATGATGGGGAGGCAGACGGGGAGGATGGATACAAACATGAGGAGGGGGCCGAACGACTCACGACAACATCCCCCTGCCCCCCTCCTATACCCAACGCAATCCACCTCCCTCCTTCATCATCTTCCCCCCAATTCCGCAGCCGTTTTGGCTCCAGTGGCTTGTGTCTTAGTGTTGCGTTGGCCCTTCGCCGAACGGCCTCGACCCCTCGGACGTTGCCCTGATGGCAGCCAGCCCGTCCCGCGCTGATGAGATTATTGCGGTGATGCGTCAGCGCGTCACCTTCGCCTTGAACCAAGCCACGGCTGGGCTCGATCGCGGGAGGCTGTTAGATTCCCAGGTGCACGCGATTTCGCTGGAGTTCAGGAAGACCAGCTTCACGCTGGACGAGGCGAACCCAGTGAGCGCCGAGATCGCCGCTGGCCCGTGGAGCAGGCCGCAGGCGGAGTTGCTCGCCTCTGCGTTCAATGATGCTGTCCACGCGGTTGGCTGCTCGAAGAAGGAGGTCCGTTGCCAGCAGTTCGCGCCGAACATCGAGAGCTTCTTCCTGGCGTCCGATTGGGAGAAGTTCAAGGACCCGTCGCTGTCCGTGGCGGCTAAGCTTAGCCACATGGCAACGCGCCTGTACAGGATCGGCCTGACCTGTCCGTCAGAGAAGACGTTGACCCGCTGCGTGGGCATGGTGGTCTACCTGATGCCCGAGACCGATGCCGCCCCAGACGCGTTCCAGAAGAAGAAGTGGAACAAGCACTTGCAGTCCCAGATCAAGTCCTGCGACTCGGCCCAGAAGTGGCCGTTCACCCACGAGAAGCACATCCCGCATTCACCGATCGACTTGCCGAAGAGCGTGCTCACGTTTGCCTACGGGGACGAGCTGCCTGCGCCTCCACCTTCAGGCTTTGACAAGATGGAGTTCGAGGCCCGCGTCAACCACACTGGTTCCAGGCAGAACCACAGCACGTTCAAGGACGGCGGCGCGTTGGTCCCGAGGGGCCTTGGTGGATTCGGGGCGCCGTCGCTGCAGGGCCCGATGATGCCTGGGATGGCGCCTGGGAATGGCGGGCAGCTCGGCGGTGATGCAGAGCCAGCAGTATATGCAGATGATGCAGATGCAGGCGGCGATGTTCCAGACCATGATGGGCGGCGGCTTTGGCAACAGGGGCAATGGCGGGATCAACCTGACCGACCTGAGGCCCAATCAGCGCCCTCGCAGCGCGAGCCCTGGCACCCTCAGCGCCAGCACGCTGCAGATGGGACGTGGTTCGGTGCGCGAGGACTCCCCGCCGTCTACCGCGGGCTCCCCCGTGCTCGCGGGCGCCCCGCCGCTGACCGAGGACGCCGCGAAGCAGCGCCAGCTCGTGCCGCGCGCGCCCGCGGCGGCGCTTGACACGCCCAACGTCGACCATGCGGCTGAGCTGGAGAAGAAGATGGTGGAGACCGCCGCGGCTGCGGGGAGCATCCACGGCAAGCTTGCCACGGGCGGCCGTGGCGGCGGCGGCGGCGGTGGCCGCGGCCGTGGCAAGAGGGGAAGGGGAAGGCCAAGGCGACGGTCAAAGCCTCACCCAAGGCGGCGAGTGCCAAGACGACGGCCAAGGCCGCCGCCGCCAAGGATAAGCCCAGCGGGCTCCTCAGCATCCGTCGTCGGATTGATGTGGGTCGGTCTTCAGCGCGCTCGCGATCCCTCGATCCCGCCCGATGTTCCGCCATGGCGGAACATCCCTGCAGGGGTCGACCTACGACGACGACGACGACGATGACGACGACGACGACGACGACGACGACGACGACGACGACGACGACGACGACGACGACGACGACGACTACGACGCGGCGCGCGGCATCTTAGGCGGGCCGATCCCCATGAAGTCCAGCGACAAGAAGATCTGCTTCAAGGATTGGATCAACCTGGAGAGCATGACGGGCCGCAACGCTAACTCGTTTGCCAGCCGCGCCTACAGCGGCGTCAAGACGGTCGCGCAGAACAAGCACTACAGCAGTGCCGCGGTGTCCAAGGTCGCGGGCGAGGCCTACAGGGCCGCGTCCGCTTTCTTTAGGCAGAACAAGTAGCTCGCTGCCGCAGGGGCGGCGCGACGACGACCACGACGACGACGACGACGACGACGACGACGACGACGGCGACGACGACGACGGCGACAACGACGACGACGACGACGACGTCGACGTAGGTCAATCCCTGCAGGGATCGACCTACGACGACGTCGTCGTAGGTCAATCCCTGCAGGGATTGACCTACGACGACGACGACGACGACGACGACCTCGGCCAGAGAGGCCCCGACTTGCAACAGCGCATGCGCTCGATGCAGCGCGCGTACAGTGTGCGCGCAGTTCGCCGAGCTTGGGAGCGCGAGCCAAGTCGCTGGGGTCAGGGAGAGCACTCCAGTGCATCACGACGTCTTGAAGCACGATCCCGCCTCCTCCCCCTCCTCCTCGTCCTCCTCGTCCTCCTCCTCCTCCTCCTCCTC
>CAUYUJ010006546.1:51377-63877 GCA_963575745.1 Prorocentrum cordatum
AGGATGAGGAGGAGGAGGAGGAGGAGGAAAGAGAATGCAATGATGGGGTTGATGTTTTTGTTTTCGGTAAACTGCGTATGTGATTTGGGATCGGTGGCGACGACGACGGATATGATGATGCTGATGACGACGACGACGCCGACGACGATGATGATGAGGAGGATGATGATGATGGTGATGATGATGATAACGATGACGATGACGATGATGACGGCGATGATGACCACGATAACGACGATGATGATGACGATGACGACGCGGTGGGTGTGAGGAATAATACGATGATAAGAAGGAGGAGGAGGAGGAGGAGGAGGAGGAGGAGGAGGAGGAGGAGGAGGAGGAGGGGGGGGGAGAGGGGAGGAGGAGGAGGAGGAGGAGGAGGAGGAGGAGGAGGAGGAGGAGGAACTGGAAGGTGAGGGAGAGGCCCTTTCCGCCCCGTAAGTAGGTTAGACTACTTATATAAGTTACCCCATAAGAAGTAGGTTACGCAACCTACCTTTAAGCTCTTTCTGTAAGTTACCTAAGCTGGCCGCATCCCACTTAGAACCTAGCGACTACTTAACAAGCCCCATGACGATTCAAGTTGGAGTGTCGGCAAGTTGAAACGGCGAGAACGCCAAAATCTGTCAAAAACTTTAGGAAATCATTGATTTTTCCCTCTTCGTGCCCTCTTGGGAGTGCTCTTGGAGACTTCTTGGAGCGTCTTGGCAATCTCTTGGGCCGTCTGGAGGCTACTTTGGCGTCTTCGACCGATGGTTCGGCGATTCGAGGCCCTCTGGAGCCGTCTTGGAAGCCTCTTGGGGCACTCTTGGCCAGTCTGGGGGCTTTTCTAGGTCCCGGGACATCCCGGGGGGGATGCGTATCTGCCCCCCCCCCCCCCCCGGGAACCCCCCCCCCGGCGGGGAAGGGATCAAAGGGAAGGGGCTTCCCTTCGACTCAGCTACGACGTTGCTCAATTTCGCTTTGCCTTCGACTCAGCTACGACGTTGCTCGATTTCGCTTTGGTTTCGCTTTGGCTGGCGCGCCTGAGGGGAGGGCGACGACGACGACGACGACGACGACGAACGGAAGAGCATCGACGACGACGACGACGACGACGACGACGACGACGACGACGACGGCGACGACGACGACGACGACGACGACGACGGCGGCGACAACGACGACGACGATGACGACGACGTTCACGACGAACGGAAAAGCATCTTCCACACGCCGACAGGGTCGGCGGATTTTTTTGCACGGGAGGCCTAAAAACCTAAACAACTAAACGAAACAGCCTAAAACCAAGACATATAATAGCTCTGGGATGCGTTTGTTTAGGTCGCGTGCTATTTTTTAACCCTCCTGGAAGGTCAGGGTTGAGCAACCCCCGCGAGGTGCTGCAGCGCCGGGGGGGCGGTGTTGGAGGCCATCTACTGGGGCCCAGCGGCAGCCGGCAGGCAGGGCGGGGCTCTTCGGAGGGCTGCCGCTGCTCCAGCGGGCACGAAGCTCAGGGCCGAGCTCGGTTCGGGTACGGCCAGGACCCCAGGTAAGGGGACCTTCCAGGAGGGCGAAACAATAGCACGCGACCTAAAGACCTATCCCAGAGCTATTCTATGTCTTGGTTTTGTGCTGTTTCGTTTCGTTGTTTAGGTTTTTGGGCCTCCCGTGCTAAAACATAGCTCTCTGGAAGGTCGGGGTAAGGGGACCCGGTTAGTGGTAGGGCCCCGGGGCCCTTGAGTTGGCCAGAACCACTAAACCAGGTCTGCCGCAGCTGGTGTTTTCTCGGGTGACGGCAGTTCCGGTCAGTGGAACGGGGCGGGGGGGCGTCCCCCAGTACGCATGATTAAGCCAGGTCCCACTAAACCCAGTTCTTCCAACGCCCGACCAGCGGGGACGAAGCTCAGGGCCGAGCTCAGTATGGGGGGGGGCACGCGGTAATACGGCAGGTTCGTGCGGCGTTTGCACGGTTGAATTCTACGATGCGGATGCACCGATGTGCATGGTAACGCCATCGGACCCGGCTGGATTCAACTTTGAACCATCGGGGCCGCGATCGGTTCAAGATTGAACGATCGACGCGGTGTGAAAATTTTTTGCGAGCGCCGTTGCCGCACGAACCTATCGTACAGGAGTATCTCATTGCCCATGGCGAGACAGGAAGGTGATGATGTGATGCTGAGTATCTAATGACCTTCCGCCCATGCCGCCGCTGCCGCCGCCGTGCCTGTGCTGTGGGTCAGAGCTCTCATGGATGCTTCTTGAGAGGCCCGATGGGGTTACTCGAAGGGGTCCCCCGACGTGGGGGGCGCGGGAACTTAAGTCCTTGGGCAGCGGGGCCTCCGCTGCTTGAGGCCGGCGGCCAAGTGGGGGTGGTGCCGGTGGCCGTGTCTCGGGGTGGCATCTCGAGGCACTTCGCAACGGCGGCGCGGATAACGCCTGGGGCGGGTCCGTGCCGCCGTTCGTGTTGCGAGGTCCGACTGCATGTCAATTCATGCAGGCTCTTTGGGCACCTCCCTTCGGGTTGTGTCGCCCAGGTGTTCTGTCCGGGCACGAATCTCGGAGCGCTCTTGGGGGCGTCTTGGGGGCAGCTTCTCGGGGGCCTCTTGGGAGCTCCTTGGGGGCCTCTTGGGGGCCCCTTGGGGCCTTTTAGGGGGCCTCGTTGGGGCCTCCTCGGCGGGGCCTCCTTGGGTCCTCTTGGGGCCTCCTTGGGGACCTCCTTGGGGCCTCCTGGGACCTCCTGGGGGCCCCTCGGGGCCGAGGGCTCGAAACGTCCGCTCGGGTCTCCCATCTGGGCCCCCTCTTGGAGCCGTCTTTGGGTTCTCCTTCTTGAGCTCATCGATGTGCTGTTAACTTGCCTGGCGCTGGTGGTCGTCGATGCCCTAGCTCAAGCTGCTGCTACTTCTCGTGGGCGCGCGCTGGCTTCGGTGACCTGCGATTCGAGCCCCTTCGTGATCCCTTCGATTGGTTCTTGTCGCATCGAACTCGGCCTCGGGCACCTTTGCCATGGGACGACTGCGAGCCTTGGCGAGCCCCCGGCGGGGAAGCGAGAAGGGGCGGGCCGTTTCGGGCGGCTCGGATGTCCTCGGGCCTTCCCCGAAGACGCAGAACACCTGGTAGAAGGCCAGAGGGCTTCCGAGAAGCCCCGCCACCTTCTGAGACGGTCTCCCCCTTCATCTTCCATTTCTCCTCCTCCTCCTTCTCCTCCTGTTCCTCCTCCTCCTCCTTCTCCATCTTCTCCTCCATCTCCTCCTCTTCCTCGCTCCTCCTCCTCCTCCTCCTCGATCCTCGAGCTTCTCGGATCGAGGGTCGAGCCTGTTGGACGTGTTTCGCCCGCTGTCGCCTCCGAACTGAGAGACGCGTCTGGGAGGTTTCCTCTTGTTGAAGATCTTGGTCCGGCTATGGCAGAACAAGTGCCAGGGCTTCAAGCTCCCCGGGCGAGAGGTCATGAATGTTGAAGTCGGCTAGGTCTGACTCGAGGTCGTCATCTTCTTCCACGTGTTGTTCGGCGTCCTCGACCCTTTCGCCGTCCTCGTAGTAGGCCTGTCCGTCATGCTCGCTTCCGTGGTAGTCTTGATCGTCGTCTTCCTGGGCGCTAGCTAGATCGGACCTATCGTCGATCCTGTCTGCGGTCTTGCTGACGGTGGATTTTTGGGTACTTAGCCCTCAGCGCGTAGTGGATTCTTGAGATCGTCCAGTTGTCGTTCGTTTTTCGTTGCGAAGGCTGCGGCCTTGTTCTTTATACTGACGCCTGAGAACCGCAAGGTCAGAGCTGCCTGGATGTCCTTGCTGACCGCTGTTCCGTCGCTAACCTCGTTGAGCTCAGCGAACTCCTTGCGACGTCCCGCCGCCTAGTTGGCCATGTATTTGTTCTTGCCGCGCCACACCGTAGAGACATACAGGCCAGTTTCGACACTATCGCCTGTAGCATTTCCTTTGCTCTTCGTCTGATGCCGGTCGGTTGCTGTGCTTGGGTTTCCGTGCTGCTTCGTAGTCTGCACCGTCGACGCGGCTCGATGTAGGGCCCAATTTCCTCCACGCTGACGTCGCCGATGCATCGCTGATGTATCGGCGATGCGGCGAGATCCTCCGCACCCATCTTCTCGGACCCCTTCTAGGAGGCCTCTACATTCTCGGGTTGGGTTGTGGGCGTCCCGCGCCCACGGCCGAATGGGCGATCGATTGCAGGGTGGGTTTACCCCAGAATTGGTTTTGTCCGTCAGACCTACGAGAAGTACGAATATTGTTCAGCAGATTCCACGTATCCTTCGCAGATTCGACGGGAAAACCAGTTCTGGGGATACAGTGGAGACCCATGCCAAGAAACATTCTGGTTGCCTCCAGGGTGCCCGTCCTGGGGTCTCAGGGCTGTGTTTTTTTCAAAGGCTTCTTGTGGTCGGGCCCCTACTGTAGCTTGACCTTCCAGGAGGGCTAAACAATAGCACGCGACTTCAAAACCTATCCCAGAGCCAATATATGTCTTGGTTTTAGGCCGTTTCGTTCCGTTTTTGAGGTCTTTAGGCTTCCCGTGGTAAAACAAAAATTCTCTGGAAGGTCGGGGTAGTCGATCCCCTCCTCGACCCGCGGATGCCGCACCGCGGCGTCGCTTGACGCCCGGCGGCGCGGAGGAGGAGGAGGAGGGAGGAGGAGGAGGAGGAGGAGGAGGAGGAGGAGGAGGAGGAGGAGGAGGAGGAGGAGGGGAGGGAGGAGGGAGGAGGGAGGAGGAGGAGGGAGGAGGGAGAAGGAGGTGGGAGGGAGGAGGGAGGGAGGGAGGAGGGAGGGAGGGGGGGAGGGCTGGGAGAGGAGGGAGGAGGGAGGCGGGAGGGAGGAGGGAGGGAGGAAGGAGGAGGGGGGAGGGAGGAGGGAGGAGGGAGGAGGTGGATGGAGGAGGAGGAGGGAGGAGGGTAGGAGGGAGTAGGGTGGAGGGAGGAGGGTAGGAGGGAGGAGGGGGGAGGAGGGAGGAGGGAGGAGGAGGTGGGTGGAGGAGGATGGAGGAGGAGGAGGAGGAGGGAGGAGGAGGAGGTAGGGAGGAGGAGGGAGAGGAGAGGAAGGGCGGAGGGGGACGGGAGGAGGGAGGAGGGAGGAGGGAGGGAGGGAGGAGGGAGGAGGAGGAGGAGGAGGAGGAGGAGGAGGAGGAGGAGGAGGAGAGGGGAGGAGGAGGAGGAGGGAGGAGAGAAGGTGGAGGGAGGAGGGAGTTGAGGGAGGGGGAGTGAGGGTAGGAGGGGAAGGTGGGAGGAGGGGAGGGAGGGAGGAGGGAGGCGAGGAGCGGAGAGGAGGAGGAGGAGTAGGAGGAGGAGGAGGAGGTGGAGGAGGAGGGAGGTGAGGAGGGAGGGGGAGAAGGGAGGGAGGGAGGAGGGTAGAGGGAGGGGTAGGCAGGGAGGAGGGAGGAGGGAGGCGGGTAGGGAGGGAGGAGGAGGAGGGGTGGAGGAGGAGGAGGAGGAGGAGGAGGAGGCTGAGGAGGTGCAGGAGGAGGGAGGAGGAGGGAGGAGGAGGGAGGTTTGGAGGGAAGGAGGGAGGTGGGAGGAGGAGGAGGAGGAGGAGGAGGAGGTGGAGGAGGAGGAGGAGGAGGAGGAGCAGCGGCCGCCGGGGGGGCGGGGGCGCCTCCGCGGCGCAAAAGGCGGCGCTGAAGGCGGCGCAGAGGCAGCGCCCATGCGGGCGGGGCGCGGAGGGGGACGGCAGGCCCATAGGACCCACCTCCTCCTCCTCCTCCTCCTCCTCCTCCCTCCAATCCTCCTTTTCCCCATTCCTCCTCCCCCACTTCATCTCCTCCTCCTCTCCTTCCCCTCCCTTCCTCCTCCTCCTTCCT
This sequence comes from Prorocentrum cordatum, assembly GCA_963575745.1. Taxonomy (NCBI): domain Eukaryota; class Dinophyceae; order Prorocentrales; family Prorocentraceae; genus Prorocentrum; species Prorocentrum cordatum. Next base: position 57,166 of record CAUYUJ010006546.1, read on the forward strand.
CCTCCTCCTCCCCTTCCTCCTCTTTCTCCTCTTTCCTCCTCCTCCTCCTTGATCCTTGATCCTCCCTGGAGCGGCGGCAGGGCGAGGGGGGGTGAGAATCAAGGACAGAAAAAACGCCCCTACCCTGGTTTACGAGGCGCTTTGCGCTGGAACTCGTGGGCTGACGGGGTAAACCCTGCGTGATGAGAAGAAGGAGGCCTTCTCAGAAGGCGGTGGAACTTCTCAGAAGACCTGGCGCCTTCTGACAGGTTTTCGTTGTCGTCGTCTGGTAAGGCTCAGGAAGCTTCTCAGAAGGCCGGGGAACTTCGTACCCTTCTGGGAAGGCCTGCCCCTGCTCACTTCCCCACCGGCGCGCCGTCGATACACGACCATCCTTCGGGTGATAAGGATGCTGGTGCGGGGGAGGGCGGAGTTCAGCTTTCGGTGTGCGATTGGGGTAGGATCGGACCTGGCGGAAGCAAGTTGGGCACCACGGAGCACCACCGATGGTGGGATCCCGATGGCACCTTTGGCAACCATCGCGAATCATCGTGGCAACGAGCGGAAACGGGCTGCATGTGTTTACCTGCGTTTTCTTTCTTTCAGAGCGCGCTACGAACATACAGGGCAATTGGCTTGTCCATCTATAGATCTATCGGGGCATCCAACGGGAGTCATCGGGGCAGCCATCGGAACTAGGTACCCGTTCTCGTGCAGAGACAGGACGTACCACGAACGCACAGAGCAATTCCTTTGCCAACTTCTCTTTCACGGGACATCAATCAAAACGCATCGGGGCAACCATCTGGAACAGCTGACATATATTTGCCCGTGCGGTCCTTCCTTCAGAAGAACATGCCAAGAACATACAATACCACGGGACACCGCGAGACACCACGGGACACTATTATCGATCTCATTGTCGATCGTGCGATCGATTGATCCTTCTGTCGATCGCACGATCGATCTCTCTATCGACCTTTCTCTGTCTGCATCCCATTTGACGCCACTATCGATCTCACCATCGGCCTCGCACTCGAACTCACGACGAGGCACCAAGGCATTCTGTGTCGGTGCTGTCTTCCTGTTTCAGGCAAATCTAGCAAAACAGCAGACAAGACAACGCGACATCATAATACCATAGAGCACCACGTGACACACCACTATCGGTTTCATTGTCGATCCCATGAACTGCGGATATCTCCTTCCAGCCTCTGATCCATCGACATCATTATCGGATTCACGGCTGATCCCGCTATATATTTGTCAGTCTCTCGATCAATCGATCTCATTATCGATCGGAGGTTGGGGGGTGAGATCGCAGTGAAACGGAGACCCCCCACCGGGAAATCGGTTTCGGCTTCGTGTTCGTGTCGTGCGTGCGGGCGAGGCGAAGTTGCGCGTGATCCTCTTGTAGCTAGGCCGAAGTAGGAGCGAAAGTCCGTTCCAGTCCGCCGGTGGCTGGGAGGTGTCCCAGTTGGGCCGGGCGGTGTCCCGGGCGTCCCGGCGCTAACGCATGTCGCTAATTTCGTTATTCATTTGTTTCGGCGCCTTCGGCGGGCTTTCTTATCCAATCCAGCTTCTCTTGTCCAATCCAGCTTCTCCAATCCAATCCATCTTATCTCATCCAACCCATCTTGTCCTATCTGGTCTTATCCCACCCAATCAAATCCACCCAACCCAATCCATCAATTCATTTGTTTCTGCGCCTGCGGCGGGCCGATCCAACCCATCTTATCTTATCCAATACATTTCATCCAATCCAACCCATCTTATTTTATCCAATCCATCTTATCCCCTCCAATCCAATCCACCCAACCCAATCCATCAATTCATTTTTGTCGATCTTATCCAATCCATCTTGTCTAAGGTGACAAGCTGGAGGTCAGTCAGGGTGGGCATTTGATCTCAATGCCCCCCCCAACCTCCTTTTCGCCCGCAGGGCGGTCGTATAGGTAGGTATCACGATCGTTCTCGCAATCAGCCTCACGGGGCACCACTGGACACCACGGGACACTGCGACGGGACACCACGTGACACCACGGGCACCGCGTCATCAGACACCACGGGACACTGGCGGGGCACCCCCGAGCCACCGCCGGCCAGCCCGTGGAGGGAAATCATTGAGCCGGGTTTCGCCCTAATTAACAGCGGAGGGTTCATGCGTCTCGTGCGCCCACGCAGCTTCGCCTTGCCTCACCCGCACGCGCGACACGAGCACGACACCGAAACCGATTTCCCGGTGGTTGGCTCGCCGTTTCACTGCGATCTCACCCCCCAATCTCCGATTTCATTCCTTTGAATTTAAAAGGCCGGCCGCAGGGCTTCTCGGGGAGGTCCTGGGGGGTCACCAAACGAACTTGGATCCACTTCCCGTTGCTTGTTCAACGCTCGCGTTATGTCGAATGCGTTTTTCCACAAGTCCACTCGTATTTCCTCGTGGCTCCCATCTGTATGCGTCCACAGACGCAGAAGGTGGGTTAATTCAATCTTCACGGTTCTCTCTCCTCCCCTTTTTTCTCCCTACGCTTCATATATCAAACAGCCCCCCCCGTCTTTCACAATACCCCTCGTCCTCGTACCACCCCCTTTCCCCTCTCCTTCCTGCCCGCCCTGCCATTTGGGTCGACGCCGCCTTGGCGCGAGGACGACGAGCATGTTTGTGAGATCAGGATGTTGCTACCGTGCCAGTTACAAGCACGCGCGTATGCCAACGCACAAACCTCATTTAAATAAAGATCACTATGCTTTCGTCTGAATTCGCTAGGTTCGACTGCCAATCCGCGACTACTGAACGCCTGCCGATACAGAGCCCATGGCGCCACGTGTCGGGAGCAAGTCTACATTCCCTCAGGGAACTACGGGAAACCACATGGGGCAAGCCGCGACGCTCGAGAAACCACACGGGAAACCACATGGGAACTATGAGAAACCACATGGGAAACCACATGGGGCAAGCGAGGATGGCGAGATCAGGCGCCGCAAGCCTCGAGGGGATCCGAACCGCACGCTGCGCAAGCTAACAAGGCAGAGTTCCACTTGCCGTTGACGCAGCACTCGTCGCATTGCCGTGTTCGCTTGCTGCGTCCATGCTGTGCAGGGCGGTGGGCTCCCTCCCCGTCCCCAGGCTCGGGCGTCGCCATGGCCGCGGGCAAGGTGCCGCCTGGCACGGCGACGGTCAGCGTGTTGGCGAAGACGCTTCAGGCTGCCGCGGCGGGGATCCTTACTGGGAGGGTCTGCGGCCACGCGGGAGGTTGGGATTAAGGAGGGGGGGAGGAGGAAGGGAGGGGGAGGAATGCTAAGAGGAGGGGCTGGAGGCGGAGGAGGAGCCAGCGGGAATGATGCTGGGGTCGCTTGTTTGGGGCATCAGCCTTTGGTTTGCGATCGCCCTGACCCTATCTTTTCTCCACCCTCCTCTTCACCCCCATTGTCAGCGGGCGAAGAACGGTAGAGCATGAACGTGTCCGCCGTCGGCGACGCCTTCCCGCTTTGCGGCTGCAAAGTTTATACTTCTACGGTGCCACGCAGGGCTATACATTTTCCAACCGCCAGGGGGGCAGGCGTCCCCGACGGCGGAAAAGTTTATGTTCTACCGCTCCTCGCCCGCTGACATTCCTCAAGCTCCTCCTCCTCCTCATCATCATCATCATCATCATCATCATCATCCCATTATTCCTCCTCCTCCTCCTTCTCCTCCGTGCGAGGTGACGGCTCGGGCACGGGGCGCGTTTCCTTTGCCGCGCTGTCTGGTCCGCGTGGTGGCCCACGCACGCGGGGTTCACGCCATGTCCTCCGAGTCGGTTCGATGCGCGTTCGACGGATTCAGATTCCGATTCGATTCGACATCGAACTCCGATGTTTGATCCGATGTCCCAAAAGTGGAGGCCTACCAGCATGCCCATGTCTATCGATTCGACATGTCCCGACCCGGCTGCCGATTTCCGCCGATCCGATTCAGTTCGATCGCCGATTCGATTTATCGATTCGATTCTGGGCTCTCTTGCCTACCCCCATGGAGGGAACGACCGTAGCAGCTGGTGCAGCTCGTGCAGCCGCAGGTCTGGCGCACAGGGGCGCGAGAACGACCCAGGATTCGATTCAGGGATCGACTGCAGAATTGATGCACCCCAGCATTGGTTGGCTCGTCGAATCCTGGAGACATCCGTGAAACGTTCGGGAACCTGCGACCATTCTAGTTGTGACTCGACGAGAGAAGTCAAGTCTGGACTATGATCAGGAGGGCAAAAACACAGACAATTAATCGTCGATCCCCAGGAAATATGGGAAAATATGGGAAGTGGTGGGGAAGACAAACACCCAGAACATATGGGAAAATATGGGGAACATTCGTATTTGTGTGTATTTATTTGTGTGTCCTGGGGCCCCTTCATATGAAGCAATTGCGTAGTCAATCCCCTGCTCGAAGGATGCCCGCCGCGCGCGGTGGCTACGACTGCACGTGCTCCGTGAAGCCGGCGCCCGCGGCTGCGGGCGGGCTCTCGGGCGGCAGGTGCGCTCGAGCGCGCGGTGGGTGGAGGAGGAGGAGGAGGAGGAGGAGGAGGAGGAGGAGGAGGAGGAGGAGGAGGAGGTGGAGGAGGAGGAGGAGGAGGAGGAGGAGGAGGAGGGGGAGGAGGAGGAGGAGGAGGGGCAGGAGGAAGAGGAGGAGGAGCAGGAGGAGGCAAAGGGGGGGCGCGGGCCCGCGCGATGGGAGCACGCCGAGCGTGCTCCGCGGAGAGCTCCCAAGAGTCGCAGGCCCTGCTCGAGGGCATCCAGCGGACCGCTCATGGCAGAAAATTGCAGCGACCGTCGGAGGAGGAGACGGTATCCCTACCGATGCCCTACTCTCGTTCTCGCCTTGTTTTGAGCCTCCTGGGAGGCCGTCGTCGCCACCGCCGGATTCCTCTCGAGATGATGGTCAGACTGCACCCCACGAGAGGTGCGGGGAGCAGCGGTATGGGTAGCTTATGGTGCCTCCCAGAACGGACGGAGGCTGCAACGGGGCAAAGACATCTGTCGCTCAAGCTCGGACAGAGGCAGGGGGGGGGCAGTAGTCAGGAGGGGAACAAACACACGGACACAATGAATCGTCGATCCCCAGGAAAATATGCGAAAATATGGACACGGGGGGGGGAAGACGAAATCCCAGAAAATATGGGCAAATAGGGGTGAATTATGGGATTTGTGTGTATTTAGTTGTGTGTCCCTGGGCCCCTTCAAGTAGTACAATCTCAGAAGTCGGATCTGCCGCTGAATCTGCAGAGCGAGCGGTCGGAGGGGTCCTGATTCAGGCTCCTGCAGTTTCTGCCAGAACTGTCTGCAGGAAGATATGGCAATCGGATTGGTAGCATGAGCAGTGGGGTCTTGCATAGGGGAACAAAAAGTCCGAGCGGATTTCTCGCATCGGCGCTGGGGCCCCCCGGCGGCGCCTCCGGCGCCGCCCCTGGCGCTCCGCGCGCCAGGGAGGGGGGTCCAGCGCCGATGCGAGAAATCCGCGCGGACCTCAGAGTTTTTATGTTTCTGCCGCTTTTTGTTCCCCCACTGCAGGAGTCGCGCGCGATTGTGCCGCATCGGTCTGCTGTTGTGCCGTGTCGTGCGGGTCTTGCCACCGAGGGGCTGTTTTTCACGAGGGGAAAAACACACAGACACATGTAATCGCCGATTCACAGGAAAAGATTGGAAAGTATTTGAAGTGGGGGCGAAGACAAAAACCAAGAAAATATGGGAAAAGATGGGGGATCATGTTATTTGTGTGTGTGTGTATTTATTTGTGTGTCCCAGGGGCCCGTCAGTTTGTTTTGGGGGGCGGCGTGCTTTGCGGGTCGGCCCCTGGAGGCCCGGGAGCGGAGGCGGGGAAGAGGCGCGCCCGGGGCGGCGTCCGTCGTGGTCGGCGTGGTCTTTCTGTCGTCGCCGTCGCTGTCTTTTGTTGCCCCCCTGGGGAGGTGAGGGGAAATAGGGGAAGCGGGAGGGAGACGAATATTCAAAACAAAAGAAAAAAACGGAAAAAAACAAACGAAAAACGGAAAACAAAAACGAAACAACAAAAACGCAAAAAAACAACGAAAACAACAAAAAAAAAAAAAAACGAAACAAAAACGAAAAAGAACGAAAACAAACGAAAAACGAAAAAAACAGAAAAAAAACAAAAACAAAAAAAAAAGAAAAAGAAAAAACAAAAAAAAAAAACGAAAAAAAGACTAACATCCAGGGGGCATGACAGGTAAGAAGACTCCTCGGATGTGCGCGTTTCTCTCTCTCTCTCTCTCTGTGTCTGGGCCCCTTCGCCTGCTTCCCACTCGGGCCCTCCCCCGCCCCCCTCCCCTCGGGAGGAGCATCAAGTATCTCGGATATCCCGCCGTTGGGAACCCGTCTGCGTGTTACTCGTGCGTTGTTGTCCGAAGGCATGGTGACCCTTCAGCACTCATGCGCTGATGGTTTCCCCATGGCGGCGTGTCAATGGTATTGTCGTTGCTCCCCCATCTCACCGCCCACCAAACCACCCCAATCCAACCCGAAGGCCACGATTTGCCCTCTATTTCTAGTGGGGGGGGGTCGGGGAACATCGAACAAACACATGGAACCCGTACCCCCCCAACCCGAAATTCGGTTCAAATTCGGGTCTTCGGGTTGGGTTGGGGTGGTCTGGTAGGTAGTCGCCATCCCCCTCCTCCTTTGCCGGCCAGACAGGCGGACAGCATGGCACCCAACAGGGTGCAGAACGCCAAGGAGCTGCGCA
>CAUYUJ010006546.1:68250-206492 GCA_963575745.1 Prorocentrum cordatum
CTCCTCCTCCCTGTTCATCCCTCCTCCGCCTCCTCCCTCCTCCTCCTCCTCTTCCTCCTTCCCCCCCTCCTCCTCCTGCTCCTGCTCCGCCTGCCCTTCGTCCTCCTCATCATCATGGATCCCTCCCTTCTCCGATGCCTCCCCCTCTTCTCCTACTCCTCATCTCCTCTACTCCTCCTCCCTCCTCCTCCTCCTCCTCCTCCTCCTCCTCCTCCTCCTCCCTCCTCATACCTCCTCATCGGCGCTCATCCTTTGCCTCTTCCTCATCAGGACGGAGGATGATGGCCGCGTCGTCGTCGAAAGATCAAGCAGACAGACAGCGAGGGAGGAGGAAGGATGAGGAGGAGGGGGAGGAGGAGGAGGAGGAGAGGAGGAGGGAGGAGGTGGAGAAGAGGAGGAGGAGGTGGGAGGAGGGGAGCAAGAGGAGGAGAACTCCCAATATATGGGGGTCGTTAAGGGCGCATTGGGGAATGAGAGGGGGCGTAGGGAGAGGAGGAGGAGGAGGATGGTCGAGGAGGAGGAGGGTGGAGGAGGAGGAGGAGGGGAGCAGGAGGGAGGAGGGGGAGGCAGGGTGAGGAGGGGGAGGAGGAGGAGGAGGAGGAGGAGGAGGAGGAGGAGGAGGAGGAGGAGGAGGAGGAGGAGGAGTGGGAGGGGGACGGGGAGCTCCTCCTCCTCCTTGTCATCCTGGAGGGAATTCAGACCTTCACGCTCCAGGCTCCAGGAGGAGGAGGAGGAGAAACCGGATGAGGAGGGGGAGGAGGAGAAGGAGCAGACGGAGGAGGAGGAGCTTGGCACGTTGGAAAAAGGAGATTGCGAAGGAGGAGAAGAAGGAGAGGGAGGAGGAGACGAAGGGCGCGCGAAGCGCATGATTGAATTCAAATTGGAGCGCAATGAGTTAAGCGCTGGGCGAAAAACACGCTATGGGGGGCAGACAACGCAACAACATAGAACAACGTGGCTGACCAACACAATAACATTTGTATCCGCAGCGCGTTTTTTTCTTGCAAGCGGTACAATTTCAGGAATTACAATGGTTGAAGATAGGGGGAAGTTAATGGGTATAGTGGCTTAAGATAGGGGGGAATTTCATTCTTCACGCTTCGCGTATCCCCACCAGCCCATCTCAAAACAGCAACTCTTGCGAAGCATGCCGACAGTCGTGTTTTTCAGGCGTGTTTCCGCCTGCCCCCGCATATCTCCGGGCCTCTCGTCCTGGTGTGAGTCGTTCGGGCCCTTCTTCCTGGTGTGAGTCGTTCGGGCTCTTCGTCGTGGTTTGAGTCGTTCGGGCTCTTCGTCCTGGTGTGAGTCGTTCGGGCTTCTCGTGGTGTGAGTTGTTCGGGCCCTTCGTCCTGGTGTGAGTCGTTCGGGCTCCTCCTGGTGTGAGTCGTTCGGGCTCCTCGTGGTGTGAGTCGTTCGGGGCCCTCGTCCTGGTGTGAGTCGTTGGGGCTCCTCGTGGGGCCTCTTGGGGGCCTCTTGGAGGCTCTTGGGGCCTCTTGGGGGCCTCTTGGGGGCCTCTTGGGGGCCTCGTGGGGCGTCTTGGGGCCTCTTGGGGGCCTCTTGGGGGCCTCTTGGGGGCCTCTTGGGACCTCTTGGGGGCCTCTTGGGGGCCTCTTGGAGGCCTCTTGGGACCCTCCTGGGGGCCTCTTGGGGCCAGCGTGGGGCCTGTTGCGACCTCCTCAGAAGCGCAAATGAGCGCTGCCCCTTGAGAAGGACAAAATGAGCCCAAAACCTTCGTAAAATCAATGAGGTCAAAATGGGGCCAAAACCGTAGTAACATCAATGATTTTGGCTTCAAAGAAGAGCAGAGGGGCCTATCTCCGCCCCCCCGTCGGGGCCAGAATCCTCGTGAGGGTCGTCGTTTTTTGGCCCTCCCAGGAGTCGGAATTGACCCCTCTAACGACCCGCGAAACCCCCTCTCCAGGCCCAGGGGGAGGGGGTAGGTGGAGGGGTAAACCCCTCCCCGAAGGGGAAGAAGGGGGGTTAAGAACAGAGAGAGCTCCCTAAACCACTCACGCCCAAAGGGCTGGTGGGATTTTCAAATTACCCCGACGGAAGGACACCACATGATCATCTGTTTAGCTTGCCCTTATCCGTTTCCCCCTGGCCATGGCAAACACTCTCCTCTCGCCCTCCCCCTCTGCCCTCTTTCCTTACTTATTATATTTCTCCCCCTCACCCTCCTTCAACTCCTCCTCCTCCTCCTCCTCCTTTTCCACCTCCTCCTCATCATCGCCCTCCCCCTACCCCTTCCCCCCTCCTCGTCTTCCTCCTGCCGCTTCTCTATGTGCACCTCCCCTTCCCCCTGGTCGGGGCAAGCAAGCGGCCCCCGGGGCCGAAAACAGGACGCAGCCCCCATGGACGAAGAAAAGCACCAAAGAATTGGCGCTAGTTGCCCCTTACCCACGAGAACGCAAGGCATGATTTGAGGAGGGGCTGCCTCTGCCCCTGATTCGGCCGACGATGGGTTACCACCGCCAGCCCGGAGACAAGGGGTTACCCCTGCCCCCGATTCGGCCGAGGATGGATTACCACCCACAGCCCGGACGCAAGGGGCTACCCCTGCCCCCGATTCGGCCGACGATTGGTTACCACCGCCAGCCCAGAGACACGGGGTTACCCCTGGCCCCGATTCGGCCGAGGATGGTTTACCACCCCCAGCCCGGACGCAAGGCGCTACCCCTTCGCCCGATTCGGCCGCCGATGGGTTACCACCGGCGGGCCGGAGACAAGGGGTTACTCCTGCCCCCGATTCGGCCGAGGATGGGCTACCACCCCCGGCCTGGACACAAGGAGCTACCCCTGCGCCAGGCCGCTGTCTCGTCGTCGTCGTCGTCAGCCCCTCGTCGTCGTCATCGTCGTCGTCGGCCTCGTCGTCGTCGTCGTCGTCGTCGTCGTTACACGTTTCGGATGACCCGCTCGGATTGCCAACATGAAGTGCGGGATCCATAGGAAAGGGGCTCCCGCCTGAAACTTCCTCACAATTCACTCGTAGAGAAGGCTCCCCCTGGATACTCCCCCCAAATTCAAGCCTGAAGAGCCCCAAAGTGACGACTGTTTCACGTTTCGGATGACCCGCTCGGATTGCCCACGTGAAGATGCGGGACCCATAGGAAGGGGGCTCCCGCCTGAGACGTCCTCATAATTCACTCCCAGACGAGGCTCCCGCTGAATATCTCCTCCAAGTTCAAGCTTGAGGAGCCCAAAAGTGATGACAGTTACACGTTTCGGATGACCCGCTCGGATTACCAACATGAAGTGCGGGACCCATAGGAAGGGGGCTTCCGCCTGAGACGTCCTCAGAACTCACACACAGACGAGGCTCCCGCTTAATATTTCCTTCAGATTCACGCCGCAAGGGCCCAAAAGTGACGACAGTTACACGTTTCGGATGACCCGCTTCGGATTACCAACATGAAGTTTGGGCCCCATAAGGACAGGGCTCCCGCCTGCGACTTCGTCGCGAATCACTCACAGACGAGGCTCCTGCGTTCTATTTCCCCAATATTCAAGCTCGAGGATCCCAAAAGTGACAACAGTTTCAGGTTTGGGATGACCCGCTCGGATTACCAACGCGAAGTGCGGGACCCATAGGGAGGGTGCTCCCGCCTGAGATTTCCTCACAATTTACTCACAGACGAGACTCCCGCCTGATACTTCCTCCATATGCAGGCTTGGGGAGCCCAAAAGTGACGACAGTTACGGGTTTGGGATGACCGCCTCGGATTACCAACATGAAGGGCGGGACCCATAGGGAGGAGGTTCCCGCCAAAGACTTCCTTGCAATTCACTCACAGACGAGGCTCCCGCTTGATACTCAGTCCATGATGGTGAATGTGATGAGCAAGTGAATGAGTGATTGAGTGAGTGGGTGAGTGTGTCAGTGAGTGATGATGATCATGAATGAGTAATACAGTGGTGATGATGGTGACGATAATGGTGATGGCCGATGATCGTGATGATGATGGTGACGTGATGGTGATCATCGGATGATTGTGATAATCGATGACCGATGATTGCGATCGCACCGAATTCCTTTCATGTGCTGGTGGTGGTGTTGATGATGATGACGATGATGATGACAGATGGAGTGGGACGAAATGATGAGTGCGTGAGTGATGAGGATGATGATGTTGAGCGGGTGAGTAGGTTATCGAGCGGCGATGATGATCACCAGGATGATTTTGATGATGAGGGATGATGAGTGATGATGAGTGATGATGATGGTGGTGGTGGGAGTGAGAGAGAGAGAGAGAGAGAGAGACAACGAAAGAGAGAGAGAGAGAGAGAAATAGAGAGATAAAGAGAGAGAGAGAGAGAGAGAGAGAGAGAGAGAGAGAGAGAGAGAGAGAGCGCGAGAGAGAGATGAAGAGACACAAAGAGGGGGTGTGGGAGGACTGCGCGGGGTGCGCAGAGACAACAAGAACCCCATTTAGGATGTGGGGGAAAAAACAAGTACTCCGACGGTTGGACCCCGCATGAGAAAGAATATGTTTACCTTGCCCTTTGCCCTTTCCCCCTCCCCCTGGCGCACGCCCTCCTTTCGCCCTCCGCTCTGCCCTCTCCTCCTCCTTATATTTCTCATCATCCTTCTCCTCCTTCTCCTGGGCCACCTCCACCTCATCATCACCCGCCCCCATGCCCCTGCCCTCCTCCTCGTCCTCCTCCTAATCTTCTCCACGTGCACCTCCCCTTCCCCCTGGTCGGGGCAAGCAAATCGATTTTCTTTGGCGCCGTCGCCGCGTCGGCCAGCACGCGCGCGTTTGCCGACTGCTACATCGCGAAACCGTCGGACCAACCCGTCGGGCCAGGCCATTGGGACAACCTCGCAGGCCGCAGGGGCGCGGGAGCCACCCGTTGGGACAACCCCGCGGGCCTCCAGGTGCGCGCCGCGGCGGTCAGGCGGGTGGCAGCACGAAGCCCAGCTCTGCCGCGACCTGCTCCGCTTCAGCCCTGGAGTCCACTGCTCTCTTGTCGAACTCTTGGAGCGCCTTCCGCGGTGACGCCGGCGGCCTGCGCTCCAGGAGCTCTCGCGTGGGCGGCCGCAGGATCAGCATGTTCCGCATGCGCGTGTCGCGGGAAAATATCATTTAGAGGTGCAGCCACCACATCTCGGCCGACATGTCCGTGCGGCCAGCGTCTTCATCCCTGGCGCAGTCGATGGTGACGCCCTTGCGCAGCGTCTGGCCCTGCGACAGCGTGGAGGTCAGGTAGGACGCGTGCGACAGGGTGAACCCAGAGCGGCGCACAGCGTGCGCCCCCGAGCTTTGCCACGTGAGTTCCTGCTCGCTGGGCCTGAACATGAGCAAGTTCCTCGCCCGCGCCTTGGCCTCGCCGTCGTCGTCGGCGGCGTCGGCGCCCTGCTGCAACACCTCGGCGACCTCCTTGTAGATCGGGAACTCCTGGAAGCCGTGCACCTGCAGCCAGATTCCCTGCGGTAGGTAGCGGGGGCGGAAGAGCTGGCCCGGCGGGCACTCCTCGTAGTCCCGCTCGTCGTTCGCGTGAAACCCGAAGGACACGGCGGTGGCCCGTTGCTCCTGCACGAGCCCCAACTTCTTCTTCAGCTCTTCCTGCACGGCCGTGAACCGAACCTCCATGTCGACGTGTGCCGGTAAGACGCCGTGGATGTTCCCCGTCTTGAGCATGTTCGGGACGTTCAGGAGGCGCCGGCCTGTTTTTGTTTTGTTTTTGTTTCTTTTTATTTTTTTTGTATCTATGTTCTTTTTGCTTTTCATTTTTGCCGTGGCTTTTTTATTTTCTTTTTTTTTGTTTTTGTTTTTTTTTGATTTTGTTTTTTTGTTTTTTTTGTCTTTTTGCACGTTTCTTGTTTTTTGTTTCTTGTTTCTTCTTTCTGCGTCTGGGTCGCTCTGAATCGTGCCGCACTCGTCCACGGCCTGCAAGAAAACGAGGGGCACGCCCAGACGCCGAGCGTCGCGACGAGCACGCGTGTTGATCCACCTCGCCAGCGTCTCCCAGTAGATGCCCATGCCGTAGCCGAGCAGAAAGTTCTCGTGCTGGCGCCGTGGGGCCAGGACGCCGTGGCTGTCAGAGGCCAACGTCTTCTCCCAGGCAGACCAGACCTCTGGTGGGAAGCGCTTGCCCTCGCGCGTGCAGCCCAAGAACGCGATCACTGGGTCCCCCGGCTCGAAGCGCTCTGTGCCCTTCAGCTCGAAGACGCAGGGGATCTAGAGAAGACCCTGATGGCTTGCTGGATCTCCACCGTCGGCGGCTCCGCGTACTTGTGCGACCCGTCGTCCAGGAGCTCGTTCACGTCCGTCAGGAAACCGATGCTGCCTGTGGGCTTCAGCTGCAGGAAATCCCCGAGGTGCAACGCGATGGGGACGCGGCCGAAGTGGTGGTGCGGCCTCTGGTAGGTGGACTCCTGCGCGTCGCGCGTGTCACTGCGCCCGTGGCAGGCGCGAGTGTCCAGCGCGTTGCACAGAGCAGCTGCCACCAAGCTTACCTCCTCGATGACCAGGGCGCGGACGTGCTCCCACAACCACTGCAACCTCTTCTGCGCGCCCCCCGGACTCATCTTCGCGTTGATGTACTTCTGGACTCGCAGGGCGCAGGCGCTGTGCAGCGTTCTGGCCTTCACCGTCTCCGTGGAGATGTTCTTCGCCTGCGCGTTCGAGAAGGCCACGACCATCGCGGCGCCGTTGCCCTGCGACGACGAGGGCCGCAAATACTCCACCACTGGGAAGACGATCTTCTGCGCCACGTGCGTCTTCCCCGAGCCGCCCTGGCCCAACAGGAGCAAGTGCGTCACTTTTCTTTCGCTCCAGGGCTTCTTCTGCACGTCGTCCTCCGAGGCGCCGTCGCAGGCCTTGGCGAACTTGGCGACGAAGAGCGCCTGGCCCCGCGCGAGTCTCTCGTTCTCCGGCAACCCAGCGACCAGGGCGGCGATGCACGCGCTGGGCGTTGAGTGCGCGCCGCCGGCAAAACTGGCCGCAGCGGGGTCGCCGCCCAGGCCGCCTGCGCCCTCGCCCTCGCCGCCCGGAGCGCCTGCGTCGTCCTCGTCGCGATTGCCCTGGAGGCGTTCGTCATGCAGGTTTGCCCAGGCGTGTCTCTCCTCGCGCGCTGCGGTCACCAGCGGTCGGCGCCCGGTCGCGGGCGCGGGGGCGGTCGCGGCATCCGTCGGCTCGGGCGCGCCCGCGCCCTCGCGCGCCGCTTCGGACATGCGCGGGGGCGCGAGAAGCTCCATGGCCAACCTCGCGAGGCGCTTGCGGTGCGCGAAGTTTACCACGTCCGCCACGTCCTGCCCCCCGTCGATGCCCCACGTCGGGACCGGCTGGAAGTGCGCTCGGACCGCCAAGGGGGGCGCGCCCGGATGCTCTACGCTCTCGCCCGCCTCGGCGCCCTCGTCTTGACCGGCGCCCCCGCCGGTGGTCGCCTTGAGGCGCGCGCTCTGCGCGGCCGCGTCGCTCTGGCACTGCCGGGGCTCCTTCTCCTCGCGCCGCCAGGTGGACACTGCCTGCGGGGATTCAACGCGGGGACGAACCGGCGGGCCCCCGCCTGCGACTTCCTCGGGAGTCACTCACAGACGAGGCTCCCGCCTGATGCGTCCTCCTTATTCAAGCCCTCCGGATGCCAAAAGTGGCGACAGTCTTACGTTTCGGATGACTCTCCTCGGATTAAAAACGCGAAGTACGGGCCCCATAAGGAGAGGCCCCCCGCCTGAGATTTCGCTGCAATTTACTCACAGACGAGGCTCCCGCTTGATATTTTCCGAAATTCGCGCCACAGGGGCCCAAAAGTGACGACAGTTACACGTTTCGGATGACCCGCCTCGGATTGCCAACGTGAAATTCCGGCTCCATAAGGAGAGGGGCAGTTCTTTTCTTATTTTTTTTTCTTTTTTTTTTATTTTTCTTTTGTTTTTTTTGGGGTTTTTTTTTTTCGTTTATTTTTTTCAATTTTGAGTTATTTCTAGTTTTTTTTTTTGTTCATTTTTATTTTTCGACTTCGATTTTTTATTTTTTGGATTTTAGTGTTTTTCTAAGATTTTTTTCCTTTTTATCTGGTGCTTGTTTTTTTTTTCTTTTCTTTGTTGTATTTCTGTCTTGTTATTTTTCTATTTTTTCTTTATTTGTTTCTTTCTTCTTTATTTTTTTCTCTTTTTCCGTCTTTTTTTTTTTTTATTTTTTTCCCGCTTGCGATTTCGTCGCAAAGCACTCGCGGGGCCCATAGGGGGGGTGCCCCCGCCTAAGACCTCCTTATAATTTACTCACAGACGAGGCCCCCGCCTGATACTTCCTCCATATTCAGGCCTGGGGAGCCCAAAAGTGACGACAGTAACACGTTTGGGATGACCTGCCTCGGATTGCCAATATGAAGTGTGGGACCCATAGGAAGGAGGCTCCCGCCTAAGACTTCCTTGCAATTCACCCACAGACGAGGCTCCCGCTTGATACTCAGTCCATGATGGTGAATGTGATGAGTAAGTGAATGAATGATAGAGTGAGTGGGTGAGTGAGTGAGTGATGATGATGAATGCGTAATACAGTGATGTTGATGGTCACGATGATGATGATGATGATGATGGCCGATGATCGTGATGATGATGGTGACGTGATGATGATCATCGGATGATGGTGGTAATCGATGCCTGGTGATTGCGATCGCACCGAGTTCCTTTCATGTGTTGGTGGTGGTGATGATGATGATGCTGGCGATGATGATGACAGATGGAGTGGGACGAAGTGATGAGTGAGTGAGTGGTGGTGATGATGATGTTGAGTGGGTGAGTGAACGATCGAGCGATGATGATGATCACCACGATGATTAGGATGATGAGGGATGATGAGTGATGATGGTAATGGTGGGAAAGAGAGAGAGAGAGAGAGAGAAAAAAAGAGAGAGCGCGAGAGATGAAGAGACACAGAAAGGGGGTGTGGGAGGACTGCGCGGGGTGTGCAGAGAAAACAAGAACCCCACTTAGGATGTGGGGAAATTACACCGACGGAAGGACCCCACATGATCATCTGATTAGCTTGCCCTTATCCGTTTCCCCATGGCCATGGCAAACACCCTCCTGTCGCCCTCCCCCTCTGCCCTCTTTCCCTACTTATTATATGTCCCCCCCCCTCCTTCAACTCATCCTCCTCCTCCTTTTCCACCTCCTCCTCATCATCGCCCTCCCCCTACCCCTTCCCCCCTCCTCATCTTCCAAGGATGAGGCCGATCAGCTCGCCGCGGAGCTTGGCTTCGTGTTGCCTCCCGCCTGAGAGCCGCGGCGCGCAGCTTGAGGCCCGCGGGGTTGTCCCAACGGTCTGGCCCGCGGGGTTTGTCTCGACGGCCTGCCCTCGCGCCCCAGCGGCCCGCGGGATTGCCCCAAAAGGCATGGCCCGCGGGGTTGCCCCAAAGGCTTCGCGATCTAGCCGTCGGCGAACGCGCGCGTGCTGGCCGAGGCGGCAACGGGGCCGAGGAAAATCGACTTGCTTGCCCCGACCAGGGGGAAGGGGAGGTGCACATAGAGAAGCGGCAGGAGGAAGTCTTCGCTCTCTCATCGAATTCCTCGAGCGCCTTACGCAAGGACGCTGGCGGCCCTCGCTCCAGGAGGTCGCGCGGGGGCGGCCGCAGGATCAGCATGCTCCGCATGCACGTGGCGCGGAAGAGCATGACGTAGAGGTGCAGCCACCACTGGTCGTCCGACAATTAGAATCGAGAGAGAGAAGCGGCCCCCGGGGCCGAAAACAGGACGCGGCCCCCATGGTCGAAGAAAAGCACCAAACAATTGGCGCCAGATGCCCCTTACCCACGAGAACGCAAGGCATGTTTTGTGGAGGGACTGGTTTGGGGCGCGGGTGGCTTACCACCCGCCCCGGACGCAAGGGCTTCCCCCTGCGCAAGATTCGGCTGACGATGGGTTACCACCGCCGGCCCGGAGACAAGGGGTTCCCCTTGCGCCCTATTCTCGGGGGCCCCCAAACTGGGTGGTGACCACACCGTGCGGTGACTCGGTGGGGATTCGGGGTCACCGCACGGTTTTGGGGTTCGGGTCGTTCTCCGAGGACGTCTCGGGCGACAGGGGCCTCCGGGGTCCCAAGACCGTGCGGTGACGGACCGTGCGGTGAGGTCCTGGGGGATTTCGAGGTCACCGCACGGTCAGTCACCGCACCGTTTCGGGACTCCAAATATTCGGCCGACGATGGGTCACCACCGCCAGCCCGGAGACAAGGGGTTACCCCTGCCCCAGATTCGGCCGACGATGGGCTACCACCGCCAGCCCAGAGACAAAGGGTTACCCCTGCCCCCGATTCGGCCGAGGATGGGTTACCACCGCCAGCCCGGAGACACGGGGTTACCCCTGCCCGCGATTCGGCCGACGATGGGTCACCACCGCCAGCCCGGAGACAAGGGGTTACCCCTGCCCCCGATTCGGCCGAGGATGGGTTACCACCCACAGCCCGAACGCACGGGGCTACCCCTGCGCCCGGTTCGGTCGCCGATGGGTTAGCACCGCCATCCCGGAGACAAGGGGTTACCCCTGCCCCCCATTCGGCTGAGGATGGGTTACCAAACCCCGGCACGAACGTACAGGGCTTCCCCCGCGCGCCCGATTTAGCCGACGATGGGTTACCACCGCCAGACCAGGGACAAGGGGTTTCCCCTGCCCCAGATTCGGCCGAGGATGGGTCACCACCGCCAGCCCGGAGACAAGGGCTGCCCCCGATTCGGCCGAGGATGGGTTACCACCGCCAGCCCAGAGACACGGGGTTACCCCTGCCCCCGATTCGGCCGAGGATGGGTTACCACCCCCAGCCCGGACGCAAGGCGCTACCCTTTCGCCCGATTCGGCCGACGATGGGTTACCACGGGCGGCCCAGAGACAAGGGGTTACCCCTGCCCCCGATTCGGCCGAAAATGGGCTACCACCCCTGGCCTGTACACAATGAGCTACCCTTGCGCCCGGCCGCTGTCTCGTCGTCGTCGCCGTCGTCGTCAGCCCCTCGTCGTCGTCGTCGTCGTCGGCCTCGTCGTCGTCGTCGTCGTTACACGTTTCGGATGACCCGCTCGGATTACCAACATGAAGTGCGGGACCCAAAGGAAAGGGGCTCCCGCCTGAAACTTCTTCAGAATTCACTCGCAGACGAGGCTCCCGCCTGATAACTCCCCAAAAATCAAACAGCCCTCCGGATGCCCAAAGTGGCGACAGTTACACGTTTCGGATGACCCGCCTCGGATAAAAAACCCGAAGTACGGGCCCCATAGGGAGAGACCCCCCGCCTGAGATTTCTTCAAAACTCACTCAGAGACGGGGCTCCCGCTTAATATTTCCTCTAGATTCACGCCACAGGGGCCCAAAAGTGACGATTGTTTCACGTTTCGGATGACCCGCCTCGGATTACCAACGCGAAGTTCGAGCCCCATAAGGAGAGGGCTCCCGCTTGCGATTTCGTCGCCAGGCACTCACAAACGAAGCTCCCGCCTTCCATTTCCTCCACATTCAGGCCTGAGGATCCCAAAAGTGACAACAGTTACACAGGTTTGGGATGACCCGCTCGGATTACCAATATGAGGTGCGGGACCCATAGGGAGGGGGTTCCCGCCTGAGACGTCCTCGCAATTCACTCGCGGACGGGTCTCCCGCTTGGTACTTCCTCCGTGTTCAAGCCTGGGGAACCCAAAAGTTAGAAAAAGCGTGTTCTACCGTTGCTGGCGAAAACCAGAAGGGGTCACTACTGGTTCGGACCCCTCCCCCCCCCTCTCCGGAAAACGGGGGGGGGTCGCTACCGGTTCGGGCCCCTCCCCCCCCCCCCGGTTCATCATGAGGGGGGGCGGGGTCACTACCGGTTCGAACCCCCCCCCTCGAAAACCGAGTGGGGGTGCGGACAGTGGCGGGGACGGTGTTGGTGGGGACAGTGGTGATGGGGACAGCGGGACAGTGGTGGGGACAGTGGGACAGTGGTGGGGACGGTAGTGGTGGGAACAGTGGTGGGGACAATGGTGGGAACAGGGGGGACAGTGGACAGTGGTGGGGACGGCGGTGGTGGGGACAGTGGTGTGGGCACAGTGGGAATGAGGTGGAAACAGTGGGACAGTGGAGGGTTTAATGGTGGTGGGGACAGTGGTGAAGGCGGTGGCGAGGACGGCGGTGGGACAATGGGACAGAGGCACAGTGGGGACAGTGGTGGGGACAGTGGGGACAGTGGTGGGAACAGTGGGACAGCTCAGTGGGACAGCGGCGGAGTCAGTGGGACAGTGGGGACAGTGGGGTTAGTCGGGCAGTGGTTGGGGCCGTGGAGACAGTGGGGAGAGTGGAACCGTGGTGGGAACAGTGGTGGGGACAGTGGGGACAGTGCGACAGTGGTGGGGGCACTGGTGGGGACACAGTGGGGACAGTGGTGGTGAGGACAGTGGTGCTGGGAACAACAGTGGGGGATGTGATGCGGACGGTGGTAGGGACTGGGAGTCGTTCGCTGGCGGTGCGTGGGAGGGGGGGATGGGGTCAAACCGGTAGTGACCCCCCTCCGGTTTTCGAAGGGGGGGGGGGGTTCGAACCGGTAGTGACCCCCCCGGTTTTCCGGATCCGGAGGGGGGGGGGAGGGGGGAGGGGTTCGAACCGGTAGTGACCCCCCCCGGTTTTCGAAGGGGAGGGGGGGGAGGGCCTCGGATTACCAACGTGAAGTTCGGGCCCCATAGGGAGGGGGCTCCCGCCTGAGACTTCCTCGCGATCCACTCACAGACGAGGCTCCCGCTTGAGATTCCTTAATATTCAGGCCTGGGGAACCCCAAAGTGACGACAGTTTCAGGTTTGGGATGACCCGCTCGGATTACCAATATGAGGTGCGGGACCCATAGGGAGGGGGCTCCCGCCTGAGACTTCCTCACAATTTACTCACAGACGAGGCTCCCGCCTGATACTTCCTCCATATGCCGGCCTGGGGAACCCAAAAGTGACGACATTTACAGGTTTGGGATGACCCGCCTCGGATTACCAACATGAAGTGCGGGACCCATAGGGAGGAGGCTCCCGCCTAAGACTTCCTTGCAATCCACTCACAGACGAGGCTCCCGCTTGATATTCAGTCCATGATGGTGAATGTGATGAGTAAGTGAATGAGTGATTGAGTGAGTGGGTGAGTGAGTGAGTGAGTGAGTGAGTGATGATGATGATGATGAATGAGTAATACAATCATGATGATGGTGACGATGATGATGATGGCCGATGATCGTGGTGATGACGGTGACGTGATGATGATCATCGGATGATGGTGATAATCGATGACCGATGATGGCGGTCGCACCGAATTCCTTTCATGTGCTGGTGGTAGTGCTGATGATGATGACAGATGGAGTGGGACGAAGTGATGAGTGAGTGAGTGATGATGATGATTCTGAGTGGGTGAGTGAATGGTCGAGCGATGATGATGTTCACATGAATGATTATGATGATGAGGGATGATGAGGGATGATGAGTGATGATGATGGTGGTGGTGGGAGAGAGAGAGAGAGAGAGAGAAAGAGAAAGAGTGAGAGAGAGCGCGAGAGATGAAGAGACACAGAGAGGGGGTGTGGGAGGACTGCGCGGGGTGTGCAGAGAAAACAAGAACCCCACATAGGATGTGGGCAAAAACACAGGGAATATACGTCCGAGCGATGGCCAGGGGGGGAGGAGGAGGAGGAAGAAGAGCACCTGTTGGTGATGAGGTGTGGAGTGTGGAGTCGATACGACGCTGGAGGGAGGAGAAAGGCGGTGTAGCGCCGGCTGTGGCTCAAGCTCTCGTCTCATTGTTCCGAGGCGGACTCGTGGGGGGATGTGGAACGGTTGGAGGCCGAGGAGAATAAGGAGGATTTGCGGCGACGCTCGAGGCAGGAGGATGACGACGATGACGAATGTCTGGGCGACGTTGGAGGGAAGAGGATTTGATGGTCTTTGCCACCAATATCCGTGCCGAAATTGGTCCTTGGAGGTATCGTCGTGGTGAAGACCTTCCTCGCCGGATGGGACGGGAACGCTCGGCGATGAGGTGGTAGATGCCATCCTCGCTGGCGTCCCGCGGCGACGCCCTGGCGTCGCTTGGCAGTTGTCCGCCTGGCCGCGACGACCCAAGCGCGGCGTCTGCAAAGCGCCCTCGGGCATCGGTCTGTGCACCCCCTTGCTTCTGACTGTCCTCATCCTCGCCCCCTTTTCATCCCCCCATCCTCACTTTCCTCTCTCCCCCCGATGATGGGTAGCGGTCTGGGAAGTGGAGGAGGGGGGGGCAGCGGGACGGGGACGCGGAGGAGGAGCAGGAGGAGGAGGAGGTGGTGGTGAGTCTCTGAGGCTGGGTGGCCGTAGTCTTCTTCTTCCTCCTCCTCGTCCATTTCCTCCTCCTCCTCCTGCGTTTTCACAATCCTCATTCCTTGTCCTCGTCTTCCTCGAAGTGCTCGCTTCCTACACTATCCGGTCTCCTCTTTCCTCGACCCCCTTTCCGCTTGAACATCTTACGCTCCAGCCCCAGGATCTACGTCCAGATCATGCGTTCGCCGGACGGCACGGAGCCCCTGCCTCTCACGCTGCCGAAGTGCGTCGAGCGCCGCTCTTAGAGTGAGCTCGTTGTGCCGCCCACATTGGAGGACCCATGCGTGCACGTTGCCAGGGGCATGGCAATCATGCGTATATTTTGTACGTGGCAAGATGCCGTATATAGGGCGGGGCACTTAGCTATTCAACAGCATGCAGTGTGTGGGCACATGTTTCGATCGAGCTGTTCCTGCATTTTCCACCAAGCTGCATCGGTGTTCTTGCGTCTGCGGGGGCTGCCGCCATGGGCACCGCTGGGAGCGCGGGGGCGGGCGGCCTGCTTGTGGTCAGCCGGAACGTTCGCGATCAGTGCATGTTCTTGGAGCGCGCCCGGAATGGTGACTCGTGCCTGCGGTCGGCCGTTGCGCGTGCCAGGCTGGTGTGGTCATTCGGCCACTGGCCGAGCTTGTAGGCTTCCCGAATTGGGTCTGAGTAGACATGGCCGGAGGATTACTCCGCATCGACGATGCGGCCCGATCTGGAGCCAGAGTTGTTCCACGCCGATGGCGCCGATGCATCGCTGGTCGCCCGTGTGGGGCGTTCCTCCAACCCGTCTACTCGAAGTCGGACCCCATCTCGGAGGTCTTTAGACATGTCGAGAGGTAGGGCAGAAGAGTATTAGGCGAGCGGCGGCCGAGTGGCAGGGCTTCGGTGGCTTCGCGAAGCTGGCCGGCGAGGGCTCTGCACTGCGCGCAGATAGCTCATCGTCGGGCAGCGACGAACGATGGGCTCATTCGTCACTGTGCATCGCCGCTAATCCCCTTTCCACGCGTTCATACCCCAGAGATCGTGGCACGGCAGGCTGCCATTCTCGCTGCGGTGGTAGACGGTTCTCCAGTATGGTCCGTGGCCCACCCGCGGGCTACGGTTGAGACAGTCGGCGGCAAGCGAGGGGGGGAAGTGAGAAGGAGAAGGTCTTCTCGGAAGGCTCGGAAGTCCCCCGCCTCCTGAGAAGTTTGCGGAGCCTTCCCCGAAGACAGCAAAACCTGTCATGTCCCCCCCTTCGCTCTCTGGCCGAACGAAAGGGGGGATTGGGCAAGGGGGGTTACGAAATCTGCTGCATGCAGCTGGTTTTGCCCCGCCGCTGGGCCCATGCCTCAATACATTGGGCGCCTCCTGGCGCCGGGAGGCGCCGGGAAAATCAGCTGCGAGAGCTGATTCTCAAACCTCCCCTTTGCTACCCCCCTTCCGCCAGGCCCGCCGCTCGCCCCCAAGATGGGCCGGCCGGCAATCTCAGCGGGCGGCGGAGAGCTCGCGGCCCGCTCTGGGCCCGGCGCCTCGTCGGCGGGAGCACCCCCCGTGCGCCCCGCGGCGGCAGCAGGCGTGGTGCCTCGGGGCCTCGCGTGGCCTCGAGGCGAGGCGTCCAGGGCGATGCGCTGTGGCCGGCCCCTCTCCTGTGAGCATTGGAGGCTCGGGGGCGGAAAAGCGGGGGGTGATGATTACCCTGACCTTCCAGGAGGGCGAAAAAATAGCACGCGACTAAAAAACCTATCCCAGAGCTATTCTATGTCTTGGTTCTAGGCTGTTTCGTTTCGTTGTTTAGGTTTTTAGGCCTCCCGTGCTAAAAAATAGCTCTCTGGAAGGTCAGGGTAGGGGGGGGGTATCACGGCGCGGGCCATCCCGCTGGGCCGCGCACATGCCGCCAGTCATGGTTTGCACCCCCCTCTCTTGGACACCCCCCTCTTGGCCGCTCCCGAGAGGCGCGCAGCTCGGGGCACGCTCTTTTTTGTTACACAGCACCCCGCAGATGCGGATGAGAGCCATGTTGGCTCACGACTCGAACCCGCTCAGCGCAGCGAGGGTGCAACGGCGGGAGTCGCGCGAAGTCCCCGCCGAGCTCGCACACGTCACTGCCCAGTACTTCGGTATAGTATTTGCAACGAAAACATCATCATCCAGGCGCGCAGGTCGGGGCACCTCTCTTCGTTACAGGAGGGGAAAGAACACACAGACAGAATTAATCGTTGATTCCCCAGGAAGATATGGGAGACCATGGGAAGTGGGGGGAAGACAACCACCCAGAAAATACTAGAAAATATGGGGGAATCCTTCTGTGTGATTTTTGTTTCTGTGTCCTGGGACCCCTTCATTGTCACACAGCACCCCGCAGATGCGGATGGGAGCCAGGGGGCGGTGGGACGGCGGCAGCCTGCGAGGCTCGGGAGAGGCCCGCCGCAGGCGCCAGAGTTCCACATATTATACAACGAGCCCGCCGCAGGAAACGATTTTTCGTGAAGCCAATGTGGGGGTCGCGGGTGGGTCGCAACTGGGTCACGGCTGGGTCGCGGCTGGGTCGTTGTTGGGTCGCGGGTGTCGAGCCCTCCGGCCCTAGTTGAACCCCAGGACCGCCAGCAGGGCCCCAAGAGGCCCCCAAGAGGCCCAAAGGAGGCCCCAAGATGTCCCCAAGCAGCCCCCAAAAAGGCCCCAAGAGGCGTCAAAATTTGGTTCATGAGGCGCCCGAGACGCATGCCAAGAGACCTCAACAGGTATCCAAGAAGCTTCTGGCCAGAACCGAGTCCCGAGGCACGGTGCCAGTACGAGCCGCATGTTCCTGAGACTTCCCAAGAAGCCCCCAGAGCCATGTCCGAGGCCACGCGTCTACACCCTGAGCGATGTTCCCAGAGCGGTTTCCCAAGAGGCCCCCAAGAGGCCCAGAAGATGTCCCCAAAGGGGCCCTTGAATCCTCAAGAGGCTTGAAAGATTGCTCCACCAAGAGGCCCCAAAGCATCGCGCCAAGAGACCCAACCAGATGCCCAATACGCCTCTGGCCGCCATCCTGGCGCGGTGGCAGTGCGAGCCAAAGGTTCCTGAGGCTTCCAAGAGGCCCTCACAACCCTCTCAGAGGTCACGCGCCTAAGCCGTAATTGATGTTCCCACAGCGGTTTCTGGGGAAATCGACTCCGAGGTGGAGTCCTCCCTCGAGACCCTTATGAGCGCTACAGGAGCCTCACGTACACGTCCTACACGATACTCCCAGAGAGTCCACTGAAAACAAACCATCGATTCGGACACGGGCCCATCACAACCCTCTTTGGGATGCGACACCAGGCGTCGTACGCCTTTGTCGCCGTTGACACTCCCAAATCCCGCGTGCTCTGCCTGCTGCGATTCGCCGTTGCTGGCGTTTGGTGCCTTCGGGTCAGCACCCGAGGAGGGGGGGGGGGGTAAGGAATACGAGGAACGTAATAGCTGGGCCTTGCTAGAACCAAAGTGCGCACGAAGCGCGCGCGTGGTTCTAGTAAACGAATCGAGCAACAACTTTTTGTTGTAAGCACCAGTAAACGGATACCATGCAAATCTCATAACATCGTTGTTGTTCATATTATCGTCTGACTTGTTTAACTCTTAGCAGTGTATGGCATGGCATACCATAGCAAACCATTACATTGCATAGCCTGTCATGCCATGTCTGTGCATACATTGTCTTTATATGAAGCATCGCGTGATCTGGCCCAGCGTATGGTGGCATACATATATATATATATGTAACCATATATATATATATATGTTTATATATATATATATATATATATCGGAGTAGGCGGGGGGAGGGCCCAGAACTGTTGCCTCAGGTTCGCATGGGGGGCCGGGGGAGCTCCACGAGGGTTCGCAAGGGGCCCCGGACCCCCCCAGAGGCTCCCGGGCTGGCCCGAGAGGCGTCCAAAGCGCCCCAGGTCGTTTGGAAGGTGGCTGAAGAGCGCGCTGAGATGGCTTCTGGACGGGCCACGAGCGCTCGAAGACAGCCCAATATTGCTCCTAGACGGCCACGAAAGCATTCAAGACGGTCCAAGAGGCCGCCGAGAAGGCCATCCAATGGCAAAAATCAAGCATAGCGGATGGGAAAACGCATTTTTCTTGGATATGTGTTTTTCAGTCCTACCAGCGGCCGCGACGGCCCCAGAGGCTCCCAAAATGAGCTCCAGACGGTCCAAGAGGCTCCCAAGAGTGCCCCTAGACGGCCTGAAGAGAACTTCAAGCAGCACAAGAGGCCCCAACACGGCCCAAGAGAGTACCCAGGAACCCCGAGGGGGCCACCAGAAGATCCCTGCATGGTCGGAGAGGGCCCCCAGAGGTCCCCACGGCGGCCGAAGAGGGACCTTGAACGGCCGAACTGGGCTCCCAGAGGGAGAGTGCTCCATGAAGGCGCCAAGATGGTTCGGCTCCCCATGACATGCCACGAGGGGCTTGGGACAGCCGAAATGGGCTTCCAGACCGGCCACAAAAGGCCCAAAATGACCCCCCAAGACTGTTCTAGAGGCCGCTGAGAAGGCCTTCCAAAGGCACACATCAAGCATTTCCCATGGAAAAGCGTATATTTCTGGGAGCTTCGCTTTTCAGTTCTACCAGCGGTCGCGACGGTCCAAGAGGTTACCAAAATGGGCCCCCGACGGCCCCACAGGCCCCAAAGAGAGTTCCAAGATGGGCTGAAGGGAGCTTCAAGCGGCACCGAAGAGCTACAAGACGGCCCAAAAGAGAGCCCCCAGAAGCACGTGGGGGCCACCAAAGGATTCCTACACGGTCGGAGAGGGCCCCAGGAGGGCCCGAAGGCTGGCTGAGCTCCCCACGACGAGCCAAGAGGGACCGGGAACGGCCGAAATGGGCCCTCAGACGGGCCAACAAAGGCCCCAAAGGACTCCAAAGGAAGGCCCGGAGAGGCTCCGGAGACTGCCAGAATGCTTCCCAAAAAGGCTCCCGGCACGCGGTCCAGTAGGCACCCGTGTATTGGGTGTGTTGAGAAAAGAGAGGAGGGGAGGAGGAGGAGGAGGAGGAAGAGGAGGAGGAGGAGGAGGAGGAGGAGGAGGAAGAGGTGGAGGAGGAGGAGGACAAGGAGGAGGAGGAGGAGGAGCAGAAGGAGGAGGAGGAGGAGGAGGAGGAGGAGGAGAGGAGGAGGAGGAGGAGGAGGAGGGAGATGAAGAGGAGGAGGAGGAGGAGGAGGAGCAGGAGGAGGAGGAGGAGGAGGAGGAGAAGGAGGAGGGACATTGTTCTTGTAAGATTATCTTGTTCTCCGATTCCCTGGCTCGGGGAGGGATGCTGAGGACGAGGAGGGAAGGGGAGCGCAGGATGAAGAGGGCTCGAGAGGACGAAGGAGGTGAAGTAGGTAAAGGAACACAAGGAGGGACACACCGAAGGGCGGGGAAGACATGGAGGAGGAGGAGAAGGAGGAGGAAGAAGAAGAGGAGGAGGAGGACGAGGTGAAGGAACAGGGATCCCTTTACGCCCACGAGGAAAAAGGATTAATATGAGATGATGGGAAGAGGGAGAACGGGAAGAGGAGGAGGGTAAGGGGACTGCAGTGGACCGGGGATGAAGACGGCGATGACGCTGATGATGATGACGAAGACTATGCCGACGACGACGCCGACGACGACCAACAAGATGTTGATGATGCGGATGATGATATTGACAAGTACGATGACGATGATGGTTGTGGTGATCACGATGCTGATGATAATTGTTATACTGATGATTGTTGTGATGGTGCTGGCGAAGGCGACCATGACGATCTATGACGATGACGATGAAGATGACGGGGATGAGGATGGCAATGATGACGATGATCATGACCCTATCTTCGCAAGAAGACAAGGGGGGGTGGCTCGGGAGGGGGGGGGGTAGTGCCTATGACGGGCTCATATGGAGGCGCTTACGCCCTCAGCGTCTCTCTATGGCGTCGATAACGTATGCGCGCGAGAAGTTGCGCGCAGACGCCTGTAATATCGCTGCGTGCGTCGAGGAGGAGATGGATAGGAGGAGAAGAGTGTGTGGGAGGATACGGAGAGAGGCGAGCAGGAGAAACATAAGGGGGGAGGAGGAGAAGGAGAAGGATGACGAGGAGGAGGAAGGAATAATGAGAACCGCTCCATCTTATTACGAGGAGGAGTAGGAGCGTCGCTGTTTGTCCGCTCGGTGACGACCCACAGCGTGGTTTGACCAGCGACCTCAAGCTCAATATTGGGGCGTTCTTCTTAGACGCATCCCAAGGATCCCTATCCTCGCAATTCGGGGGTGGAGCCAATTCCATGGACCAAAACTGGATCAACCTTCTCGAGCCGCCAAAAGGCTGGTTCGCCACCCCCTGCAAATAAACACGAAGCTCCCCTGAAGGCACAGGCATACATTAAACTAGCTCCATATTTATATGTATATATATGTTATATATATAAGACAACACGCTAGCACAACGTGCATGGTCCCCTTAAGGCCTTTTCGGGGCCCACCTAATCCCCCCTCTAGGGTCTTATTCGGGTCTCGTGTGGGTTATTTGCAAAGCCAGAGGAAAAGCTCGAAGCAGACCCCAAGGAGGTTAGGAGGTTTTGCGAGGGCTTTTGGGGAGACCCAGTCGGAGCCAGCGCAGAACCGAGCCAGATTGATCATTGAGGTTTATGGTTTGAGTTCGTTTGAATCCCTGTTTCGGCCTTTCCTGAAGCGTTCTTGAAGCTTTCTCGGGGTCCTTCTGAGCCCCGCGAGGGCTGCCAAGAAACTCTGGGGGGATGCGGGCGTGGGCGTGAGGCACTTTGAGGGGTCTCCAGTGGGCCCACGCGGACCTTGGTAGATTATTGACCCAGGTGGCGTTGGATAGTTTGAAGACCTCTTGATTTTTCGCGGGGTCGCATGTTGGAGCCTTCTTGGAACCCTCTTCTGCGCGGCCACGTCGTTAGAGAACTTGGGGGTCCCCCAGAATGGCTATGGCCCCCTGGAGAGCCCGCCGAGGCTGTCCCTCGGAGGTATCGGGCGTGCTCCGAACGAGCTCGCGTAGGAGCAAGCGAACAGTGAACATTACACCTTAGGCGATGCTTAAGAAAACGTAAGTTTTCGGCCAGAGTCTCGATTATTCTTAATATTTCAATGTAGATCCTAAGATTTGAATAGACATTCTGGGTTTGATTTCAAATTCTGAGACTATGAATTTCTTAACCCATGATTTCTAAAGCATTTCGCAGGGTGTAGGCCTGGTGGGGCCCATCGGTCACCCTTCAGGCCTAGTATGTGACAGAAACCCATCACGAAGGTCACGCCCTGACCATCTTGAACATGCGCCGTGGCATTCGGAAAAGGTACCCGTGTGCCGGAGCTGGAAGGCCCCAGACAGCCAGTTAAGAGTGCCGAAGGTCCTTCATTGGATCGGCATCGCTTCAGCCTTCGGCGTTGTCCCAGTGCGATTTTTGTTCAAATCCGAACCTGCTTTCGGCGTCGCCCGCGGCTCCTCAGACGCGGCCTCCTTCTGCAATTCACATCAGCTGCAGCGACATGGTGGCTGGAGAGGGCAAGATTACCACAGGAGGAGCTGCTTTCAGGAACCTTCCTGCCGCCGAGCAGGCAGCACAGCTCAGGGAGAGGGCCAACGCATCCCAGAACAAAGAGACGAACGCCAAGATCATCCAGGTGATGGAAGAGAAGCCCGAGCTGCTGGAGATCATCAAACGGGCCGTCGAGAGCGAGGGCATCAACTTCAACCAGGTGATCTTGAGGGGTAAGAAATCGACCTCCAAGGAGCAGCTGGCGCTTGAGCGTACCTCGAGCCCCGATGGCAAAGGCCTTGATGGCGTCGGAGGCGACGCCTGTGGGACTCCATCCTCTTCAGCGGGAGTGCCAAAGAGTCGGTATCGTCCAGGACCAGCTATCCACGATCCCGACCCGAAGAATTGGGTTGCCCACAAGTGCACGAGAATCGACAACAGCTCCGATGCGTTCATCAAGGAGCTTGTCGAACACGTCGAACCAGCCTCGTTCAGTAAGGCTGCCACTTCTCTCTTGAAAGGCAAGAAGGAGGAGACGATGAAAGCGCCGCGCGAGCATTTCGAACGCACGACGGGCGAGCCTGACAGCATGCACCGGCTTGGGAACCATCGTCACATCCCAACAATGAAAGTTTATCTGACGAACTGCTCCGCCCAGAACGGCAGGCGTTCTCGGGACTTGGTTTTCCCTGCCAACTCCGAGGCGGGAAATTTTGGGGTGCGCGCTTTGTCCGAGAAGAATGGTCGTCCCGCTGTCACAGACCTGGCGACCGACAAGTACCACCTCGTTCCGAGCGACGCCATGCTCACGTACAAGTGCGGATCTGCCTCGGCTTGGAGCACTTGAAGATAGTCATGAACTACTCAGCGTCCAAATCAAAGATCGCTTCGCCGAACACTTCCAGCACTGTGGACATCGTGCACTTGGGTAACTTCGGCCGCTCCGTTAAGAACTCCGTCGATGTGCACCTGGCTGGCGCGGCGACTCCCCCTCCCAAGTCAAGGCGGATTGGGTATCCGAGCGCTGCGCTTTCGTCGATGGCATCGCCAGGCGCCAGTGGACATGGGCAGGCTGCAACGAGCCATTCCGCAGATGACGGCGACCCGCCAGCTCCTCCAATCCCGACTCCCGTCGAGGAGGACGA
The DNA here is from genome assembly GCA_963575745.1 of Prorocentrum cordatum. Taxonomy (NCBI): domain Eukaryota; class Dinophyceae; order Prorocentrales; family Prorocentraceae; genus Prorocentrum; species Prorocentrum cordatum. The sequence continues at coordinate 91,140 of CAUYUJ010006546.1, forward strand.
TGCCCCCTTCGTCATTGATGGCCTCGAGCAGAGCCTTGAGCGCGTGATGTTCGGGGAGACCGTGGGTTGATCCTAGTTGCAGCTGCGCGGCGAGGCGCTCTTGCTTCGATGTGCAGCGCTGCCAGATTTTGAATATATCACCGCACTCGGCCGATCCGAGTCAGCGTTGAAGCTCGCGGGAGCCTGCAGCCCCGAGTGCAGGGCGGTCGAGGTTTACCCCGACCAGTTGCAGCACTGCAGCTGGGGGTGCTCGCACGGGGAGCGCGAGCAGTGGCAGCAACAGCTGTATTTCAGTTCGATCCAAGTGCGGTGTGTTTCGCAGCAAGTGCGCAGTTCCTCTTGGAAGCTCTGCCGCGCATCGATGGCCATTCCCTCAGCAAGGCAACTGAACTAGACAAGCAGATAACGCGTGGCAATGCATTGTGTATGATATTTTGCAACGGCGGCGGCCATGCGGGCAAACGCTCTGAGACGGAGGCTGCGCGAAGTAGCGCTCGGAGGGGCTGGGGCCAGGAGAGGGGGGAAACCGATCAAACCGAGTACGACGACGTGGGGGATGAGGAGGGGGGAGGACGAGGAGGAGGAGGAGGCCGAGGAGGAGCAGTATGAGGAGGAGGACGCGCCCAAATATTAAACCCCCTCGTCGCCCCTCACCTTCTCTCTCCGATCAGAAGGTTGCGCGGCGCGATGAGGTTGTTTCTGCTGGACTGCCGTCGCGCGTTCTCCGTCCTGTGAGTGATCGTCCGTGTAGGAGTTGCCCCTCTCATTATCGCCTCCATCGCCCAGCTCCCGATCACGTATCCCAGGGATGAATCACTCGCTTGCCCACCTTCCCCCCTAGGGTGCACGCGCCCTTGGCGGCTGGTGGCCGCGCCTCCAAGAGGCGCCGGATGCCCTCGCAACCTCGCGGGGGCATCCAGCCCAAGGGGGGGGGGGGGAGACTGGCTCAATTCTCTCCACGTGGCCAAGAGCGGGGTCGTTCGGCCCCCTCCGCCCCCCGCCCCCCCCCCCCCCCCTCCCTTTGGACGAGCGCCCCCTGGGCCTCCGGGGCGGCACCTCTGATGGAGGCTCTGCGCGCTCTCCGTCCTCGGGAGACAGGCTGCCCAGGGGTGGGTGGGGAGGGCGCCGAAGGACTCGCGCGTTTCGACGTTGCCGCCGCTCCGAGTTAGGCCGCGCCGACAGACGGGGCGAGGAGAGGAGGGGGAGGGCCAGGAGATTAGTTGGCGGATCGGGGCAGTGCAGCACGGGCGCCTCGGGGCCCCTGGGCTTCCCGATTAGCCCGCGCGGCGGGCAGTGGATCGTCTGCGGGGTATCCCGCAATGTTTGTGCAGTAAGCTTCGCGCATTCATCGTGCCCCCCGCCATTCGCTCATCAATGCCCTCTCGCGCTTCCCTCAGGGAGGGTGCCCAGTGGAAGACCTGTATTTCGAGGGGCCCAGACGCGGCGGCGACAACGCTCAGGTCGAATCGAGCGCATGCGTATCCAACGTTCCTTATGCTGTCCGTTCCCCCTCTCCGTTTCCACGCTGGCGCCCCCGTCCGACGCCCCATCTCCCCGCCGAGCCCCCTGAGCTACTGTCGCGTTTGTCCTCGAGGGCTGCAGGGGCGCCACCCCAGGGGGATGCGTCCGACCGCCGCGGCAAGCGGGATGAGGGGCAGCGCGTCAGCGAATGGGGGGGGGGGGGGAGGGGGCAAGAGGGGGCGGAGGCATTTGGAAACAACGCCCCGTTTGCGACGTCGTTGGCCCCCCCTCCGCCTTGCGTCCAGGGTGTCACCCAACATATTCCCTTTCTCCAGCCGCAGCCACTTTGGCTTGAGATGTTGGGAATCCCGCAATGCGTAAAAAGGCACCCAGGGCATATTCAAGATGGACGAATACGAGCAAGTCATCGAAACGTAGTGCGGCATCTGGCCACTGGCGCCGCATTCTTCCACGCATGCCGCTAACGCTTGAACATTCATGCGGTTGGCCGACTGATCGCTGCTTGCAAGGACCCCGTGCGGCAATAATCGAAACCACGGTGTCGATGGATCCCACTTGTGGCCACTCCGTGGCCTTTCCCGCAGTAGTTTCGAGGTGATGGGGCGGGTGAGAAGAATCACGGGGGGAACGATGGTGAGCAGTGGGGGGGATGAAGGGGGGAGTCCTCTTCCCTCCGCCCTCGCTCTTCTCCTCTCATCCGCATTCATCGTCTCGCCTCCTTGCTCGTCGCCCTCCTCCCTCCTACATCCTCCCTTCTTTCCATATTTGGCCCCTGCAGCGACCACCCCGTGTCCCCTCCTCCCTTCTCCTCCCCCAGGAAGATGTCGCCGACGACCCCGACTTCCGACGGTTTGACTTTCTCGAGTCGCCAGCCCCTGGACCTCTTGACGCTTTCTCTGAGACTTCCCAGATGGGATCGCAGGATCGCGCCGAATCGCCGCTGCATCGACGAGGCGGCTCGATGTGGAGCCCCGTGTTTCCTTACGCCGACGTCACCGATACATCGCCGAGGTCGAGGATGCATCGCCGATGCATCGCCAATACGTCGGCAATGCATCGGCGATGCGGCGCGATGTTTCGACCCCATCTGCTCGGACCCATCTAGGAGCCCTCCATCTAGGAGGCCTCTAGCGATGGTCCTGGGCCAGCATGGGGTCCCCAGGCGCCGGAAACTTGCGAACGGGTTTTGGCGCGATGCGTTTCACCGTCCGCCGGGCGGGTGGTACAGTAAGGGTCTTGAAGAAGGAACCCTTTTCGTTGGGGAGGGGCTCCGTGCTCCTTGATCGTTTCACAGCTTGCCTTAGGTTTTCCCAGAATGTTTTCGAGGGGGAAGCGAAGTTAAACTTCTGGAGAAAAGGGGCCTCGTTCCTTATTTAGGGTTCCTTAGGTCAGCGCCCCGACTGTAAGGGGGGGTGGCCCAAAGGGGGCGGGGGGGGGGGGAGAAGGGGGGCCCTCTGGGGCACCAGCGGACTCCAAAAGGGGCCCTGGAGGGCCCGCTCAGGGCCCCCTTCTCTTCCCCCCCCGTTTGGGTCGCCCCCCATTCCGGAGGGGACAAAAACACACGGACGCAATTCATCGTCGATTCCCCAGAAAAATATGGGAAACTATGGGGAGTGTGGGGGGGGGGGACGACAAGAACCCAGAAAATACGGGAACAGACGGGGAATCCTGTTAGTTGCGTGAATTAATTTTGTGTGTCCCAGGGCCCCACTCACCCATGGCCACCCGCCCTAGTCTGGCTCCTCCGGTGGTGGCAGCTCGTCCACCCGTGGCGCCGCCTCCGCCCGCCGAGGTGCTCCCACTGCGGGTGGCCCGTGGACCCGCGGCAGGCGGCGCCTTTTTCGGGAGCGGCCAAGTGGGGGGTGATGACTAGGGGGGGTGTAGATATCATGGCGGGGGCCATGATATTTCCCAGGCGGGAGCGCTCGCCCAGGAGGGAGCCCAGGCGGGAGCGCTCGCCCAGGAGGGAGCAGGTGGGGGCAGTCCACGCCCCACCCTTTCGCCGTCCTTCGAAGAAGAAACAAAAGCACATGTACATAAACGTTTGGCGCTCCGCGTGGATTTCCTGGACCCGCGCTGGGCTCCCCCGCGCTGGCGCCGCCCCTGGCGCGCCCCGCGCGCCTGAGAGGGGGATCCAGCGCAGATCCAAGAAATCCGCGCGCAGCTCCAGGAGTTTCTCTTCATTTGGCTTTCTCTTCTTCCAGACCCTCGAGGCCTTGACGCGGGGGGGCCCCCGTGCGCGGGGGTGCGGCGGCCGGCGCCCCCGCGCCGCCAGTCGCGCGTGGCCACCCGCAAGACCTACCTGCGCGCCGGCGTCGAGCGCGGCCCGCGGGACCCTCCGCCGACCGCGGCCGGCGGTCGCCCTTACCTCCATCATTACGTCGTGGTCCGCACTATTACCAGCATAGCCTTCGTGCGCGCAGGAGGTGCTCAGAGCTCCGGGAGAGCGCCGGCCGCCCGCGGTGTCTGTCCGGGTGTGTCGGGCTGGTCGTCGCTGCGCTCTGCGAGCCCCGGGGGAAAGGCATGGTATGGGGGAGGGGCGGAATGGGGGGGTGGGCGTGGGGGAGGGAGGAGACGGGGTTGAGGAGCACGAGGGCGAGGATCTGCAGCGAAAGAGGAGGAGCACGCGGAGGAAGTTTGGAGGAGGTGGAGGGGCGGGGAGGGCCCCCCCGGGGCGTGCTCGGTGCTTCTACCAGCGGCCATTTTGAAACCATCCGTCGTGTTCCGTCGGGCCCCGTCGGGCTCCGCTGGGCCACCGCGGGGGCGCCTCTCATCTGTTCGGGGGCGCGCCTCTCGTCAATGACCGTTTTTCGTATATGTTCGCCCCTTCGTTTGTGCTCCCCCCCCTTCCTCGTCAGTTCTCTCCTCGTCCTCATCCGCCCTCCCCTCCTCGAACCCTTCCCGCCTTCCTCCTCCGCCCTCCCTCCCCCCTCTAATCCTTCCCGCCCTTGCCCCCCCCCCGTCGGGCTCCGTCGGGCTCCGTCGGGCTCGTGCTCCGTCGGGCCCCCCCCGCTGTCCATTGGAATCGTGGCGGGTATCGCAATTGGTGCCGCCGCGGCCTTGAGTTCCCAAGTTTTTCCTTTGGGCCTCCTACCTCCCTCCCTCTGTTGTCCGCTCGTGGTCCTTTGCATTGCATGCGTTGCTCGGCCGAAGGGGCCGCAACATGTGACAGGCGTTCGCCCAGGGGCCCAGACAGCCGTAAAATGCGACATGCGTCCTCTGAAGTCCCAGAGGGTCTTGAATTGGAACCAAAACCTCCTCAGCATTGGAGACAAGGTCGTGACATGTGGCGCTGAGGGCCCTGAGTGTCGGGAGGCCGCGGCTGCTAGCCCCCCCCTGCCCTCCTTGGCTTCGTGGGCTCAAGGCTGCAAGGCTGCGCCCGTGCAGCCATGTCCTTGGGGCGCTTGGGCCTTCGGGCGTCTCCTGCGCCCGCGGGCGCAGGCCCGGCGCCACCACGGCAGGGCGAGATCCCAGTTGTGGAGATTCCAGATGATGGCCCCGCGGTGAAGAAGGGCCGCCGTAAAATCCTGACTGATGAGGACATCCCGCCACTGGAGGCGTGGACAGACCTCCGTGCGCTGAGCGTGGACGCGATGCAAGCTATGTGCAAGATGCTCGGGCTCATCCAGCGGGGTTCGAGACAGGAAGTGGTAGCGCGGCTCGTGGCGGCTCAGGCCCCTGTGCGGGAATTGTGTGAGCAAGATTGGATGGCAGATAATGCCGGTGACGTGGAGGTGTATGTACCAGCTCCAGCCCCTGAGGCTGTGCAGAGGGCATTGGCCGCTTCCGTGGACCTCCCAGCCTTCGCACAGCCAGTCTACGATTACATTGTAGATTTGTCGAACAGGATGCTTCACCAGGAATTGCCAACAGCACCAGGCACACACGCAGCCCTTCATTCCAGCCTCCCGCCAGATATGCAGCAGACGGACAGCCAGGGTGAGCATATATGGTGCCTGATGTCACGTGCTGACGTTCGCGTGCTGGCGGGAGCGTGGGCATTGATGCAGCAGAAGGGATGGCCGACAACGCGGTGCGTCATCGTCCCCGGCTTCCTGCACCTGGTGTACCACGCGCACGCGGTATCCTTTGTGCTCGCGTTGCTGCTGGGGCGCCCTGACATGAATGCGGGGCACGCGAACGAGGGCGTCGCCCGCGCCCTCGACTGGGCGTGGGGGGTCGCGGGCCCTTTCTTTCGTCCTCTCCGAGTTCTGCGGGGCGCCTTGATTCAGAAGCTTGGCTCTGGCGTCAACGCCCTCATCGCCGGACGGAATCCCTCCAATTGGAATCGAAACACCGATGCGGATTGGAGGGTGATGCTAGACGACGTGCGGAACGGTGCGTGGCCGAGGACCTGCGCCGAAGTTGCGAATGCGCTCCAGAAGCGGCCCTTCCTCTATGACGCGTACCGCCAGTTCTTACAGCGCGCAGGCGTCAGGTTCTTCCCCGAGGGTCTGAAATCATATAATAGCACCCGCATGCTCCGCTCCCTGGCGCTTGCGACCAGGAGCCGCTTCGAAGACCACCCGGGCGATTGGACTGCCCTGAGCAACATGGGTAAGGGGGTCAAGAAATACGAGCTCGACCACGCCACGGAGGTACAGATGGCCGGCTCGGTCCGGCGCCCCGGCGTGCCCGAGTACAGTTTGGGCGACCTGGCGTGCTACCTCTGCCTGGCGAAAGCGATGGCAGCGCAGACTGCTGAGGCTCAGCCGAGGCGCGCACTGCTGAGCAGTCTGGCCCCAGGAGCAATCCCCCGGACCCGCCTGGAGAGCGGGGGCCTTGGCTGGCCCTTAGCAGCGGCGCGGCTTAGGCCCGCACTAGAGAGGCTCCGCAGAGGAGGAAGAAAACAACACCACTGCCATTGCATCGCACCCACGCCAACGCTACGGTCGCGAGCATTGCCGCCGCCAGCGCTGCCGATGCCGCCGCTGCCGCGTGGCGTGCATATCGTTGGCTCCGCCACCCGACGCCCCTCGGCGCCCTCGCGCTTGCCTCGCTACCAGCGCCGCGCAGCCGCGCAGAGCTGCTTCTCGCCTCGCCCGCGCCCCCGCGGCGACCGCCGTCGCGGGGGCCAAGCGACCGCGTTCCCGCCTTGGCGCCGGCGCTTGCAAAGTGCTCTCGTTTTTCCCAACCAAAGTGTGTTGTTGGGTCCTCGTTTTGAAGAGACGGTCCCCGCGTTCCTTCCTCCTTCCTCCTTCCTCATCCTTCCTCCTCCTCTCCTTCCTCCTCCCTCCTCCCCCTCCCTTCTGGCACACCCCTCGCACGTTTCGTGGCCCCATAGGGAGCTCCACCGAAGGCCCCAGTGGCTGCGCCCGCATGCGGTTCCACCCCCCATTCTGGCACACCCCTCACACGCTTCGTGGCCCCATAGGGAGCTCCACCGAAGGCCCCAGTGGCTGCGCCCGCATGCGGTTCCACCCCCCATTCTGGCACACCCCTCACACGTTTCGTGGCCCCATAGGGAGCTCCACCGAAGGCCCCAGTGGCTGCGCCCGCATGCGGTTCCACCCCCCATTCTGGCACACCCCTCACACGTTTCGTGGCCCCATAGGGAGCTCCACCGAAGGCCCCAGTGGCTGCGCCCGCATGCGGTTCCACCCCCCATTCTGGCACACCCTCACACGTTTCGTGGCCCCTCCACCGAAGGCCCCAGTGGCATGCGGACCTTCACACGCTTCGTGGCCCCATAGGGAGCTCCACCGAAGGCCCCAGTGGCTGCGCCCGCATGCGGTTCCACCCCCCATTGGCACACCCCTCACACGTTTCGTGGCCCCATAGGGAGCTCCACCGAAGGCCCCAGTGGCTGCGCCCGCATGCGGTTCCACCCCCCATTCTGGCACACCCCTCACACGTTTCGTGGCCCCATAGGGAGCTCCACCGAAGGCCCCAGTGGCTGCGCCCGCATGCGGTTCCACCCCCCATTCTGGCACACCCCTCACACGTTTCGTGGCCCCATAGGGAGCTCCACCGAAGGCCCCAGTGGCTGCGCCCGCATGCGGTTCCACCCCCCATTCTGGCACACCCCTCACACGTTTCGTGGCCCCATAGGGAGCTCCACCGAAGGCCCCAGTGGCTGCGCCCGCATGCGGTTCCACCCCCCATTCTGGCACACCCCTCACACGTTTCGTGGCCCCATAGGGAGCTCCACCGAAGGCCCCAGTGGCTGCGCCCGCATGCGGTTCCACCCCCCATTCTGGCACACCCCTCACACGTTTCGTGGCCCCATAGGGAGCTCCACCGAAGGCCCCAGTGGCTGCGCCCGCATGCGGTTCCACCCCCCATTCTGGCACACCCCTCACACGTTTCGTGGCCCCATAGGGAGCTCCACCGAAGGCCCCAGTGGCTGCGCCCGCATGCGGTTCCACCCCCCATTCTGGCACACCCCTCACACGTTTCGTGGCCCCATAGGGAGCTCCACCGAAGGCCCCAGTGGCTGCGCCCGCATGCGGTTCCACCCCCCATTCTGGCACACCCCTCACACGTTTCGTGGCCCCATAGGGAGCTCCACCGAAGGCCCCAGTGGCTGCGCCCGCATGCGGTTCCACCCCCCATTCTGGCACACCCCTCACACGTTTCGTGGCCCCATAGGGAGCTCCACCGAAGGCCCCAGTGGCTGCGCCCGCATGCGGTTCCACCCCCCATTCTGGCACACCCCTCACACGTTTCGTGGCCCCATAGGGAGCTCCACCGAAGGCCCCAGTGGCTGCGCCCGCATGCGGTTCCACCCCCCATTCTGGCACACCCCTCACACGTTTCGTGGCCCCATAGGGAGCTCCACCGAAGGCCCCAGTGGCTGCGCCCGCATGCGGTTCCACCCCCCATTCTGGCACACCCCTCACACGTTTCGTGGCCCCATAGGGAGCTCCACCGAAGGCCCCAGTGGCTGCGCCCGCATGCGGTTCCACCCCCCATTCTGGCACACCCCTCACACGTTTCGTGGCTCCATAGGGAGCTCCACCGAGCGCCCCAGTGGCTGCGCTCGCATGCGGTTCCCCCCCCCCCATTTCGGCACACCCCTCACTCGTTTCGTGGCCCGGGGGCGCCACCGAAGAATAGATCCACAATTGCTGTATTCACAACTACGTATGGTTGGGTTTTTCGTCAGGCTAATTTTTTGTCTCTGGAATCATTCTGGGAGGTTCCCTTAGGTGGGTAATCGAGTGCGATTATTCCGTGTATCCGATGCACGGAGCAATCGAGTGCGATTACTCCGTGTATCTGATGCACGGAGTAATCGCACTCGATTGCTCCGTGTATCGGATACACGGAACATCGAACTCGATTGCTCCGTGTATCCGAGACATGTTCTAATTGGATCCCTGTTGGACCCTGCACATTGGATACACGCGAAGGTCTGCATGCGCTGTGCCACGCGAAGGTCTGCATGTGCCTCGACTTCGCCTTGCAGCGAATTGTGTCTACGCCGAAGACTGCCACGCCCGTGGATCTGATGAACGCGGCTTTGGACATCCAGAAGGTGCTGAAGAAGAAGGGCCATGGCAAGACGCTCGAGCTCCCGGCGTACGTGACCAAGCTGCTCTCAGGCATGGTGGCCGCCGGCGAGAAGGCTGCCGCGGCGGCGAAGGCCGCCGCCAGCCAGGCTTCGAAGGGCACGAGCCCGACGAAGTCCGAGGGGTCTTCGGCAGCAGGGAAGAAGGGCGCGTCGGCCCCAGCAGAGGCCCCTCAGGCGAAGAAGCGCAAGGCTTCGAAAGTTCAGCAGTAGCGGCCTGGCCAGAGCGACGGGTGCTGCCTGGGAGCGCGCCGACAGCTGGGACTGGTTTGAGTCTCGGCTGTCTTGGCGCAGCAGCGCGCTCAAGCCCGGGCGCCCAGTTGTGCGCTGGCTCTCGGTGTGAGAGCTGGTTATGTTGTTATGTTCGCAGGCCTTGAGAATGTGGACTACCGCGGCCTTGCGCCTCAGTTCCCCCTTGTGAGTTCCAGTTGTTTTTGTTTTTTGTTTGGTTTTTTCTCGTTCAGATTCCAGATTCGCGCGGCCCGCGCTGCCATGGTGGTTCATTTTCGCAGGCCTGAGCTGTCATTGATGCGTGCATGCTCGCGTCTTTTTTTCATGCTTCATGAGCGTTGATGCGCCCATGCGATGCGTGAGACATGAGGACATGAGAGATTTGACATATGGCATTTGCGCTGTTGCGCTGATGTGTGAGACATACCAGCTACGACATACGACATACAGACATACATAATCTATGAGATGATATGGTCACCGCCCTTGACCCTGCTCAAGACATCGGACCATTTCCCATGCCCCATGTCGAGCCCGCAGGCAATTGACAGTTGTGGGCCCACGTCGGAGAGTTTCGAGCCAAGCGATGTGCGACCATATGGCATATGACCGCATGGATTTCGCCCCGTGCGCCATTGCCGTCGCGCGCTGTCCCCGAGGAAACGCCTGGAATAGGAGAACAGAGCATGACGAGAAACATGACGCACGGCAGCAGCATGACAGCATGAAGGTGGATGACACCGATCAGGAGGTCAGGAGGAAAAGGAGGAGGAAAGTGGACCAGAGCAAACCTAGGAGGGGGAGGAGGAGGAGGAGGAGGAGGAGGAGGAGGAGGAGGAGGAGGAGGAGGAGGAGGACGAGGAGGAGGAGGAGGAGGAGGATCAGAGCAAAGTCAGGGCACGTTGATGCGTCAACGAATGTCGAATGTGCTGCAAGACGCCCTCCCGTTGCATGCCAGCTCTGCCCCGGAGCGCATGCGTGGGCCTTCGCTCGTTTATGGCAACTGGTAACTGATACGTGCCCGCCCATGCCCATGCCCATGCCCGTCACGCCCTCTCGCGCACCACGTGCAACGCGCGAACATACAACATGCCAACATACCACATACCACATGCAAAGTGCAATTTACAACATACGAACATACAACATACGACATACAACATACAGCATACACCATACAACATGCGAACATACGCCGCTCATGCCGAGGCGCACTCGGGCCGATCCCACATCTCCAAATCGCAGCCCTCAGGGATACCTTGGGCGTGCTGGGTGTCTTGGGCATTTTGGTCGTCTTGGGTAAATTACCTGTCTTGGGCGTCTTGGTCGTTTTCGGGTGTATGTTAGGCGTCCCGGCAACTTCTTGGCACGTGGCGTCTCGGGCGTCTTTGGCGGTCTCCTGGAGTGGCCAAGTCAAGGAAGGCCCCGCCACCTCAGCGGGGCAAGGCTGCGGGGCTTGGGGCGCCCGGACACCAGATTCGAAGCCTCGGGGCCGCCAGGATTCCAGACTAAACTTCGGGCTCGTCTTATGGTCGCGGACGGGCGAGCGATTTCTGTTTGGGGTTGAGTGCAGACGCGTAACCGAGTTCAATCGGCGAACGGAGTAACGTTGCGCCGTGTGTTTTCACCTGTATCAAATATTTACGTTTCGCGTAGCACGGTTTCGTTTTTCGGATGGTTTGTTGTCTTGGTTTCTTGCGCATGTTCGCATATTGCCTGGGCACGCTGATTCATCGGACTTCTGAGGCAGGCATTGCGGCATTGCGCATTGCGCATTGCGCCCTAGGAACAACGACGCCGAATCATTGTGACGCTGCGTCGACCGCAGCGACGGGCGGCCCACCGGAGTTCGTCAGTGTATACGTGTATAATGTATGTATAAATGTACAATTGTATGATGTATGGTGTATGGTGTATGATGCATTCGTGTATTAGGTATGAGTTGCATTGATGTAAATTGCCTGGGCGCCGCAGCTTCCTTTCAGCGTCGTACTATGCACTATGTTATCATGCTACTCTGCTTTCGCTGTTCGGCGGTGTGTCTTTACATGGTCACTGTCGTTGGTGGCCCGCTGCGCGGGTTGCGCTAGTTGTCCGCGGTCGGTGGCAATAGTTGCATATTATGCATCGGTTGTTGGGCGCTGTCTGCAGTCGTCGTATTATGTATTATGCGTTGTGGTTGGTTTGCTGTCTTTGTATTAATAGGTGGGCCCGTTGGTGCTCGAGGTATTACGTATTACTTGTTTTGGTCGTTGGCAGCGGTTGCATTAGTTGTCGTGGGTGGTTGGCAATAGTTGCATTTGTTGTTGGCGTTTGCTTGCAATGGGTGTATTAGTTGTCGCGCGCAGCTTGAAATATTTGTATTAATTTCTGGTGGTGCTCGGCATTCGTTGCATAAGTTGCCGTGGGTAGTATCAATTGTCATATGGTTGTTTTTGATTTGTTGTAGTAGTTGCTTTCGTGGTCGCGGATCTAGTGTTATGGCGCGTCTGGGCGAATCAGATTATGCAAGTTCAAGTAGGAATCCAATTCGAATCTGCCTCGGATACACGGAGTAATCGAGTGCGATAAGTCCGTGTATCCAATTTGCAGGTTCCAAAAGGGATCGAATTAGAAACCTGCCTCGCATACACGGAGTAACCGAATTCGATTACTCCGTGTATCCGGTGCGCGGAGTAATCGAATGCGATTATTCCGTGTATCCAAGATGCAGGTGCCAGCAGGAATCCAGTTATAATCTGCTTCGGATACACGGAGTAATCGAGGTCGATTGCTCCGTGTATCCAATGTGCAGGTCCCAATAGGACTCCAATTAGAATCTGCCTCGGATACACGGAGTAATCGAGGTCGATTACTGCGTGTATCCAATGTGCAGGTTCCGAAAGGAATCCAATTATAATCTGCCTCGGATACCCGGAGTCATCGAGGTCGATTGATCCGTGTATCCAATGCGCAGGTCCCAATAGGAATCCAATTTGACTCTGCCTCGGATACACGGAGTAATCGAGTGCGATTGCTCCGTGTATCCAATGTGCACGTCCCAGAAGGAATCCAATTCTAATTTGCCTCGGATACACGGAGTCATCGAGTGCGATTGCTCCGTGTATCCAATGCGCACGTCCCAAATGGAATCCAAGTCCGCAGCTCGTGGTGCTGTCCAGCAGCCGCGCCGCGCCGGGTGTGTTTCCCGGGGGTGCCCGGAGCGTCCCGAACGGTCGTCGAGAGCCGAGCTTAGGAGGAGGAGGAGGAGGAGGAGGAGGAGGAGGAGGAAGCCAGAGGGGCAACAGCCTTGGGCGTCGCGTCATGCGGGGGGTGATCAATAGGGGGGGGCAGCTAGGGCTGCAGAGAGCGAGGGCCCCGAAGTGGGCCCTTATGGAGGCCCTTTATGGGGACCCCGTGGGGCCCCAGAGGGGGGCCCTGCCCAGGAGAGCCCACGCGGGGGCCTCCCAGGGGCCCGAGGAGTGCACACCCCCCAGTGAGCGGCGCCCAGCCACCTTGGAAAAAGGAGGAAAGATGTAACGGAATGGCAGGAGGGCGGGTCGGCGGGGAAGGCTGGGAAGTGGGGGGGGGAAGGGGGAGGAAGGGGGGAGGACGAACGAACCACCACAGCGGACAGCTGTCCCGACCTGCTGAGATCGCGTGGGTGAGGCCCTGACCTCCTGGAGACATATTCTATAGAATTACGCCTCATCCGCCGACCCCTTGATCAACTTGGGGATGTCGTGTTGCTGTCCTGGGGCGTACTTGTGTTGTCTTGTTTCTTTGGGTGGGCGGGCTCCCTCCGTGGACAATAGCAATGCCGCGCGCGGCGAAAAGCAGGGCACCCTGAAATGCAAGGCACGCAAATGATACCCATGCGAACGCCGGTGCCATGATCCGTAGAAGTACGACCAACGGGGGTGAGAGCGAGAGGGAGGACGAAACCGATGAATGAGGAAAGCCAAGCAGGAGAAAACGGAAGAGGAGTAGGAGGAGGAGGAGGAGGCGGGTGAGGGTGCGGGAGAGGCGGGGGAGGGTCATCGGCGGAGGAGGAGGAGGAGGGACGATTTGGTTTGGAGGCGTGTACTTTTTCCTGTCTCTGGCTGCGTTTTGGAAAGATGTCCGACACTTCGGAGAGCGTGTGCGTCGCCCTGGATGTCGAGACCCTGTGCAGGTGGTGTCTTTCCGTGCAATTTGTCATGGCCGTCGGTCCAAACCGGCTTGGTCGGGGGTCAGAATTTGAAGGGTGTGTCGCGGGGTCTTTTCGGAACGCTCTGGAGGCGGAGGCAATGTCAGATGGTGGAAGGATACTGTGTGGTCAGTGCGTTTGTCGTTGTTGACTTTCGAAGTGTTCGCCATGCGCACATGGAGAAATACCTGCGAACACCCGCGCTTGTTGACGGCAGGTCTCGGTCCAAAAATTGGACGAGTGGTTCTCGAATGGGACGCGGCGCATCCCGCCACCTTGCTTGTGTTGCAGGTATGCGGCCACACGGATGGTTCAGAGGATCTCGTGGGAAGCCAGACGGGGTCGCCTGGCAGGTTTTCTGTCTCTTTTGGTGTTTTTTTTTTTGGTGGGTTTCTGGGAGCCCCCGGAGGTTTTCTTGGAGATCCCTCGGGGCCTTTTAAGGGTGTTCTTGGAGCTTGCAGGGGGCGTCTTGGGGCCGAAGGCTCGAGAAGGTACCTTTTTGGATTCCGTCTCGGAGGTGTCAGAGGGCCCTCTTGGGCTGTCTTGGGGGCTTCGCAGGCTGTTGTTGGACCCTCTTCGACCCTTTTTGGGGGCCCCTGTGGCCGTCTGGGTGCGATGTTGAAGGTTCCTTTGCCTGTTTTGGACGTTGTGAAAGCCGAAGTGGCGAGCATGCGAAACATGTTTGGTTTTCGAAGGGAATGGGCCCACTTTTTGTTTCTTGCGACCCTCTTAGGGCGCATCTGTGGGGCCCTTTTTTCGGAGCGTCTTGGCAGCTTCGGAAGCCGCCTGGATGCCATCCTGGGCGTCTAGGGTCGATATGTCGGCGAATCGTGGCCCCTGGGGACCGTCTGGGCAGCGTTTTGGTGTTGGGCCAGGCTGGGCGGAAGGGGGGGTGGGTCGAATTGCTGGTTTGGGGTCCAGGGGGGGGGGGATTATGGGGGGGGTCTCACCCGCCCAGAGAGCCACAAAAGGTCGGCGGATTTAAGCACATGCGTTGATGCAGGAAAGGGGGTTGAGAAAGGGAGGGAAGATGGGGTCCAGCCACGCGCAGAGGGGGGAAGGGGGGGAGAAGGCTTCTTTGAAACACCCCTGCTTCCTACAGTGCGGGGGCCGTGCCATTTGAGGCCCGCGCTTTCTATAAGAAGCAGCCTCCTTCCAAGAAGCCTTCCCCCCTCCCCCTCTCCCCCCTGCGCGCGCCGCCAACGACGAGAGGGGGGGTGCCAGGGGAGGGGGGAGAGTGGGGCAGGGAACGGAGCGAGGGGGGTAGGGGGGGGCAGGGAGGGACGAAGGAGACGAGGCGGTGCTTCTGGTCATGGTAGCGACCACACTTCCAGGCGAGTTCGTCATCGTCTTCCGCACTTCCTCTCCCCACGGGCGGCGGACATCCCGATCCACGCCCGCGCGGTTTGGATTCCAGCGCGCGATCCTGTGGACACGTTCCGTGGGGGGGGTCCGCGACGATGCGCCCCGAATCCATGGGTTGACGGCCCAGATGCCTGCGGGGCCTCAGTCCTCCGTTGGCATCCGTTGTTTGTGTGTGCCTTGTTGCCAGACTGGTGACGTGCCCGCTTTCCACCACCACCACCACCACCAGAAGTTGGAGGGGGAGGGGTTCCTCCTCACCGTCGTCTTCTTTCTCTTCCTCATCTTCCACCGCCTTCCCCTCTCCAGCGTACAGTCGGGGCCCTGAAGAAGGAACCCTTTTCGTTGGGGAGGGGCTCCGCGTTCCTGCCTCAGGTTTTCCTTTGGTTTCCGATGGGAAATCGAAGTTCATCTTATGGAAAATAGAGGCCTCGTTCCTTATTTAGGGTTCCTTGGGTCAATGCCCCGACTGTATGGTGGTGGTGGTGGTGGAAAGAAGGCCCATCATCGCAGAAGCAAGCGCAGCACGATCAGCGCAGGGTTCCTACGTCGAAGTGCAGAGGGCGCACGGCCGTCACAGTGTCCGTCGGCGTTTTGGCAGCTGTGGCCTCTTGCCCCTCTGGTGTTGTCTTGCCCGGTCTCCGTGCAGAGTGGCGCGACGGAGCTTCGATTACAGTGTAATCAAAGCTGTGTCGCGCACAATGTCGGGGGCGGAAAAGAAGGGGGTGATGACTAGGGGGGGGTGTATATCATGGCGCGGGCCGTGATATTTCCCCAGATTTCATGGCGCCTCTTTTCATTTCATTACGTCCCTGGCCCCCCCGCTGGGCCGCGCGCGTGCCGCCGGTCATGATTTGCACCCCCCTTCTTGGACACCCCCCTCTTGGCCGCTCCCGAGAATGTCTCGACTGCGCTTGGATTACAGTTTTTTATCACCGCGTAATCGTTGTGAACGTTCGCGGTGCAACGGTCGGGCTTTACGCGTTGTTAGTTCTCAGCGCCAGCGCGTTTTCAACATCGTTGTGGTCGGTCCTTGGATTTGAGTCAACGCGGCAGCGTTATCCTCGGCGCATCTGGTCCGTACGATGACTTTCGCGTGCGGCTCCGCCGGCGCAGGTGAGCATGCAGCCTTCGCCCTGGCGAGCACGTGCAGAGCTTGGCGTGCCTGGCCCGCTCAATCGCCGCCGACATGCAGCCGCCTGACACCGTGACTGATGGGCGCATCAATGTACATTCCTGGCCTCCTCCTCCTCCTCCCCCTCCTTCTCCTCCTCCTCCTCCTCCTCCTCCTCCTCCTCCTCCTCCTCCTCCCCCTCCTCCTCCTCCTCCTGGTCCCAACCACACCGTTCTGTCGTTGCAGCGCGCACGTGCAAGTAAGAGGCAACGGGCGACCGAGCACGCCAGGAGCGGACGAGGAGCGGATGCGACCAGATGGGGAAAGGAGGTGGGAGGAGGAGGAAGGGGGCAAGGAAAGGCAAGGAAGGGGATGAGGACGACGACGAGGCGCACGTTGGCAACCAGGAGGTCGCAGGTGCGCTTCAGGGAGGGGGGGGGAGGGGAGGGGGCAAGGAAGACGGCGGGAGGATGGAGGCAGGCGGAGGGAGGAGGGAGAGGGAGACAAGGATGGCAGGGACGAGAGAGGGGGGAGGCATGCGGAGACAGCACGAGGAGCGAGCAGGCTACGTCGCGCTATACGGCCTCCCTGGCCCAGGAGCCCCGTCAGGACAGGGGCGACGCGGAGGCGGCCCTGCCCGGGAGCAGGGGGGGAGGCACGGGCCGGGAAGAGGGGGCGGAGCAGCGGCGAGGGCAGAGGAAGACGCAGCACAGGAGGGGGAGGGGGTTGCGCAGGCGGCGGCCGAGGGGCAGGGTCAGGAGATCGCAAGGCATGGCTCAAGGGGGAGTGGATCAGTGACGGGTCCCGCTTCCACGGGGAATCGCGGACTTCCGCCGCCGAAGGAGGCGGTACAGGCCGCACTTTGGGGAGGGCACCTCCCCAAACCCATGGATTTGGCGACCGCGCGCCAAATCCATGGATCGCTGATCCATGTTTGCGCGCTCCCGATAGGGGGGGGGGTGAATGCAAGTTTTCCTCATACCATGTGGATGTACAGAACGCGTCGTGTCGACGTCGGGTCAGACGTTCGTCCTTCGTTGTGTGTATCAGCCCTCCTGGTGCGCCAATTCTGGCACCCCTCTGGCGGATCGTGCCACAACGGCCTTGGCGTGCACCACTAAGAGCTGTATCTGCTGCCCCAGTTTAGGAGTTCGCTCATGGCCACCCTGCCCTGTCCTGCCCACCCCTCGCACGGATCTTGCCCCACAGTTTAGGGAGGCTAGTTATTGTTTCAGTCCGAGGTATCTGCATGGGCGTCATGTCGCCCATTTCGACACACTTCCCACCCGGATCGTGC
Source organism: Prorocentrum cordatum (assembly GCA_963575745.1). Classification (NCBI taxonomy): domain Eukaryota; class Dinophyceae; order Prorocentrales; family Prorocentraceae; genus Prorocentrum; species Prorocentrum cordatum. The sequence continues at coordinate 108,307 of CAUYUJ010006546.1, forward strand.
CCCAGAGGGGGCTCCAGTTACGGCCCCAGTGGGGGAGCTCGTATGGCGTCTTCTTTGGATTTCTTTCGGCACCCCTCGCATGGATCGCGCCACCTGGGGAGTTCCATTAGTTATCGTATGGCCCCAGTGCGGGACTTCATGGTTCCACGGCCTCAGTCAAGCACCGACCATGCCTTGTAGAGAATTCCAACCAGCATGGTCTCGCCTTGCATGCCGGTGTACTCAGACGGATCCGTCCTGCGCAGGTCCAGCCCAGTCAGCTCGTGCACGGCTCTCAAAAGGACCGCGCCCAGTGGGGAGTTGAATTTCGATTTGAGTTTGTGTGTGCGTGTGCCTTTGTTCGCTTGCTGCACTTATTCTGGCACGCACCCCTCCCACGGATCGTGCCACAACGGCCTTGGGATCGCGCCCCGTATGGACATCGAATGACGGCCCCAATGGGGGGTCTCATTTTTGCCTTGCCGAAGTGGAAGTGCATTCCCTTCATTTCCCAAGTCCTTTCAATCATTTCTCCGCGGTCTTCATACCGTCACATTTTGATTGAGGGGTCTAGGAATTAGTCTCCGAAGACCGTATGGGCGTGATGTGCACCGTGCCACATGTTTAATTTGGTATCGTGAGGGGTGCGTGTCGAGCTGCTGATTCGTTTTCCCGAGACAGACGTGGATATGCAGTATCGGTGTGACTTACTCCGCCAGCTTTTGGACATGCGTCCAGGCTGGCGCAACGCCGAACATTACACCGACGATGGTATGTTTACGATGTTATACTCGTAATTCTCGGCGTGTGTGGGCGTCAGGCCACTAGGACAAGGGGTCCCTGACCGCGTATCCGAACAATCTAAGTAGTAGTCTCGGAGGTTGGGGGGTGAGATCGAAGTGGAACGGAGAGCCCCCCACCGGGAAATCGGTTTCGGTTTCGTGTTCGTGTCGTGCGTGCGGGCGAGGCGAAGCTGGGTGCGCGGGCGAGAGGAATTCATTATGCTGTCGCTAGTGGTTCGCCAACATAAATGTTTCCCCCGCCGGCGCGTGTCAAGCGGTGGCCTGCATTGTCCCGTCGGTTGCCCGCCGTTGTCCTGTCTGTCGCTAGTGGTTCGCCAACAGAAATGTTTCCCCCGCCGGCGCGTGTCAAGCGGTGGCCCGCATTGTCCCGTCGGTTGCCCGCCGTTGTCCTGTCTGTCGCTAGTGGCTCGCCAACATAGATGTTTCCCCCGTCGGCGCGTGTCAAGCGGTGGCCCGCATTTTCCCGTTGGTTGCCCGCCGTTGTCTTGTCTGTCGCTAGTGGTTCGCCAAGAAATGTTTCCCCCGCCGGCGCGTGTCAGGCGGTGGCCCGCATTGTCCCGTCGGTTGCCCGCCGTTGTCCTGTCTGTCGCTAGTGGCTCGCCAACATAGATGTTTCCCCCGTCGGCGCGTGTCAAGCGGTGGCCCGCATTTTCCCGTTGGTTGCCCGCCGTTGTCCTGTCTGTCGCTAGTGGTTCGCCAACAAATGTTTCCCCCGCCGGCGCGTGTCAAGCCTTGGCCCGCATTGTCCCGTCGGTCGCCCGCCCTTGTCCTGTCTGTCGCTAGTGGTTCGTCAACATAAATGTTTCCCCCGCCGGCGCGTGTCAAGTGGTATCCCGCATTGTCCCGTCGGTCGCCCGCCCTTGTCCTGTCTGTCGCTAGTGGTTCGTCAACATAAATGTTTCCCCCGCCGGCGCGTGTCAAGCAGTAGCCCGCATTGTCCCGTCGGTCGCCCGCCGATGTCTTGTCGTGAGATCGATAGTGAGATCGATCGTGAAATTGATAGTGACACCGAAAGTGAGATCGATGGTGAAACCGAATGTGAGACCGAATGTTGGATCGATAGTGAGATCGATGAGCAGATCGATAGTGAGATCGATCGTGAAATTGATAGCGGCACCGAAAGTGATATCGATTGTGAATAGTAGCTCGCTCGGTAGTAGCCTCCGCCCTCAGATTCGGTTGTGGCAAGGTCGGCCATCGACTAAAAAAAACGCGCCCGAGTCCAATTCTATCCTGTTTCTTTTCAGAGGCTCCATTCACCCCTGAACCCCATCTGCAACGGGCAGGCGGCCTTTCATCAACACTGTCGTCGTCGTCGCCATCTCGCCATGATCATCGTCACGCGCATCGTCGCCATCATCATCAGCATCGTCCATCGGAATTCGTTCTCCGCCCGAAGCACTGGACTGTCAGTCCATCGGAACTCTTGGAGGGGTTGCCCGGCGCTGACGCTGGGCACCAGTCTCTGCCAGTGCATGTCCCGGCGCGGCTGCGGGGTGCCGGTGCGGAGGATGGTACACCAGAGGCGGACGCACGCCTGGTTGAGCTGGTCAGCCACTTTCTCTGGACGCACTACGGTGAGTTCGACCCGTCTTGGATTTCGCATAAGTGGACGGGCCGAGAGCCGCACGACAAGAGTGTGTACGCCGAGTTCAACAAGCTCCTGCCGCCGGGTGGCTTGAAGGCGTTCGTTCAGAGCCACCCGGAATTCGCATGGCGCCCCGGGGACCCGCGCCAGCCTGACAAAGGCATGGTCATCACGTGGGCGCTGCCAGTGCAGGCCGACACGGCACCAGGCGCTGCCAGTGCATTTGGCAGCAGTGTCCCTGCTGAGCAAGTGGCACTGCCCGCCACAAAAAGCCAGTCGTCTCCACCGACGCTGGGCGGAGGGTGCTCGTCAACGCCAGGCACTGCCAGCGTGACTCCCAAGGCAGGATAGGAGAGGTCCGGACGCACGCACCAGGCCCTGCTAGTGCACGCGTCGTCGACCTGGACCGTCGTGGGGTGGGTGCCGCGTCGCGCAGCGGCAAAACGAATGACACAAAACGCCCAAGCGAAATAACAAAAACAAGTCCGCCACGTCATCCTTATCATCATCGGCCATCAGCACCACATTCACCACGGTTGTCGTCATGAGCCCGCCCCCTCCCCCCCCCACGCACGCACACGCACACACACACACACACACACACACACACACACACACACACCACACGCACACACACACACACGCACGCAACCTCCTTATCACCCGCAGGGGGTCGTATAGGTAGTTCCTCATTGCATGTACCTCCGACGAGCACGGCGTCTTGCTCTCTCTCTCTCTCTCTCTCTCTCTCTCTCTCTCTCTCTCTCTCTCTCTCTCTCTCTCTCTTTGTTTTCTCTCTCTCTCTCTCTCTCTCTCTCTCTCTCTCTCTCTCTCTCTCTCTCTTTCTTTCTTATCTCTTATTTTTTTTTCTCTCTCTCTCTCTCTGTCTCTCTCTCTCTCTCTCTCTCTCTCTCTTTCTCTTTCTTTTTCTCTTTCTCTTTCTCTTTCTCTTTGTCTTTGTCTTTGTCTTTGTCTTTGTCTTTATATGTCTATTTCTCCTTCTATGTATCTTATTATTATTTTTTCTCTCTCTCTCTCTCTCTCTCTCTCTACATCTCTCCCTGTCTGTGTCTCTGTCTCTGTCTCTCTCTTTCTTTTTGTTTCACTCCCATTGCATCCAGCAGCATGGGAAGGGTGTGATAGGGATGAGTTGGGAGGCGGGACAAGGGAATGCTGGAGGAAGGGCGAAGAAGGCTGCGGGGTGGGTTGTGGCGCAAGGTCATCACCATTGACCGCAAATCGAGTCAGAACTCGTCTCATTCAGACTCTCCACACGAGGGAATGGGATAAACAAGTTGCATCTATGTGGGTGGAAGCTAGAGGCATGATATCCGAAGGGGGCACGGACGCATGATGGTTGCGAAAAGAGGACCCATCCTTGATAGTGATTGATCGAAGCTGCGAGCGCCACGTCGTGATCCCCTCCTCCACATATTATTATGGCCCTGCCAACGCATGCGCTCCTCGGGGTGCGTACGCACTTCAACGTGGCGGCGCCCCCGAAGGCACGCAGAGGGCACGCGTGGCGACGGGGGCGTCGCCACGCAGAGCTTCTAAAGACCAAACATTTTGAACAACAGTTTTTTCCACTACCAAAGTACTTGTTCATGTCGGAATCGAGGCCTGCGTGGGTCTTCGGAAAAGGTCAGCGGCACTAGTCTAAGGTGTGCCGTGTTTCATCCTGCCCCTCCTCTATCCATCGCTCCCCGTCCTGCCCCACAATACCACAATTCCGCCTGACGCTGTCCGGGCGCCCGGGCGGCCCGGGCGTCCGGGCGGCTGGGCGCCCGGGCGTCCGGGCCGCCTGGGCGTTCGGGCGCCGGGCGCTCTGGGCGCCCGGGCGGCCCGGGCGTCCAGGCGGCAGGGCGGCTGGGCGCCGTCCGGGCATCCCGGCACCCAGGCGTCCGGGGCGCCCGAGCGGCCGCGGCGTCTGGGCGGCTGGAGGCCCGGGCGTCCGGGGCGTTCGGGCGCCGGGCGCTCTGGGCGTCCGGCCGCCCTGGCGGCCCGGGCGTCCGGGCGGCTGGGCGGCTGGCGCCGTCCGAGCATCCCGGCGTCCTGGCGTCCGGGCGCCCGGGCGGCCCGGCGTCCCGGCGGCTGGGCGCCCGGGCGCCCGGGCTGCCCGGGCATCCGGGCGCCGGGCGCTCCGCGGTCCGGGCGCCCGGGCGCCCGGACCGCCGCCCGGGCGTCCGGGCGCCGGGCGCTCTGGGCGTCCCGGCGGCCCGGGCGGCCCGGGCGCCGGGGCGTCTGGGCCGCCCCGGCGTTCGGGCGCCGAGCCGCTCTGGGCGTCCGGGCGGCCCGGGTGGCCCGGGCGTCGGGGCGGCTGGGCGGCTGGGCGGCGCCCGGGCATCCGGGCGGGAGTCCGGGGCGCCTGGGCGGCCGCGGCGTCCGGGCGTCGGGGCGCCCGGCGGCCGCGGCGTCGGGCGGCTGGGCCCGGCGTCTGGGCCGCCCGGCTTTCGAGCGCCGGGCGCTCTGGGTGTCCGGGCGGCCCGGGCGGCCCGGGCGTCCGGGCGGCTGGGCGGCTCATGGGCGCCGTCCGGGCATCCCGGCGTCCGGGCGTCCCGGGCGCCCGGTCGGGCCCGCGGCCCGGGTGGGCGTGGGCGTCCGGGCGGCGGCGGCTGGGCGTCGTCCGGGCATCCCGGCGCCCGGGCGTCCGGGGCGCCCAGGCGGCCGCGGTGTCCGGGCGTCTGGGCGGCTGGGCGCCCGGGCGTCCGGCCGCCTGGGCGCCCGGGCGCCGGGCGCCACGGGCGCCCATGGGCTTCCCCTTAAGATTCATTAACTTAAAAAACTAAGTTGTTATCAAAATTATCAGCTTCTTATTATAATTTATTCAAATTATTTTTTATTGTTGTAGAATTAATTCGAAACGACTGACAACTACTTCAAATTATAGTTTCCAAAATTAGTTTCCAACATTAGTTTCCGTATTCCGCTTTGACGGCGGATCGAACCGACGTCACGGCTTGTCTTCATTGTGCTAATGTTGCTACTGTTTGTCGCTCGTTTCAATTATGGCAACGCTGATTTGCGTAAGATGCGTTGGCGTTCGCGTCTCTGTGGTGCCCACGTGTTGTTGCCTGTTTCATCGACGCATGTGTTCCGTTGAAGCAGTATTGGACCAAGCCCAAAGTTGCAGAGGAGGCTCGCGTTTCGGACGCGATGTTGGGCCGCCTGACGCGCAGGCGTGTGAGGTCGAAGGCAGATTCGGATATGAGTATCAATTATTTGGTCGGCGTGCTGGACAGCTTGTACAAGAGCGAGGGCACCCGCGACCTGTGGCGGATCATCGGGCATGTTGTTTCGCATTGAATGTTTCTTTTGCATTTCCCGCGCCAGCTCTGCTTTGTCATGAGTGTTACCATGTTGGGCCAAATCGCAAATGCTGCCATCGCCTGTCATGTGATTTGCGTTGCATTAGAAGTGCGTTTTGTCATGTCACGCGCAACCGTTGCAAGCAACAACCATGCATGCTTGTATGCTTGAACGTGCCACATTTATGTCCAATGTCGTTCCACTGTGAATTCACACGCCTCGCAGCCCGATCCGCAAGCACGTGGCGGAGAACAGCATCCCAGATCCCGCGATTATGGCCAACTTTTCAGGTCTGTTCACGGACATCGCCAAGACGTCACCGAACATGGTTGCACACCAGGTGAAGTTACGCGCAGCCATATACAAGACGCACCAGCAGGCGCTTTGTTATTATTTTTTATTGTTCGATTGACGCAACGAAGTATTCATATAGTTGACATGCTTACAACGCATCATTCTTCAAATGTTTTTTGACATGATTTCGCAATTGCAATATGATTTTATATGCGCATGTGCGTGTTACGCATGTTTCCTTGCGATTCCCCTCCGCAGTCTTCCGCCCACATGTGTGACCTTCCTCTGGGGCACTTCTGCCGCGACACTGCGTGGTACATCAGGACGCGTCGGGTCCGCAAGGGGTCGTGGCGCAGAAACGCGACGGGCGAAGGGATGCACGGCGCAGCATGGGGGGAGGGGAGGGAACTGCGGACAGGGAGGGGAGCTGGGGCATTGCGCCAAATGCTTCAAGGATGGCTGCTTCCAAGCGCAGAGACGCCCTGCAGCGCGAGGCAAAGCTAAACGCTTTGACGTGCAAGGATACCATTTTATGCACCTTACTTTGAACGAAAAATGGCGTTGTCTTCTCGAAGCGATGATATTATGATGACGTTTCTTTTGTTATGTCAGCACGCGCAACGTGATCGTCATTTGCGCGCGTCCGTCGGGTTGCTTTCGGTCGCGCCAGCATCTTGAAAGACTTTGATGCAACATGGTGAAGCATGTAGTTTTCACATTTGACGCTACATGTGCATTGCTTGACACATTTTCTTCCAATTCTGGCACATCTCTCTGCCGCGCTTGATTCTTCAGGCAACCGCGGCAGAGATGGAGCAGCTTCAAAAGGTGTTCAACCATATGACAGTGAATAAGCAGCCCGCGGCACCGCTCGGCACGTGGGACGAGACTCCTCGGTCCCTCTTGGCTTTGGAGGACAGCCCCAACACAGCCAGTAGCTGCGCTGCTTCTTCGAGCGACGGGTTCGGCATTTTCGCTACAATTCTGGGAACTGACCTCGACGCGCGCTCGCCGCCGCCGAAGGCCGCGCGGCGGCCCTCGCCTGAGCAGCAGAGCCCGTTTATGTTCCAGTTCAAGTCTTCGGAATGCATCGAACAACCATTTTCGACGACCATGAATGAGAAGGATCACGACTTGTTTTTGGCTGCTCTGAAACCTGACCCAGTTCCCGCCGCCGTCGGCGGGCAGAAGAAAGCAGCAAAGAACAACAGCACGAAGAGCCCTGACAAGGCGCCCACCCCCTCTGTCATGAAGAAGCGCAAACTGCCCAGCCCCTCGGCCAAGACGACGCCCAAGAAGGCCAAGCCGACGCCTTCTGGCAAGAAGAGAGCCAAGCTGACGCCTTCCAGCCAGAAGAAGACGGCCCCAGCGGGCCAGAAGAAGACCCCTTCGAAGGACACATTTCTAATTTTAGTATGCGTTCTTATCTGCGATTGTTTTTGCGCGGCTCGATAGCAGCTCGCACGCGTTATGTAAGGGATGTTGGTCAGAGCAAGCAGTTGCGCAAGCCGTCGGTGAAACATAGGTTTGCGTGCCACCATTGACAGCCCGCCACGGGCAAGATCATGTACCATTGTTTGTGTAAGGACGGCGCTCTCGCGGACACGCGCGCGATGTTCTGTTTATCTCTAACTTGTGTGCGCCAAACATTGTCAAACAGACATGCGATCCTGGAGGACGCTGCGCCTCTGTCGGAGGTCATTGGCCTCCAGAAGAAGGAACTCCTGACGAAATGGAAGAATTACCACAGTTCGGCGTGGCACGCCGAGAGGAAGAGACTTACGAAGGAGGGGGCTGGCGATTCCGAAGCGGAGGACATGGCTGCTGCGAAGTGCTTGAAGCTGAAACCAGAATTATTTCGCAAGTTGGGTTACAGTTTGTGAGTAGCTGTGGAGTGAGGCAGGCTACTGCACAGCACGTGCACATGTATATACTCTGGAAAGCACGCGTTGCCATGGTTCATGCAGTTCGGTAATCGTCGCGTATTTCTGTTAACGACAAGCGGTAGTGTAGGGCTCATATGTTTCGAACATGTAGGGAGCGCCGCGCGAGAGGGGTGAGTTTGTGCATCGGCAACATTGCGTTAGTTCGTAATTTTCTGTCGCAGCAAAAATGTCGCTCTTCCACTTCGCGTATGCGTGCCCACCATGAATCAGCAAAGTTTTTGTTTCATTGACACGATTATTATGCGCGAGTGTGTCTGTCCGATGGCCGTGCTACTTGTATGTGTGATTCGCGTGTGATGTGCGTATGTCCGCGTATTGGATGCGCGCCTTTGCTTTTGCGATCAATCAGTTCATGCGTGAGAGTCATTGTATTGAAGTGCCATGTCGCGTTTTCCTTCGCTTTCCAGATCTTGCTTTCTCATGACGCAATTCTGCGCCGACAGCTTTTTGCTTTGCCGCGGGGTCGGGGCCATGAGCGGGGGGCCCACCGACGAGCCCATGGAGCCGTGCGCCCTGGCGCTTGAGCACGTCCCCAACGATGCCGCGCCGACGTGGGGAGGGATGATTTGTCGGGAGAGGGAGAAGGAAACGCACCGGGGGAGGAGGAGTAGATAGGAAGACAGGAGTAGATAGTAGAAAGAAGCAGCATATAGAAGGAAGCGCACTGCGGGACGAGAGATGGAGGAGAGGAGGGGGAGGAAAATGTTTGAGGTTGAGGTGGGATTTTAGCGCGACGATAACGAAACATTATTCCTGGGGGAAGATCCATGCTGGAAGCCTTCGAGCAGATCGGCCTCAGCGGCGTTCACCAGATTTTCATGGGGGACGGCGTGGACGCGTATTCGGTTTCCCAGGTTTCCATTTTTTTTATCGTGCCGGCTTTCTGCGCTGCATTCTCAGTATCGTCCGCCTGACACGGTGAGGCCTGACCGGTTTCTTATGTTTGCTTTTTGATTTGTCGTTTTTGTTTCTTTCAGTACGTGCCGGCTTCTCTTTGCAATTTCTTATTTCTGCATGATGTTGTGCGTTGGATGAGCATGATGCATGTTAGGTGAACATGGCGCGCGTTCTGTCTGTTCAGTAGATATGTTGTATGTTGTGTTTCGTTACTTCAATCCGCGTGCGTGCGTTGCGCTGATATCATTCATGCTTTGTATGCTAGCAGTTACCGCTGCCGCGCCTGAAACGCAAGTCAGGAGCGCTACACGATCGTCACGTTCGTGGAGCCTCGGTGGAGGGAGGCTGCCGAGCATATCCTGGACGGGCTGATGTTCAATACTAGCGGCGGCCAGGGGCAGCCGATGAAAGTCACTCGCGCGCTGCCGTACGAGGCCCCCAGTGGGAGATGTAGGAGGAGGAAAGGGAGGACAGGCAAGGGGTCGAAGGAACGACGTTTGCGTTGGCGAATCACGCGTTTCGTGAACCATGCATGTTCAAATAAAATGTTGCTTATTGTTCGCCAGGCAGCCTTATTTCTGGAACATATTTTTTTGTTGGCACCGCTCGCGAGCGCTCCCCTCACCTCCCCCCTGCGCCTCCAGATGCCCGACATGAACAACGCGACCATGGAAGACACAGACGGCTCAGACGCTGCGGACGCAGCAGCAGCAGACGCAGCGGCAGCTGGGGGCGATGCCGAAGATTCACAGCAGCAGCAGCAGCAGGAAGAGAACGACAGGAGTTTATGTTTCTTTGGTCGTTGTTTGCTCATTGCTTCATTTTTGCGTGTGCCAGCTGTGATATCCGCATATAATGTTCGTTGTGATGCTATTGTGTACGCTTGATTTGCCAGAATTTCACGCGTGAGCATTCATGAGACACACGTTGCATGTGTACACGTTTGTTCGAAGAATGCGCACGCACACCACGCGTGGCGATCGCAAGCACGATGCGTTATTTCAGCGTTTCCTTCTAATCGTTGTTCTGACACATGTATGATTGTGAATTCATTTTGCTTCCATCCGAGCAGTCGATGGTATGGCGCGAATTGTGCATGACGCGAAGTTGCATTTGACTCGCGTGATTTGATCGCCAGGACTGCTCGCAAGAAGGCTCGCATTCAGCTCTCCGCGCGCTCCAAGTTTCTTCGCAAGCCAGGGCCGCGTGCCCCCCAGGCCACCAAGGGTTTCCACGTCGAAGCCCTGGAGCTTCCTGCTCCGCCCCCCAAGCCGACGGCTTCGCTGAACCCGCCCCCCAAGCCGACGCGTTCGCTGAACCCGCCTCCAAAGCCCGAGCCCCCGGGGACAAAGCCGCCGCAGCACCTCCTCTTGCGCGCGGCATTGCCGCCGCCGCCCTTGCCGCCGCCACCCGTCCCAGCGAAGCGTCGGCCTGGCTCCAAAGCTGCCACCGTCGATCCCCCGCCCATCATCGTGCCCCCGAAGGTCATTACGGTCACCGAGCAGAATCGGCCTCGCATCGTGCCGCCCACGCGCGTGCCAGAGAAGGCGCCAATTCATATCTACTCATGCGCGTGCTCTCTGCTAGCATTCGTGTTAACTTTTGATGTGGCGTCGCGTCCTCGGTGCCCGTGCGTGCGCAGGTGCGTGCCAGTCAAACTCATGTGAAAGCAGTTGTTGTTGCCACGCGCGTGGCAGTGTCCACAAATGATCACACAAATGACGAACTGGCACATGCAATGGTGAGTTGATGCATGCGATATTATTTTCGCGTGCGATGTGGGAATGTACGCCACACATTTTTACGTGTACGTTACACATCAGGCCTACAAGTGGGAGGCGTCCACGCAGCAGTCCTAGGAGATGTGCATTTGACTGCAGCAGGCATTCTTTGTTTGCATGACCCCATGTTTCCTTCGATTCATCGCGTCCACTCTGATCGCAATCATTATATTTGAAATTCTCAATCGTTTGCATGTGTGTGTTGCTGTTCTTGTTTTGTGCATTCTCTTCCGCTAGAGGCGTTCTACTGAGGGTGCCAGTTCGGTTTTCCGCGCAGCCGCCGACATTCTGGAACGGTGTCGCCCATCATCGCTGCTGGAAATGAGCGTGCGATCTCGCATGTTGGGAGATGGCGCAATGAGAGCATGTCGAGGGAATGGCAATGCTGCAGAGTAGAGGAGGTAGAGGCGGAGGAGGAGGAGAGGAAGAGAGGGTTGACGCAGGAACATGAGGTATTTGATGAGGGCGGAAGAGGGAGGAGGGGAGGGGAGATGGTTGAGGATTCAATTTAGATGCTGAGGCAGAGGGTGAGCGAGGAAGCGAATGCGGCAGGGAGACGAAAATGATGATGCATGTTGTTTGTTTGTCTTATCACACAACCCTCAGCCAAAACATCGTACTCATGTAGATGCGCGCGATGAGGTTCTAGGTTAAGAGGATGGAAACATATATGAAAACATGCGATGAACGTATGAGACACATAATGCATATTTTCGACACGGGTTTGGACCTACAGAGGTCAACTGCGATGTAGATGAGATGAGATTTCGATGCCATCTGTATCGGATCGGCATGTAGATTCGATGTAGTTTCGATGTAGATTACATCTAAACTACATGTAGTTTCGATGTAGTTTCGATGTAGTTTCGATGTAGTTTCGATGTAGTTTCGATGTAGTTCCGATGTAGTTTCGATGTAGTTTCGATGTAGTTTCGATGTAGTTTAGATGTAATTGCGGTTGGCGTATCATGCTCTAGGAAATCTGAATGATGCATCCAACAATATAGAAACATATGTAATCTGCACATATGCGCTCCACGGCAGGCATGACAAGACAACCACAACGGCATCGAAACTACATCAAAACTACATCGAAACTACATCAAAACTACATCGAAACTACATCGAAGCTACATCGAAACTACATCGAAACTACATGTAGTTTCGATGTAATCTACATCGAAACTACATCGAATCTACATACTCGTCAGATATAAGATTTAATATATTTTCTATTATGTTTTTCATTATTTGTTCCATATGTTGAACCACTTGTAATTTGGTATTGCTGTTGTCACTCATACGCGCATCATGCACACATCGCGCAACATGGTTTCGCGTGCATTTGATGCATTCTTATCACACTCTACCATATGTTGACAAGCAACTGTGCACGTTACGTATATCGTTTGTAGTTGATTGTTAATGTCACAGTGCCGCAATGTCGCCACAACGCATTGTTTCAGTGGGATCGCTGTATTCATTATGACACAGATCTTCAATTGCACATTTGTTTGTTAGTCTCGTGTGCTCGATAGCTTGCAGTGCTGTTTTGCGCTGGGTTTCTATCAGTATTGTTTCATACATACATTCGCTTGGCGATGGCACCTGGTGCGTCGACGCTGTGCCAGAAGCCAGCTGCTGCTCGGGGGGGCATCTTGAGCCAGATGGCCACGTGGGGAAAGGACAGCATGCTCGTTTCGTTTTAGTCTCTTGTGAAGTTGTTCGCGCCTTTGGTTATTCATTGAGTTTATGACGCATGCGCATTGTATTCGTTGACGTGGAGCATTTCGCTATGCAATCTCGTTGCCGCCTACGACGTTACGACTCATTTTCAATTGCAAATTTGCCAGGATGACAAGCCAACGAAAAAAGCCTGCCCCATCGGACAGCGACGATGAGGAAGCTGAAGAGGAAGAGGAAGAGGAGGTGGAGGAGAAAGAGGAACACGAAGAAGAGGAAGAGGAGGCCTCAGCCAAGAAGAGGCCTGCATCAACGGTGCTCAAGAGGCCCAGCGCAAAGGTGATGAAGCGCCCTGCGGCCAAGGAAACGACCCGCGCGTTTTCTCACCTTAGGCACGGTATGAATTGTGCGGATTTCATCATCGCGTTTCCATTCTGATTTGAGTTTGCTATATGCGTTTGCTCAGCGCACGCCCAAGAATATTGCATCGCGCTTGGAGTCAGGAATGCAAAGGTGTTCTCGTTTTATCGCCTTGCTTGCAAACCGCTCGCAATTCGTTGACGTTATCTCAGGAGGAAGAAGAGGGGGAAGAAGAAGATGATGATGACGAAGCCGGGCCCAGAAATCGGAACAAGTTTGCCAGATTCTTGAAGCTCATGGCAGCTGGCGATGTCGACCCCGAAGTTGTGGAGGCTTGGGAGGCTGTCAAAGCAAAGAGGACGAAAGCAACCAAATTCATCAACACCGTTGTGAAAAACACAGGCCCAGGCAAGTACCAAGTCGATGTGAACGCTTCCATGGTGAAGGATCGCTGCTGCATTTTGTTTTTGATGTCGCAGCAAACGCATGAGCACGCAATATTGTTCACAAGATTATATCATGTTTCCCACTGCAATGTCGCCTATGTGAATTTCGAGAGGCACTGGTATTCTCATCTGATCATGTGCGCGCTATTTTGTTTTTCAATTTTGCCTGCGCCCGATTCGCAGGAACACCAGTCGTACATGGAGAGGAAGAGGGCGACCGAATCCAAACAAGCGTTGCCGACTGCTGTGTACATTGCATCAATATTCCACGGGAACCAGGCTGTGTGTTTTGTATCAGGATGGTGCGTTATATGCGTTGCAAGCACATGTTGTATTCACGTTGTATGATTTGTGTTTCTTTGTTTCATTTTTCGTTGTTGTGCATTATCTAGATGTTCGCTTGCTTGCATGGAGGCGCACCTGCGTGTTTCTTTCAGATAGCTCGCGCGTCTGAATTGTTTCACGTTGCCCCTCGCAGACTGCCTGCCAGAACGCTGTCGACAGTGGCGCTGTCAAAGAGTATTTCGGTACTGACGGCTTGCAGTATAGCCGCCACACGGGGTATTCCATCGACAAGACAACTGGCACTGAGAAGCGCTCTACTCTCCAAGGTGAAAAGCAGATCAGTGCTGCAGATGCTTCGAGGATGAAGAAGGCCCTCGACGCTGTTGGGTGGGATTTCAACTTTTCGAAGAAGAAGACACAGGACATATCTTCAGCTGTTCTTAGCGCGATGCTTCGAATCTTTTTTAGGTATGAATTTTCGGAATCGGTTTGTTTCGAAGACAGAATGCGCAGCATAGTGCTCGTCACTACATCATGTCTCGAGTGGTTGAACGCATTTTCACTAATGTCCGATGGATGCGTTTGCCGCGCGCGCGTAGCGCATGCCGTCAGTTGTTGCATCCTGAGCGCAAGGAGATGGACAAGACGATGCTCGGCGAAGACATCCCTCAGCCATTCAAGCAGCACGTCGAGGAGGCGTGGCAGGCGTGTGTGAAGACTTTAAAAGAGTTTTCGAAATTGAAGAACATGCTCAGAGCTTGCGGCGACGACGTCGCCAACTCCCACTTGAAGAAGCTTGCCGAGCTAGAACCCAAAATCAAGGACCCTCGCCGACGAAATGCTGATTTTTCTTATGTCGTGCGCGTGCGCCGCGCCATAGTGCACGCATATGTCATTGAAACTTTATGTGTTCATGCCTGATGCAAAGCGCGCTCTCGGAAATATGCAGAACGCGTTTTCGGAAACGTGCATTTTGTTTATTGAATTTTTGTTTCACGCCAGGATGCAGAACACGTTCTCGGAAAGATGCAGACCCACAAGGTTACCAAGGACAACGAACCGCTGACGACGGAGTACTGCAAGACGTTCCTCACCAATGTTGCTGTCGATCTCCAGAAGAGCTTCCGGATGATCTTGTCTGAGACATTTATAATTCAAATTTGTCATGCGTTTGTTTATTTTCTCTTGCAGCTTGCAATGGCAGGGGTTCGCGCGGTCCTTCTTGTTCTTTGGTGCCGCTCGCCTGAAGGAGAAGACGTTGGCTTCTGCGTTCCTGAAGGACATCCAGAGCTGAGCGGCCACGTACACGGGCATCTTGTCGTCATGAGATGTTGCTTTGCTTTCGCATGCGTTTTGTAAAGCATATGTATGCGCTCGTGCTTCTCGATTGTATGGCGTTGCGTTGCCATCAATAGCATCTGAGGCAGCTTCGGAATGATGGAGAATGAAATGGGTTTGTGACATGATGGGAAGGATGAGGGGCGAACTGATGCACTGAATAATGAGAGATGGCATGATTGCAACGTGGCGCGGCGACGCAACCCTATTCCCCACGAGAGAGAGCCCGCGCTTGCGTGTTTAAAAAACCGAGCGATGTGTTTATATGATTCCTCCTTGGTGCAATTGCGGTGTTTGTGGTGACGCTTTCGAGGGGGTGTGATTGGGGACGGGGAGTGTCATTCGTTACTGCTATGATTGCAAAGAGCATCGCTGTGCTATGGACGATTGGCATTGAGTTGATGTCATCAATTTGCGATTCATCTTTCAAGCGCGCGTAATGTCATCGAAGTTGATGTTTTTATGTTGCTTGAAGTTGGTTTGTGCTGCAATTTCATCACGGTGCAATTGACGCGATGGCATGCGCGTGAGTGCGTGCACGACGCGAGGACGGGGGCAGGCGCGCATTCAGTTACGAATGAGCAGTCATCGATAAACGACGAAGGTTGCGACGACGAAGCGCGACCGCGCGATCCGATGTCTTGGCCATGCGACGCGGAGAGGTGTTTGCTACGCCATATATTGCGTCTGATTTCGCGTGTTGCTTGCATGTGCACAATGTCGTTTCCTCTGAAGCCGTTTTGCGTTGCGAGGTATTCTCTTTGATTTTCGTCGGGCGCGCTTCCCTGCCCCATCTTAGCTGCTTCTAATGGGCAGGGGCAAGGGGAGACCCAAAGGACAACGACAACCGAACCTTGCGCGCGGCCGTGGCAAGGGCAAAACCACACCCCTCAGAGAGCAATCCAGCCAGTTGGCCACCTTCTTGTTGGAATTATGGGCATGGGGCCATCTGTCGCCGCAAATGGTGCAAGCAATTTCCGGCAAAGCGAGGGTGGATTTTAATGATTGGTTGTCCTCTGGGAGCACAGCTGTGCCAGACGAGCTCGAGAATTTGGCGAGTTTGGGGTCGCGGGGCGCTTGCCCGAACCATTGCCACGGTGATTTGATGAGGCGTTTATCAGCAAATAATGTCCCCAGCACACTCAAATTCATAGCAGCGTGCAAATCCCCTCGCGTTGGCATCTTCGTTGGCAGGCCAATGGAAATGATACTTCCCCATGAACTGTTTGCGGCGCGATATCATTCCTACCCGGCACATTGGAAAGAACACGCGTGCAGCTCAAGGAACGACCTCGTAAAATTTTGGACAGACGTGGGCAACCATCCAGCATTGAAGCGAAACCCCGTGAAGAACGCGCCACATTGGGAGCAATGCACGATTCCTATCAGTATCCATGGGGACGGCGTGCCTATCAAGGGCGTTGGTAAATCCTGGAGTGAATCCATGAATATATATATATTCTTGGTGCTCTATGGTTGCAGGGCGCGGTGAAACATTGGAATACATTTTTTTCATACATGCGATTTTTAATCATTTAGTTGCAAATTATTTCGCGTGCAGGACAATGTCGGCATTTTGGAAGATTATGTGTTGGTCACTTCAAGCCATGTTCGATGGGGTATGGCCAACGAGAGATTGGAACAACGAGCGGATCGATAATTCGAGGGCGGGCACGTTTCTGGCAGGCGGGTTCAGGGGCTTCCTGTTCTGCATAAAGGGCGACCTAGAGTACCTGAGCAAGGACGCGCCGCTAACACAATTCATGTTGCGTGCCATGAATGCGCGCATGCATGCAGCGTTCAAATATCCATTCCCGTCTCGCCCCAATCCTTTTGTAAACGTCAATTTGAAAACATCGCTCCCAGGTGTTCCGATTGCCGTGGCCTACATCTTTGTCTCCATGCATGCGTTGCCAAGCGAACACCACGGACAAGCCGTTCACTGACAATCGGCCAGTGGGCCCAGCGTGGATGGATACAATTTGGACAAGAGACACCTGGCTGGCCGCGCCCCCAGCGCACCATCCTATATTTGATTTACCATTTGTGTCAATTTGGACGGTGTGGTTTGATTTTATGCATACAAAGCATTTGGGCGTGGACAAATATTTCCTGGGATCGGTGTCGTGGATACTGGCGTTCATGCTCATTCCGAACACGCCCGACGCAGCATTGCAAATTGTTTTCGAGAGTTGTGAAAAATGGTGGCGTGATCACGGCGTTTCCTCGTCTGACTGTTTTTCCAAGCTCAAAGTTAGCATGTTCATTGACCCGAAAAAACCACGTGCTAAATATCCAGAACTGAAAGGGAAAGCAGGGGCGATCAAGAACTTGATTGCGCCGTTAACTGATGTGTTCAAGTTTTTTGGATGGAAGAGGGGGATCAAGTCCATGAGCAGATTCATCTTGCATTGCGAATGAATTGCCGCATCGAGGAGATATTAAAGGATAACCCTTGCGCCAACATCTTGCCTGGCGATCAGAAGGATGAGTTCTCTCAGTGCATTTGGGTTTTCCTCGCCTGCCAGACAGCAGCGGCGCGATTTTTCCTTCGCGATGCACAACTGTTGTTTGACATCACTATTAAAACGCACCATCTCGCGCATTGGGCGTTGGAATCTCAATTTGTCAATTGTCGCAGGGGTTGGTGTTGCGCTGGCGAGACGTATGTGAATAAGATGAAGTTCTTGGGCGGCGCATGCGTGAGGGGGAATAAAGCTTCGCAGGTTCCCATAAACATGACTGCTAAATACCGTCACGGGTTGCACTTTATTTGCTTGCGTTCTCGTGCTGAAGAGTAGCGTTTCCTTACTGTGCCGCAGGCTTGCTTCGGAGAAAAACATCATCGTTCGCTTAATTGAGATGCGGGCGGGCGCACGCACGCGTTCTGCGCAAGCACGTTGCGCAATGCGCGCCGCGCATTTCATTATCATCATGGTCACGCTGGCGGCGCAAGACGGAAGGAATTATATTACGCACGTGCTGCAGCATGCATGATATTCGCATGCCTGGTGCGCCACAATATGAGCGCACTGTGCTTACATTTGAATAGATTTGAACAGATTTGACGATATAGCACAGCAACATAATTTTTATTTTGGCGAAATTAAAATATAATTTGCCATTTAGAATTAACGCCAAGTAATTAAAATTAGTTTACCACAACTAAAACAAACTATTTTATATTCGATAATTTTAAAGAAACTATCTTTCTATATTAACGAATTCTAAAAACAATGGTTTCTCCTAAAACTAAGTTAACACGTCTTAAGGGCCCCGGCGTCCGGGCGTCCAGGCGCCCGCCCGGACCCCGTCTCGCTCTGTCTTGCAATTCATGATGATGTTTTTGCAATGAATACAGCTCCACCCGCCTGCCCCCTGGACATCCCACGTGCTTTTTTTGTCCCCGCCCATCTTGGATGACAGCCAAATTTGCACCTCATGAAGAAATCGGGTCTGCATTGGAAGCCGCGATCAAAAATCCATTGCCTGGGCGAAAAAACATACGAAGTATCTCGCGCATCAAATTGCTAACATCTCCCCGTATCTCGCGCATTGTGTTCACGCGAAGATATCCATAGGGAGAAGTTCCACACTGTCGCATTCTCAACCAGCTTGGGTATTCTAGAAATGTCCAGTATACTGCCCCCGTCCCTCCTCCTTCATCGGGCCTTTTGATATTCCCCACAGTGGCTTCGTCTGAGAACAGAACTAAGAAAAGGTGTTCGCGAGTGTGCTGCGACATTGACTTCCTGAGAAAAGGCACGAAACCAATAACTTCCTGCGCTGACACCCATATGAGGCCGACCAGATTGATATAGTGAAACCAAACCTCGCTGCAATCTTTCATCGCCAGCGCAAAGCAATCGATAAGGTACCCGAGCGGCGTCTCCAGAGGCAAAACATCTGGTTCATGGTTGTCACGGGGTGCCTCTTCTAAAATACGGGGCAACTCAGCCTTCGAAACCGTGAGGTGATTCCTTATATTTCGACTCTGAGTCTTTTCTTTGGGGACATGTGCAACAAGCCGATTTTTGAGGCAGAAGCAATCGAGGTGAGGAAGGGGATAGGGGGAGGGCATATGCAAAATACCAAATTCAAGCACGCGTCAAAAAATTGTGACCGGGAGACGGCCATGTTCAAAGGATTGCTAAATTGATCGCGACTCCTGCCATAACTGCGCCCTGGTGAGCCTACGCGAAATGAGCGCCCCTCAATTTCATTGGTATCCTTTCCTTCGTCATAGATTGTTTGGCCTTTGCATGTCAAATCAAGTTAAGTCGAACCTAAATTTACAAACGGCCCATTGTATCTGTACTGTTTTTTGTTGCGCGAGCGTTTTTTAGAATAAAAAAAAAAACATTCGCCGATCTTTTCTTATCATCAGATCACCACCCGAGCTAAACCATTTACAAATGACCTAGCAAATTGTCTATTGCTTTGTATTTGTTTGCAACTGGCGACAGAGTTGCAAATGCTTAGTTTCCTAACAGCTCTTGCTGATTGGCTTCTAGTGGGCTCAAAAGAGAGCATCTTGACGCCCCAGAGGGGGTCTGGGCGGGAACCGGACAGAGGATCCTGCAGATGCGGCAGCCCCAGGAACCCTTAGAAATCCTCAGGAATTTTTAGGAATCCTCAGGAATCCATTCCCAGAACACAATTCCCAAACCACATTTTGATTGCCTGGAGCCAACTGTAGGCCACTTCGCGTTCTTCGTCTTCCCAGAACACCGCTCCCGGGCCACATTTTGAATGCCCGGAGCCAACTGTTGGCCTCTTCGTGTTTTTCGTCGTCCCAGAACACTATTCCCAGGCCACACTTTGAATGCCCGGAGCCAGCTGTAGGCCACTTCGTGTTCTTCGTGTTCCCAGAACACCGTTCACAGGCCACATCTTAAATGCCCGGAACCAACTGTAGGCCACTTCGTGTTCTTCGTGTTCCCAAAACACCATTCTCAGGCCACATTTTGAATGCCCGGAGCCAACTGTAGGCCACTTCGTGTTTTTCGTTTTCCCAGAACACCAGTCCTGTGCCATATTTTGAATGCCCGAGCTGAGGCAAGCTGAGGCCCAGGCTGGCTGAGGCCGAGGCAGGCTGAGGCTGAGGCTGAGGCACGCCGAGGCAAGCTGAGGCTGAGGCTGAGGCAGGCTGAGGCTGAGGCAGGCTGAGGCTGAGGCTGACGCAGGCTGAGGCCGAGGCCGGCTGCAGTTGAGGCTGAGGCAGGCTGAGGCTGAGGCAGGCTGAGATTGAGGCTGAGGCAGGCTGAGGTGAGGCTGAGGCTGAGGCTGATGCAGGCTGAGGCTGAGAGGCTGAGGCAGGCTGAGGCTGAGGCTGAGGCTGAGGCTGAGGCTGAGGCAGGCTGAGGCTGAAGGCTGAGGCTGAGGCTGAGCAGGCTGAGGCTGAGGCTGAGGCAGGCTGAGGCTGAGGCTGAGGCTGAGGAGGCAGGCTGAGGCTGAGGCTGAGGCTGAGGCTGAGGCTGAGGCAGGCTGAGGCTGAGGCTGAGGCTGAGGCTGAGGCTGAGGCTGAGGCTGAGGCTGAGGCAGGCTGAGGCTGAGGCTGAGGCAGGCTGAGGAGGCAGGCTGAGGCTGAGGCTGAGGCTGAGGCTGAGGCTGAGGCTGAGGCTGAGGCTGAGGCTGAGGCTGAGGCTGAGGCTGAGGCTGAGGCTGAGGCTGAGGCTGAGGCTGAGGCTGAGGCTGAGGCTGAGGGCTGAGGCTGAGGCTGAGGCTGAGAGGCTGAGGCTGAGGCTGAGGCAGGCTGAGGCTGAGGCTGAGGCTGAGGCTGAGGCTGAGGCTGAGGCTGAGGCTGAGGCTGAAGGCTGAGGCTGAGGGCTGAGGCTGAGGCTGAGGCTGAGGCTGAGGCTGAGGCTGAGGCTGAGGCAGGCTGAGGCTGAGGCTGAGGCTGAGGCTGAGGCTGAGGCAAGCTGCGGCTGAGGCAGGTGAGGCTGAGGCTGAGGCAGGCTGAGAGGCAGGCTGAGGCTGAGGCTGAGGCAGGCTGAGGCTGAGGCTGATGATGCAGGCTGAGGCTGAGGCCGAGGCAAGCCGAGGCAGGCTGAGGCTGAGGCTGAGGCTGAGGCAGGCTGAGGCTGAGGCTGAGACAGGCTGAGGCTGAGGCTGAGGCAGGCTGAGGCTGAGGCAGGCTGAGGCTGAGGCCGAGGCAGGTTCAGGAGGATGAGGCAGGCTGAGGCTGAGGCTGGCTGAGACTGAGGCTGAGGCAGGCTGAGGCTGAGGCTGAGGCTGATGCAGGCTGATGCTGAGAGGCTAACGCTGAGGCTGAGGCAGGCTGAGGCTGAGGCTGAGGCCGAGGCAGGCTGAGGCTGAGGCTGAGGCAAGCCGAGGCAGGCTGAGGCTGAGGCTGAAGCTGAGGCAGGCTGAGGCTGAGGCTGAGGCTGCTGAGTGAGGCTGAGGCTGAGGCAGGCTGAGGCTGAGGCTGAGGCTGATGCAGGCTGGGGCTGAGAGGCTGACGCTGAGGCTGAGGCAGGCTGAGGCTGAGGCTGAGGCTGAGGCTGCGGCCGAGGCAGGCTGAGGCTGAGGCAGGCTGAGGCTGAGGCTGAGGCTGAGGCTGAGGCTGTGGCTGAGGCTGAGGCAAGCTGCGGCTGAGGCAGGCTGAGGCTGAGGTTGAGGCAAGCCGAGGCAGGCTGCGGCTGAGGCTGAAGCTGAGGCAGGCTGAGGCTGAGGCTGAGGCAGTGGCTGAGGCTGAGGCAAGCTACTGGATTCTCACCTGAATCTTAAAGGGGATGCTTCCAGATATGCTTGTACACATCGCTGTTAGGTTTCTTTGCCGGGATACTTTCTTCTGGTGTGTTTTATAACTTGTGTTGCTATGGTTATACGATGGGTTGTCGTAGTTATATGTAGGCATGCATGTGACTTCCAAATGTGCTACATGGAGGCACCCGCAAAGTACCACCTATAGGGTCCAGGCGTTTCCTGGGCGTGGCCCGCCGGGCGTCTGGGCGATTGGGCGCCCATGGGGGCGCCCATGGGGGCGCCCATGGGGGCGTCCGGGCGCTTGGGTGTCCGGGCGCCCGGGCGCCCAGGCGTACGCGTGCGGGCGCCCGGGCGTCCGGACGTCCAGGCGGGGCGCCCTGCGCGCTTCTGGCGCCCGGGCCTGGCCCGCTGGGCGCCCGGGCGTCCGGGCGTCTGGGCGTTCCGGCGCCTGGGCGCCCAGGCGTCTGGGCGTCTGGGCGCTTCAGGCGCCGGGGCGCCCGGGCGCCCCTGGGCGCCCAGGCGTCCGGGCGTCCGGGCGTCCCGGCGCCCAGGCGCCCAGGCGTCTGGGCGTCTGGGCGCTTCAGGCGCCGGGGCGTCCGGGCGCCCCGGAGCCCGGGCGTCTGCCCCGACCATCCAAGTCACCCTGAAATACTCAGTTGGTCGGGGATTTTGACACGGTGCTTTTTCAGGGCGTCAATTTCTAGAAAGAAACGCCCTGAAGAGGAGGAGGAGGAGTTAAGAGGAGGAGGAGGAAGAAGAGGAGGAGGAGGAGGAAAAGCAGGAGGAGGAGGAAGAGGAGGAGGAGGAGGAGGAGGAGGGAGAGGGAGAGGGAAAGAAGGAGAAAGATAAGGAGGAGGAGGAGAAGGAGGAGGAGGAGGAGGAGGAGGAGGAGGTACCCTCATCCGATCACATGTTTGTGTTCATTTACATAATGTTGCGTGGTCTCTGGTATACAGGTGTAGCGTGTGTTGTATCCAGCTGCCTGCGGCAAACCCCGCCACCGCGCGCGGGTTGTGGGTCAGAAGCCTCATGGATGTTGGTCAGGATCTAGTCTATGGACATTCGGGTGCCTCCTGGAGACAAATGTGAATATTCCTGCGGGATAACTGCTGTTTTTCTTGGTGGCCTCTTGATGGCTTGCCCCTTGGTAGCCTGAGGGCAGAAGGCTCGATTTTTCTGTTCGCGATTCCGCTCTTAGGCTTTTTTTGTCACGGGCGTTCTTAGGCTGTCTTGGGGCCCTCTTGGGGCCATCTTGGGCTGTCTTGAGGCCCTCCGAAGCAGTAGCAGTAGGAGTATCAGCAGTAGTAGCAGCAGCCGTAATAGCACGGCGGCAGCAGTAGCAGCAGTAGCGGCGGTAGTAGCAGCAGTAGTAGCAGTAGCAGCATACATTTCAGTAGCAGTAGCAGCAGCAGCAGCAGTGGAAGCTGCAACAGTGATAGCGGCAGCGGCGGCAACAGCCAGCAGCAGCAACGGCAGCAGCAGCAGCAGCAGCAGCAGCAGTCGTTGGCAGGGCTGGCGGAACACGGGCGGAAACCCTATGGATATAGCAGGGCGGACGGTGGAGAATTAGGGGGCATGGGTGGAATGCTTATGGTTTTTGCTTGCCAGGGCGACATTGCCCATCCAAGTCAAGCTTCGCACTTCGACTCAGCCAAGAAAACAAACCACTTATGCAACAACGTCTCTGCCATGCGAGCTGGGTGGCACGAAAGCCCAACTTGTTTCAAGAAGCGTTGCAAATCCTCATCTCCGTAAGTCCACCCAACTTTTGGGTTCAGTCTAGGGGAACTGCACATGTGTTGGAACATATGGAATTTTGGAACCATCTTCCAAGACCTCATATTACCGCGCAGAGCTTCAAGAGATAACGCACCGTACATGCTGAGAAGGTTCTTTGCAAGTATAGGTAATTCTCGTCGAGTGGTCACACTCAAGAATCGGCCTTCTGTCTCCACGATGTCGTAAAATCTGACCAGCAATGTCATTATGCCCAAGCGCCTCTTATCATGAATTGAACCTGTATTAAATTGCCTACACAACAGCAAAGCAAATCTGGAGATGTGTCTGGTGTTTGCAGCCTTGGCCTTCAATTTAGGCCAATCTTTTTTCGTTCTGATTCTCTCAAAAGTCAATTCTCCATCAACCTTGAAGCCCGATGCTTTTCCACATTCCTTCAACCTGTTCTGGAGAGAAACCAACTTGTCATGCCAATTTGAACCCTCCAGGTGGTCCCGCATCACTTCGATGAACACGTTGGCAATGCAGTGCGATGCCAAGCCCTGGTCAACGGCATGTAGTACGTCTGGTTGTACTCCTTCCAGCCTGAGTGTTTTTATGATGTAAATCGGTGGCAATTCTGTTCCAGCGGCTGTCATGGCAGCCTGGTAGCTCTCGTGGGTTCTCACTGTACCCCTCCAGCCAGCTTCATACCCAAAATCTGTCCACATCAATCCTGGAGTGCTGTTCGAAGCATTGCAGAATAAACACATGTTAGGCTCCTGATCCCATCTCGGTGCGTTCACAGTCTCGGCATCAGCTAGAAATTCCCAATCACCACGTAAATGTATGAGGGCGGCCTTATATCCACCGATGATTGGACGGCCAGCTTCTGGATGGGGCCGGCCTTTCCAATCAAGATTTGGGATCCTTCCGTCACATAAGGCATTCATACTCCATGCAAACCGTGTCCAGAGAGAAGCCTGAGTTCTGCCAGTTATGTCCGATGATTTGATCGTGGTAAATACCTGGTGAGTCTCTTTCGTCGACCCCTGCCCGAGCAAGCTCGTCCAAGAGATTGTGAGCAGCGACTGGGTCTTGGTAGTAGCAGCCTTGTCCCCATGAACACCGAGCGGAATCGTCTTTCTTCTGTCGATCAGATGTTGAATTCCCGTGTAAACGGGATCGCCTTGCATGCAGCGCCAAAAATCCGAAATCTCTCCAATGTCACCTCTCAATGTTTGGTTGAACCTGTGCTCGTCCTGGACGATGCGCTCGATCATCTTGATCGGGCACATTATTGGATGCGGAGTGCACTCACCCCGAGTAGTAGGGATGTCGATCCATTCCATAAGCGGGTATTGTTTTGGCCAGCCAATTGCCCGTGACATGTCACGAGCTGCATTCCGAACGTCTGATGTGTGAGCGAGTTTTCCCAGCTGTTCTGCGCCTTGTGCGGCAGCCTTGACGCAGTATTCTTGTGCAACGTTTGCCTGGAGCTTGCCCCGTCCCCAGTCTCGCTTGATGGCAGAACTAAACGGTGTGAAAGTGCACTCTTCTGTGGCAGTGCCACCGTGGGCCGAAAGAACTCGTTTTTTCACACCTCCAGCTCGATTCCCCGAAGCGGACGATTGCCCAGAATCAGCATTGATCGCCTCATCAAGGCGTCGCCTAATACTTCCTCTGCGCATGGACATGCCACTAGTTGGAGAAACGAGACAGATGCATATCACAAAGAACACATTTGGCAACTTCATTACTGCGAACGTGCTTCGGCCAAAACGGCACTGGAAGGAAAGGGGATGGATTGGCACGGGAGGGAATTGCAGGGGGGATGACGGTGTTGATGATGATGATGATGATGATGATGATGATGCTGATGATGATGGTGATTATGATGATGATGATGGTGATGATGATGACGATGATGGTGATGATGATGATGATGATGATGATGATGATGATGATGTTGATGCTGATGATGCTGATGCTGATGCTGATGCTGCTGCTGCTGCTGATGGTGATGATGATGATGCTGTTGATCTGAATCGTTGCTCTCGCCTTAGCGTTGGTCACTGGACCACGGATCCAAAGAGTAGCCGCCCACAACGTACCAAGATCCCCAAGAACCCCAAGAGTCCCAAGCGTCCCAAGAGTCAAGCATCCCAAGAGTCTCAAGAGCCCTAACAGCCCCACGAATCGAGCATCCCAAGAGTCTCAAGAGCCTTCAGGGTCCCAAGAGTCCCACGAGTCCTAAGAGTGTCCAGAGCCCCAGTAGCCCCGAGAATCCGAAGAGTAGCCAGTCGCACCGATGTTTTCCCTACTGGCGAAGCGCCTGGCTCCCCACAACACGTTGAGTCCAGGAGTGCTTGGTCTGGACCTCTAGCGCATCGTCAGCGCAGCTTCTCTGGGCGGCTAGCTCCTCTGGGCGGCCTGGCCTCATTCTGAAGCGGCACTCCTCTGCGCAGCTAGCTCGTCTTGGCCTTCTTGTTCGACTTCGGGTTGATCTTCGAGTACCATTCGTTGACGGTGTTGAAGTCCGAGAAGATGGGATCCAGCTTCTGTGCCACAGCCATTGCACGAACGTCATCGGCAGTGTCATTGACCACGAGATCCTCCATTACTTTGTAGATAGCCGCCGTTCTGGGAATGAGTTTCTGCGCGTCCTCGTGCACTGCAACTGCGTACTTGTTATCCTTGGTGGTCGTGAGAATCTTCTTGAGCTCCGTCAGCATCTCATTGGTCGAACGCAGGACCTTCCTCGGATCCTTCTTGATAGCCTCCGCCGTCTTCTGGAACTTGCCGAACTCCGACTTCACCTCGACCTTGACTTCGACAGGTGCCAGATCTGTGGAGCCGCTCGAAGTCGCCGACGGTACCCCTGCGATATTCTCCGCGATGCTCTCGACGTGGTCGAGGATCTCCTTCGCCCTCGCCTCGTCGGTGATCTTCTGCTCGTTGGACAGGTTTTTGTCGTTCGTCTTGGTCTCGCTCTCGCTCCCCCTCCCGAAATAGATCTTGTATTCGGTGAGGAACTCTCCGTGCTTGCCCGTGGCCTGGTCAGCTCGAGTCTCCAATGTGCCGCTGTCGATCTGGGCCTGGCCCTTGTTCGGGCCGAGCCGCTGGTAGATTGTCTCCTTCGACATCCACTCGTGATCTTGGGCAACCTGGCTTTGAACTCGGAGCGAGCGTATCGAGCTGAGCTTGTTCTCTCCCTCGAGCTTCTTCACCTTGTCAGCGAACCAATTAACCAGGAACTCGTTCTTCTTAGCATTGTTCAGATTGTCGTAGGCGGCCTTGGCACCTTGCCCTCGGAGCCAGTAGGACAGGTTGGATCGTTGGCGCTTCATCTCCTCCTCATTTGCGATAACCTCTTGTGCCTTGGTTAGGTCGCTCTTGGAGACCTCGAACGTGGGAAGGCTAGCCTTTTTTTTCGGTGCCATGGCGTCTGCCTTGCAGAGTTAGCTCAATCGCCTGGGATACTCCGTGACAGCTCGAGCCATCACGCTTGCGGGGAATTGGAGCGCCAAACACCTCGAGACAGAATCTGACAGATTCTGTCATTTTCTGTCTTTTTCTGTCGTTTTCTGTTTTTTTCTGTTTTTTTGTAGTGTCCCTGGGTGACAGAATTTTACAGAATTTGACAGATTCTGTCGGATTCTGTCTCTCACGTTCCGCGGGGGCAATGGGCGAAGGCGTGGGGGAGGTGAAGAGGCCAAAGGGTTGGGAGGTGGATTGGGGAGAGACGGAGAGAGAGACACATTGAGGACGAGTGGAAGGGCGGAGAGAGTCAGCAACGGCTCAAGATTATTCCAAGAGATCCCATGAAGCCCCCAGAAGGTTCAAAGAGGCCCTGAAGAGGCCCTCAGGAGGCTCAAAAAAGCCGGCCCCAAGAGGCCATCCCGCATAGACCCAGAAAGCCCCAAGAGACACCAAAAGGCCTGACACATGCTAACATCGGTGCCGATGGCAAAGATGGCGACCGTAACGACGGCAGTTGCGGTGTTATTTTATTTTGTTGTGTTTTTTTTCCCCGAAGGCGAGCGCCTTGAGACAGGAGTTCCTTCATAAGGTTGGGTACGGTGGTCGACCCCTAAAACCGACCATTTTCAGCCCAAAGTGGTCGGTTTTCACTCGTTGGGAACCCAGAGCCCACGAGGAGTCCTTGGGGTCCTTGGGGCCTGGGCGGGCGGCGAATCAGGCAGGCCCGCCCTCCCTCCCTCCCTCCTCCTTCCATGAGAATGAATGACATGCCGATGCTGATGACGATGTGTTCTGCCTCTAGCAGTTGGCAGCAAGGACGCGTTGCAGCCTCTGCCGCTGGACACACAGAGCAAACAGAGCAGCCAAGTTGACTGTGCAAAACGCGCAGCTGCCGAGGACTGGAACTGAACCCGTGAATCATTTCTCCTCTGGATTCTCTGTGGCCTCCCCGTCCGCTGGGCCCTTCTGGTCCTCGTTCTTCTTGGCCTTGGATGGCGGCGGTGGCTCGGGGTCGCTAGCAGAGCGCTTCGGTGGAGGCTTGCTCGGCTCACAGAGGTTCTTGGCATGCGGCTTGAGCTCCTCGTACTTCTCGAGCGCAGCACGCGCCCGAGTGATGACTCCTGCTGGTTCGCAGCCCCACTCGGGCTGACTATCGCCTCCCAGCACGGGATCAATCATGGACAGGAGCTCGGCAATCTCGATGGTGAGGCGTTCGATGTCCTCCATCAACGGCACGGCGTATTTCGGCTTCCCGTTCGTGTTGAACCACATTGTCCATACAGCCGCGACCGTCTGCATGTCTTCGAGCGTGTCCTTGTGCTGAACCAGCAGACTGAAATCGCAGGTGTCTCCATCCTCCTGCGAATCGATCTCCACATATTGGCTGGCCATCTCAGGTAGGATGTATGTTCCGATGCACAGGTCGTGAACTCGCAAGGGCCTCTGCAAACACGGCTGCGGGTGGGTGAATGGAGAAGAGGATGGGCTTATGAGGCCCCCAAGTTTGTTTCCAGGGGGCTTTTGAGAGTGCCCTTGCAAGATCCCGAACAACATCCCTGAGGTTAACTGCCCACACCCCAGGCACGATTGAGACGTTCGCAAGCTGGAGGAGCCGCATGGGCTCAAGTAGATGGGTGGAGAGGTGGCAGCAACAGTATAATGGTGGCCTCGAGACTCTTCCGAGGCCGTTCGACTCCCCAATACACCAAAAGTTCTGAAGAGACTCGGCTCCGCCAAGACCTGCAGACGCCCAAGACATAATGGCACCCCGCCAAGGATTGAAGTGCAACTTGCCTTGAGCTCGGGGGCCCAGCGGAGGAAGTGGAAGAGAAGTCAGGAACTTCGGGGCCACGGCTGGACGCGATGATGATGATGTTGCTGCTGATGATGACGATACTGATGATGATGATGATGATGATGATGATGATGATGATGATGATGATGAAGGTGGTGGTGGTGATGATGATGATGATGATGCTGATAATGATGATGGTGATGGTGGTGGTGATGATGATGATGCTGATGATGATGATGCTGATGCTGATGGTGATGATGATGATGATGACGATGGTGTTGCTGATGATGATCACCTCATCTTCTCCTTTCGGCCTCCCGTCTGCCTCACCGAGCCCCACCACTCCCACCCTCTCCCCTCTTCACGCTACCTACTGCTCTTCACACACTTTCATACTCTTTGCGATGTTTCACCCCCAATGTCCATGCTGGTGGTGAAGGTGACGATGCTGATGATGTTTTTTTTTGCAGAGCGCACCCCGCGCCCGCGCCAGACGCACACCTCTGTCAGAGGTGAACGGGTGTCTACACATCCTGGAGCTCGCTGTGTGCACCAGCAGCCCTCTCTGCCCGCAGCTCAGCGGTCTTCGCCTGGCCCGCCCTCGACGCCATCTTCTTGGCGTACTCGCTGTTCTTGTCGTAGCCCAGCAACGCTAGGCGACGCTTCTCAGCAGCCCAAGCCCTGCTGTGCATCTTGTTGAGGTACTTATCCCACTCCGTCTTCACGGAGCTCCCGTCGGCCTTGCCGGCCTTGGCCTTGCTGGCTTTGGCCTTGCTGGCCTTGGCCTTGTTGGCCTTGGCCTTGCCCTTGCTGGCTTTGGCTGTCCCCAGGGTCTTGCCCTCCACCTGCACCTGCACGACCTTCGTGCCAGCCAAAGTCGATTCGCCAGCTTTGAAGGCCTTGTTGAGCTTACTCCACTCCTTGGCTGACATGCCCTGCGCGTCGGTGTCAGCGAGAGCCTCCATCTCGCTCAGCTTGAGGTCGCCCTCAGCGTGTACTCCCGACATATGCGGCGTGTGCTGCGTGATGGGGTCCTCTGTGACCGTGATGGTGGCCGTGCTGGTCGTCGTCATGTAAACGTCACGGTAGAGATCAGTATCGGCCATGTTGGTCTTCTTTTTCAGCCGTCTCAGTGGGAGGCATTGGAGAAGGCGGCGCAGCTCAGGATTGTCTCTTCCGACGTCGAGCTTCGCGTCATTCGTCTCGGACTCCGCGTCTGACCCCAGCAAGTCGACCACAGGCGCAATGACCCGACGCGGTGATACCATCTGGACGTCGTCGTCGTCGTCGTTGGCGTCGTCCTTGCGATCCGTGCCGAGCTTCGGCTTGCGAATGTTGACGATGAGCTTGTCCCAAATCGTCTGGAACTTGTGAGCCCACATCTTCGGGAGCGTCCGATCAGGATTCGACTTGTGGTTCGCGATCTGGGAGATGATGCCTCTGTACGTGTAGAATGCCTTTTCCGCAACCTCGGAACTCAACTCAACGCCCGACGAGGCTGCCCAACTCTTGATGCCAGCCATCATGTTGAGCTGGTGGATGTTCAGGCCGTTGCTGTACTCGAGGAGATGGTTGATCGAGTCAGCGAACTTGGACGCCTTCTCCCACGATGGCGCCCTCTTGAAATCTAGGGAATGAGCATACGGCATGAAATTCTTCGGCTGCATCGCACTCGAGGGTATCATCTCGAGAGATTCCACGATCTTCTCGATGGGTATTTCGGTTGACTGCCGACGGGCCCCGTCTGTCATTGTTGGTCAGTGCGGGCGAGAGGCCTCTCTTCCTAAAAGCTTGAGCCAAAATGGCTACGGACGTGTTCGCAGCCTGCCTGCAAGCGCGCGAAGCGCCAACAGGACAGACCGTCATGCCAGGCTGCGGCCATTCTCATGTTCTTTTGTTTGTTTGTTTGTTTGTTGTTTTGTTTTTCGCCCAGGAAACGTTTTTTCTTGTCTGTTTGTGTGTTTGTTCTCATGTCGAGGCTGCTGACCTTGCCCAGGAAACGTTTTTTTGTCTGTCTGTTTGTTTGTTATCATGTCGAGGCTGCTGACCTCGCCCAGGAAACGTTGTTTGTTTGTTTGTTTTGTCTGTTCCCCCGATCAATATTGACGAAGACCAAGGGAAGGTAGCCTCAGAGCGAACGGGCCAATCAACAGGCAATAGCTTACAGACAGGAGGAACCGCCCTGCATCCGTGAAACTGCTTCCAAGACAGACGCCATAACCACGTTCAGTCCGCCGACCCCTACGGGGTGCCTGCCAATGCGTGCGCTTCCATCTGTTCTTTCTCCTTTTGTTGCTGCGCTGGTTTCTTGCCACGGTCTCGTCTTCGCTTTCGTCGTTGTCGTTCTCCTCTGCCTCCTCCTAGTCCTCCTTTTCCTCCTCGTCCCCTCCTTTCCCCTCCTCCTCCTCTTCCTCCTCTCCTTCTCCTCCTCCTCCTCTTCCTCCTTCTCCTCCTCTTCCTCATTTTCCTTCCCCTCCTCCTCTTTGTCTTCCTCCTCCTGCTCCTCCTCATCATCATCTTTCTCGTTCTCCTCTTCTTCTTTTCCACCTCCTCTTCTTTCTCCTCATCCAGATCCCGCTTCCCTTCCTCCTTGTCCTTATTCTCCTCCTCCTCCTCCTCCTCCTCCTCCTCCTACCCCTCCCCCTTTTCTCATCTTCCTCATCCGCCTCCTCCCAATCCTCCTCGTCCCGTCCTCGGGCCCTACAAGACATCCATAACCTCGCCACTGCGCGTAGGTTGATGCGTGTATGAGGCACGCTCGCATGATAACGCAAGCGCAAGAACGACAGAGCACAGGCACCCGAGCGCACATCTGCAAAAGCAGCCGTCCATTTGGATCCCAAAGAAAAAGGCGTCAGGGAGACAAAAACCAAAATCATCGCCGAATGCTTGAATTTTGGGGGGGGGCGTCTGTTTTTTGGTTACATTTTTAATGATAATGGTCGCATGCGACCAATATCCCAAGAAATCCACCCTAATTTTCTAACTCGGCGTGAATTTAAAGGCGCCGCTCCTGTTTCTTGGTCGACTTGGAAGGTCGGGGTGGGCGTCTGGGCGTCCGGGCGTCCGGGCGCCCCGGAGCCCGGGCGTCCGGGCGCCTGCCGGTGCTCGGGCGTGCGGGCGGTTCGCGCGTCCGGGCGTCCGGGCGCGGGCGCCCTGGGCGCTCCCAGCAGCGTCGGGGCGTTTCCCGGGCGCCTGGGCGTCCGGGCGTCCGCGGGCGTTCCCGGCGCTTCTGGCGCCCGGGCGTCTGTGCGCCCGGGCGCGGGCGTTCCCGGCGCTTCTGGCGCCCGCGCGTCCGGGCGCCCGGGCGCTTAGGTGCCCGGGCGTCTGGGCGTTTCAGGCGCGCGGGCGTCTGGGCGCGCCCGGGCGCCCGGGCGCCCGGGCGCCCAGGCGTCTGGGCGGTTCGCGCGCCCAGACGCCCTCGGAGTCCGGGCGCCCCGGTGTCCGGGCGTGTGGGCGCCTGGGCGCCCGGGCGCCCGCGCGTCTGGGCGCTGCGTCCGGGCGCCCGGGCGTCCGGGCGTCCGGGCGCCCGGGCGTCTGCGCGGTTCGCTCGTCCGGGCGCCCGCGGGCGTCCGCGTGCCCGGGCGCCCGGGCGTCTGGGCGTCTGGGCGTCTGGGCGTCCGGGCGTCCGGGCGCCTGGGCGCTAGCACCCAGCGTCGGGGCGTTTCCTGGGCGTGGCCCGCCAGGCGCCCGGGCGCCCGGCCCCGGGCGTCCAGCCCCGGCTCGGGCGTCCGGGCGTTTTGGCGCCCAGGGCATTCGTGCGCCAGGGATTCAGGCGCCCAGGCGTCCGGGCGCCCGGGCGTCCGGGCGTCTGGGCGTCCGGTCGCGGGCGCCCTGGGCGGGCGGTTCTGTCGCAGGGCCTGGGCCTGGCCAGCCGGGCGCCCGGGCGTCCGGGCGTCCGGGCGCCCGGGCGTCCGGGCGTCCGGGCGCCCGGGCGTCCGGGCGTCCAGGCGCCAAGCCGGGCCTTGGTAAAATTGCGCCATCCCTTCCTGCCCACAGTTCTTTCTGCACGAGAGGAGGAGGAGGAGGAGGAGGAGGAGGAGGAGGAGGAGGAGGAGGAGGAGGACGAGGAGGAGGAGGAGGAGGAGAGGACGAGGAGGGGGAGGCGGAGGAGGAGGAGGAGGGGGAGGAGGAGATGCATGAGAGGATTGAGTCCGGAGGAGTGGGAGGGGAGAAGGAGGAGATGGATGAGAGGAATTGTGCGGGAGGAGTGGCAGGGGAGGAGGGGGGCAGCAGGAAGAACGACAGGAGGAGGAGGAGGAGGAGGAGGAGGAGGAGGAGGAAATGGATGAGGGGATTGATGCGGGAGGAGTGGCAGAGCAGGGGGGGGCAGGAAGGTGGGCTTGGCTCCTGGCCACTCTCGCAGCGCGCCCGCGCGCGCAGGCAGACGGAGAAGGGGGAGAGGGGCGTGCCCCTCGGCAGCGCCCGGGTGCCGGTCGGGAGGTCACGAACCTGCTCTCGATGGCCGTCCGTCTTGAGCTTTCCGTCCTCGCCGCCCTCCCGTCGTCCTCTTCGTGTCTCTCCTGCTTCGCCCTCCTCGTGTCTCCCTTCTCTCTCCTCAGTTCCTCCTCCTTCATCCTTCGGGCTTCCCCCATCCACCGTCCCTGCCCCCAGCCTCCTCGCCACTCCCCCCAGCCGGAGCAGAAGAAGACAAGCAAGCAACGTGACGGACAGCGATTTCGGAGATGTGGCAGGCCTGGCAGGCCAGGGAGGTGCATTATGAGGTGGCGCGGAGGTCGTGCGTGACGAGGTCTCATCGGTGCTTTCTTCTACACGCCGGTCCTTGAAAGTACTCCAGGTCTCTCAGTAAGCGGGGTGGGGGTGGATCGCGTGGGGGGGTTGGAAACCGCTGTCCTTCGGGGGGCGTGGGGAGGTTGGGGAGAGAGAGGGGGTGGGTTTAGGGCGCGTGGGGAGGCGGGTAAGGGGCGTCGGACAGGTTGGCACGGGGGGGGTGCTTATTGAAAGATCTGTCAGTCAGTCAGTTAGCCGTGCGTCCAGTAGGTCGCGTTGGCACAAGCCTGAGACACGCCAAACACGCGCCTGAGCAGCCGTGCGACACGCCAAACACGTGCAAAGGACGATTGTGGTCAGACCTGAGACACGCCAAACACGTGCGCAAGCAGGCGGGCGACACCAAACACGTGCAGGTGCAGCGCAGACGCGCCACACGCGCGCGGGGAGGAAGGGGGAAGAGGGAGATGATTACGATGACAAAGAACATGATTCACAAAGATTGCGTTCGTTCAAAAACTTCTTTGACCCATTGCTGTCCTGGACGGCCTCCCCGTCGGCGGGCCCATCTTTTCGGTGCGCCATTGTTTTCGCAAAGTATTTGCTTGACCAAAGATTCGTTACTATGTGAAGCTATATTATTGTATAAATTCCCCTGCCGTCCAAGCAAAACGTCAGAAAGTGGAATGTCACCGGCGTTGCTCAAGACGTCCACGTTCCTGACCCTTGATATGTACGAGCGCGGTATTCCCAATATTCTGCGTACAGCGGAAATCATCTAATCGTTTTCTGTCCGCTTTCAACAACCATGCATAATCCCAAGAATACAACACCGGATTTTCCCAATGGAAGCGTGGCTCCATAACTTGTCCAACTGTTTGAACACTTTGCTTGATTCCCCCAATATGCGTGTAAGGTCCACGCTTACTTTACCATCGCATGTGATGAGGCCACCGAGATATTTCGCGACCCTTGTAGTTTCGATCGCCTCCCCAGTTGGTTGCGTTATTGTCTCATCTGTGGATATGTGCATCTGTACTGTCTTTCCCAATTCAGTTCTGTATCATAGTTTTTACCTTCGTCCACAATTGCGGCCAAGATGGATTACATGTTGTGCTTGTGCTGGGATACCACAGCTGTGTCGTCTGCATGGAGGGTGTCGCGCGTCACGACATAGGGGGGTTCCAGGGCCAGCCCGGCGTCTGTAAACACATCGTTTAGCATCACAGACTGCATTGCTATGAACAAGTATGGAGCGAGCGGACAGCCTTGTGCTATCCCCGCACGTTGCCGCCTTTCAGAAGAGTTCCCAGGGTGGTCACAATGGTGAAGTAGATTGCAGCATGAATGGACTGAATCCTATCCACCATTTCCACTGGAAGCCCGAAGCGTCGCAGAGCTGCGCGCAGTCTACTTCAAGCGCCTTCCTACTTCAAGAGTCGACATGCTTTTGCAGTGTGCCTGCTCTTCTCTGGCAGGGCCTGAGCCCAATCTACTTTATCGGCCTTCCTACTTAATGTTTGTTGTGTATCTACTTCTTCCAACCGATGTGTATCGAACGATCTCGGAGGATGCGTTTTGTGGCCAAGGCGTGGTGTGCTCGTGGGCTGTTCTCCTTGTGGCGGCGGGGTCGGGGGGGCTGTAGGTCGCAGGGTTGCTGGTGTGGGGGATGCACCTGTTGCCTCATCCTCTTCCAGTACTGCGACACCACCTCCCTCCCTCCTCGCCCTGATGGTGGAGGGATGCAGGAGGGGGGAGGAGGCGGGAAAAGGAACATTGGCTATATCCTTCGCGGCAATCGTCCCTCCCTCCCCCTGTTCAACCCACACGTGGAGGTGACACGCGACCCTTTTTCGTAAGCACTCCAGCCTGGTACGCCAGCGTCTGCGCGTCCCCCGGCATGGCGTCCATCAATGCGTCGGCATGGAAGGGAGGGCGCGCTCGACTGGCGTGCATCTCTCTCCCGCCTCGCTCGCACCCGCGAGCGCAGTGAACGCCGGCTCGGTCTTCGGCTGGTTCCTGCGATGCGTGCCTCCTTCGGAGCCCGCGGCGGCATGCCTGCAGCTGCAGGCGGTCGCGCCGCTGGCCGCGACGAGATCGAGGCTCTCGCGGTCGCGGAGGCCAGCCCCAGAGGGACCACGGCGGCCTTGGAGCCCTGCGGGCAGGCGGGTCTTGCCGGCACCCTCCGCCCAGGCCCCTCCTCCTCCTCCTCTTCTTTCCTCCTCCTCCTCCTCCCTCCTCCTCCTCCTCTTCCTCCTCCTCCTCCTCCGCCTCCGCCTCCGCCTCCTCCCTCCTCTCTCCTCCCCCCTCCCTCCTCCCTCCTCCCTCCTCCCTTCTCCCTCCTCCCTCCTCCTCCTCTTGCTTCGTGTCCCAGTGCGAAGCCACCATGCGCACCCCGCAACAAGCCCGTGTTGTGAGTCTGAACAGAATGAGCTGATGGTGTGCCTTGCGTGGGCAGGACTACTCCGGGGAGGCCGTGTTCGCGACCGCCACCGCTCGCAGTATAGTGGACGGTCATCGGGTTACGCTCGCGAGCGCAATAATTTCAACAAACCATGTACACCGTGCTTCCGGCGGAGGCCCCGCGTGCGGCTCGCACGACTCGAGGCTGTGTTGGAACGGGTGGTAGTGGTGATCGGCTGGTCTGGAGGTCTTCAGCTTTGAGCCTGTGCTGCCCCTCCCCTCCCATTAGATGCCCGTCCCCCACCCCCCGAGCCCCTCCCGCCAATCACTGCCACAGCAGGAAGAGGGAGACGAGGGAAAGGCGGCGGGGAGGAGGAGGAGGAGGACGAGGAGGAGGAGGAGGAGGAGGAGGAGGAGAAGGAGGGGGAGTAGGAGGAGGAGGTGGAGGTGGGCGACGGGGAAGAGGTGGAGCATCCCCTCCTCCCTCTGCATCTGGCCTCCCCGCCGCGCAACATTGGTGGCGGCACTGAGGGACGACGCTGCGAGCGGGGACAGCCGAGACACGCAGGAGAGGCTGATGGACCAGGTGTCTGCCAGTCGCCGTCGAAGTCGCCGTCCTCATCCTCATCTTCGTCACCTTCCCCTTCCTCCTTCTCAGCCTCCTCCGCCCCGTCCTCATGAAGAAATCGAGTGGATGAATAGACATTCGACCCAGACTGCCCCATCTGTGGTGGGCGTGCTCAGTTTGTCATGGCATCACTGGTGACATAAAGTGCAGAAAGAAGGAAGAGGCGGAGTGTGACAGAGATGATGATGAGGAGGAGGAGCAGGAAGAGGGGGAACAGGCAGGCGTAGGGATTGGGAGGGGATGGATGCGGACGGGAAGGAGAAGGACGGGGTGAGGACGGCTAGGAGGAGGAATTCCAGCAGATTGTAAACACTGTTGGAAATTCTCGAGATCTGCGCAAATTCCGCAGGCGCGTCTAAGGTGAAATATTCGCGTCGATGAGCCCAGCGAGACACCAGACATGCAATCAGCACAATATCTGACCAGCATTGCCAGCGTGGACTCCATACCAAAGGTTCTTGTACACTCGATGTGCAGTGTGTGTGTGAGAGAGAGTTGCAACCTGCGTGGGGCATCCTAGGGCACTGCACACCGCGCACGACGGGGACGTGGAAATAAACTATGCAGACATCATTGAGCACTCGCCATGAGGTATTTCAAGTCGCCACTTGAGGAACCACAGTGCGTGCGCCATAACGCTGCACCCATGTAGCGCCCATGCGCACATGGTAAAAGGACAACAGCTGCGGCCTCGAGGCGCACATGATAGGAGATGGTGCGCCACACATCGGACACCAGGGCGGAATCGACACATCGCAACACTATACGCATCACATGGCACTTGTTACGGGGCCACATCCATAAGGCAGCCGGAGCTACCTGTTGCAATACCTAAGGCATCTACAGAGTACCAGCTATCAAGTACCACCCAGAAAGCACCACGGCAACGACACGCAACCGCCACCATTAAAGCACCACAGGGCACCAGCCATACAGCACCACCCGTGGAACCACGGCAACAGCGCGACATCGTAGTCATTAGCGTGCCAGAGGGTGTTGACCATGGAGCACCGCTCACAGAGCGTTCAGACAAGAGCGAGGCCTCACAGGGCACTTGCCATAGACATCCAGCTATGCAGCCTTCGTGTAAACTCGAGGTGTGGCAGTCAAGAGTGCATCATCTGCACCCAGCCAGAGGATGTCGCCCATGCAGCGCCACCTGTGAAGGTCCATCGCGTGGGACGTTGAAGCCATTTGGACATCGTGTGGCACCAGCCATCCACTGTCACCCCAGAAGCACGGACGCAATGCCACCGATACGTCGCAGCCAAGGACGCACCGCTGTAGTCCAGCTACCACGCACCACCAATAAGGAGATACGGCAATCCAACGACAATTCGCAGCCATTGGGACATCGTGCAGGACCTACGGTAGATCACAGCCAGGAGAGTACCACGGCAATACATGTACCCGCAACCATTCAGGCATTGCAGTGAAGGCGCGCATCAAGAATCCAGACGCTTTTCGTCAGGGCACCCTGGGTTTCTTCGCTCTGCGCGCTGCGCGGTGAATTCCCGTGGCTGTCCAGGGAGCTGATGCGTTCAAGGTGCCCCAGAGCTTGCCCTCTTGTGCAACCCCCGCGCGGGTTTTCAGGCCTGGGTTTCTTGTGATGGTATCTTGCAGCCGCGTCCGCTCTGCATAGAGCACCAGCCGCGGAGCGCCACCCATGGCACCACTGCAATGGCGAGGCGCCACCGCACCACCACGTGGCGCCAGCCATCTGTAACTCCAGCCGTAGGGCACCAAGGCGAGAATGAGACGTCGTGGTCACTTTGGCATACAGTGCAAACCCAGATCAAGGAGCACCCTGCTTGCCTCCAGGGAGCCCTGGATGTTTCTTGGGTGTCGATGGTTTTGCTATGGGAAGCATAACGTTCCCACACCAAAAACCAGTGGACGTCCTGGGGTCTGGGGGGTGAGTTTCTTGTGGAAGGTGTATTGTGGTCGAGCTCCTAATGCAATCAGCGTTTTGCCATGGAGCGCAACTAGTGGAGGATCACCGGCACTATTGAGTACTGGGGGCCATGATGGCATCACCAGGCAACGCGCCGCTGTATCCAGGCGATAACGACGATTCCTGACGCGTCGCGCGTCGCCACTGGCCCATCTAGAGAAAACCATGCCATCGTGAGTTACCTTGATCAGGGCAGTTTAGCAGCAATCAGCGGAACAAAGAGGGGGTGGAAACGTTCAAATTGAAGTTTTCGATTAGCCTGGGCAGATTTGGGAGTCTATAGGTGCCTTCGTGATCCTCTCGGGTAATTAAGGAGGAGGGGGAGGCGACGAAGGATGAGGCGAAAGCTGGAGGAAAAGGAGGAGCAGGAGGAAGCAGAGGGACGAATGAGGACGGAGGAGGACCTACGTGGGATGAGGAGAAAGAGGGGGAATTCAAGGAACAGGAAGAGGAGGATATGGGAAAGGACGAGGAGGAGGATGAGAAGGGGGGGGGGAATACGGCGACAGCGACTCTGGTTCACCTCACAAATCGTTTGCTCTGTGAGCCCTGTTGGAGCCATCTTCGAGCCTTCCTGGGTGGTAGTTTGAGAGCCTTTACGCCGCTCTCGGGGCTCTCTCGGGGCCTTCTGGCGGGGCAGGTTCCTCAGGCAGTGATGGTGGACATCGAGCAGCCAAGAAGCCTCGCCCCTCTGACGCCCAAACTATTGCATCTCGTCGCTTCCTTGCAGCGCTCACGGGGAAGTCTTCACCTTTGCTGGGCCCCCCTTTGGTCGGGGGCGGACAGACCTCCTACCCTTTTCCGTTTTCGGTTCTCGAGAGGGCACCGCGGCCATCATTTTCCAGGTTTGCGCCCGCCAGGTTTGGGCCCGAGGTCGTTGTCACTAAACCACGCTTTGCAAAAGGGAGGTCTGTCCATCCCCGAACGCTTGCGGCTCATGACACCCCTTTCTCCCCTCGATCTCGTCCGCCTCGTCCTTCGCCTCGTCCTCCTCCCGCTCGTCGTCCTCGTTCTGGCCCTGGTCCTCCTCTTTGGTGCTCTCTCCCCGATTTGGTTTTCTCTTGGGCGCCTTTTGGTCCTTGTCTTTGGTGCTCTCTGGGAGGTCTGTCCGTCCCCGATTTGGTGCCCTCCTGGAGACGATCGTGGGGGCCTCCCGCGTTCTCGGACGCTCCTCTCAGAGGCGACCTGGCGAGACCGCACGGCTCATCGGTTTCCGTTGAGGCGATGGCAGAGAGGAGGAAGAGGGAGAGGAGGAGGGAGGAGGAGGAGTGGAGGAGGAGGAGGAGGAGGAGGAGGAGGAGGAGGTGGAGGAGGAGGAGGAGGGAGGGAGGAGGAGGAGGGAGGAGGAGGAGGAGGAGGAGGCAGGGAGGAGGAGGCGGAGGGAGGAGGAGGGAGGAGGTGGAGGAGGGAGGAGGAGGAGGAGGGAGGAGGGAGGAGGGAGGAGGCAGGGAGGAGGAGGAGGGAGGGAGGAGGCAGGAGGAGGCAGGGAGGAGGAGTAGGTCTCGTGGGTCTCGTTGGGACGCCCCGTGGCCGCTTGGATCCGCCTTGGAGCGGGCGGGGGGCAGTTTGGACACGCTGCGCCACCTTGGGACAACCCTGCGCGATGCTGCAAGCCGACTCGGGCTAAGGTAGGTTCGCGCGGCGTTGGCGCGCAGGCGACGCCGGCGAAGCGTTCAGGGTTGAATTCGACAACGCGGAGGCACCGATGTACATGTTGACGCCACTGAGACCCGACTGAATTCAATCCTTGAACGATCGGGGCCGCGATCGATTCAAGGTTGGACGATCGACGCGGTGTCAAACTCCTTTGCGCGCGCCGACGCCGCACAAACCTACCGTGCCTGAAGCCGCAAAGCAATGCTGGCCCCAGACGCCTCCCACGCGCGATCCGGAGATGCCACAACTCTTGGAACACACGCACACACACAGTTTTTTGGCGGCAGCGCGCGGCCACGAGGCGGAGACAGTCAGAGCACGAAGCGCAGAGCTTCGGCCCAGCCTTCAGGAATCTTTTTGGGTCCCGCTGTACCTGCCGTCATGCAGCACGTCCGGGCGTGGATGGCCAGGGGGGTGGCACGCCAGCCAGAAAGGCCCTGCCCGACGTGGCTGAGCATGTGAAGGAGGAGGGGCGCGATACAGTGGGGGCCCATGCCACGAAACACCCTGCTTGTCTCCAAGGTGCCCTGGGTTTCTTGGGTTTCGACAGTTTTGCTGTGGAAAGCGTGACAGTTTTGCTGTGGGCTGGAGGGGTTGTTTTGGTGCCTTCTTTGCGTTCTGCTGCCCTTTCAGGCTCCCTCCAGGTAGTTTGTGACCACTCTGTAGGTCCCGGTGGGCGCAACCGATTCTCGGTCGGCGTACTTGCCATGGCAGGCGGCGGGGAGCAGCAACGTTCTAGGGGAGGTCTTCGTGACGATGTTCGTTATGAGGGTCCACGGGAACGTCGTAGCAGAAACCGTAGCCACCATAGGGCACGGACGCGGGACACGGGCACGAGCCACCATAGGGCTCGGGACATGGAGCGGACCCCTGCCCATCATAGGGCCAGCGGCCGCTCCAGGAGCCACCATAGGGTTTCTGAAGGCCCGTTGTGTCCGCAATGCGGTATCCGTGGTCATCTTGCTTGTGATTGTCCGTCGGCGGCGAGTCCAGCAACCACACCAAAATCGTCCTCCGCAGCGCACGTGCCGCTCCTCCTCACGCCGAGGCAGCATCAGCGCCGTGATCTCCCGCAACCACCACCTCGCCCACACCCAGGTGTCACGCAGTTAAGATGCTGAAATAAGGACAACTTTGGGCTCGGGAGTGGCTCTGGATTTTGGGCCGTTCCTTTTTTGGGGGGCTTCGTC
The DNA here is from genome assembly GCA_963575745.1 of Prorocentrum cordatum. Lineage (NCBI taxonomy): Eukaryota > Dinophyceae > Prorocentrales > Prorocentraceae > Prorocentrum > Prorocentrum cordatum. The sequence continues at coordinate 149,280 of CAUYUJ010006546.1, forward strand.
GGGATTGTGCACCCCGCGGGAAGGGAGAGGGGGGGAACGGGAAACTTCATCGCCTTCAGTTCAAATCCCCACGAACCTCGGGCAGTACGTGCGGCCCGGGGGGAGGCGGACCGCTCACCCATCCCACCACCATACGGGGGATGTGAAGACCCTGTGAGCGGGACGGGGTGGGCGCAGGGGGGCCACCAAATGGCATCCCGCACCCAAGTCGTGGCCGTCATGGGCCTCTTCTTGGGATGAGGCACCAATCGGCCTCTCGGATGGGCACCATACGCCCGTCCACAACCAAAGGAAGCGCACCATTTGCCTTCCGCATTTCTTTGGCAGTTGATTGCAACACTCATGGACCTTTTTCATTTGATACTTCAACCTCTCTCCATGAACGTCCTGGGGTCTCAGGGGTGGGTTTCATGTGGAGGGTTTCTTGTGGTCGGGCCCCTACTGTATGGCACATGCGGGCGTGGGTGGTAGGGGTGGGGACGCGCCGCTCTGGCGCAAACTGCGGGCGCGAGGCGTGAGAAGTGGACCAGGGAGGGTGAAGATAGATGCGACCGAAGAAGGCGGACGTGCGAGGCACCCCGGGCAGTAAAGGAGCACGCCGAGAAACCGAGGCCAGAGGATTGGCGGCGCATGGACAAAGGTGCAGTCTCTCCCCAAGGGCGCCCTCGAGGGCGCGAAGTTATTCTCGCTTCGCGGTTCGGCTCCGATTCCTCCTCATCCTCCTCTTCTCCCCTGGGAGGCGGCGCGAGAGCGCGAAGTGATTCGCACTTCGCGCTTCGGGCAGCGCGAAGCGCGAAGTTGAGAGCCCTAGAGTCTAGAGTCTCTCCCTCACACACACGCATTGTGTTCCAATCCGGTTGAGGCATCTTGGAGGCACGATCGGATCGGTGCTATCTGGACCAATGTTGCACTACAGTGCGCTATTGGAGGTCATGCCGGGCTCTATGTGTGCATTTATATAGCGTAGTTGATGTGGGTTTCTGCGGTGCATATTGTTGTTTTGCGATGTTTTGTTTGTTGCCTTTGCGTTGCATTGGACATCTATTATTGTTGGACCCCATGCCTTGGAGCCTGCTGCAGTTCCTCCGGACTTCTAGACGTTTCGCGTAACCCCACCAGCCCATCCATAAACGATGCCCAGGCGAGTTGCCCCCCTGATCAGGGATGTGGAGGAGCGTGCAGTGGGATAACGGGCTGGGGAAACCATCATACCCCAAGAGGGGGAGGATGGGCTAGGAATCGGAGGTGGAGGAGAAGGAGGGGAGGGGGAGGGGGAACAGGGAGGAGGGAGGAGGAGGAGGAGGAGGAGGAGGAGGATAATGAGGAGGTGGAGGAGGAGGAGGAGGAAGAGGAGCAGGCGGAGGAGGACGAGGAGGAGGAGGAGGAGGAGGAGGAGAGCGAACATAATGGCCAGAGGCCTCTTGGATGCCTCTCGACGTCTCTTCGAAGGTATCTGGAAAGCTTTTGTAAGTCCTCTTGGGGGCCTCTTGGGGGCCTCTTGGAGGCCTCTTGGGGCCTCCTGGGCGCCTCTTGGGGCCCTGTTGGGGCACTCTTGGGAGCCTCCGGGGCCATCTTGGAGCCATCTTGGAGGAGATCGATCAGAGAAGGGTGGGGTAGTAAACTTGAGCCATTCGGAGGCCTCGGTAGGCCACGCACCAGAAGTGGAAGGGAGAAACTCCCATCCAGAGACGATGCCCAGGCGAGTTGCCCTGATCATGGAAGTGAGGGGGCATACAGAGGAACAGAGGGCTTCGGAAGCGTTGTGCCTCAAGCGGGAAGTGGGTGGCGGAGGAATATGAGGATAAGGAGGAAAAAGGAGGAGGAGGAGGAGGAGGAGGAGGAGGAGGAGGAGGAGGAGCGGGAGGAGGATGAGGAAGAGGAGGAGGACAGGGAAGAGCAGGAGAAAGAGGAGAAGGAGGAGGTGGAGGAAGAGGAGGAGGTGCAGGAGGTGCAGGAGGTACAGGACTTTCAAGGACCTCTTGGGGCGCCTTGGGGGTCTATTGGCGGGCCCAGGGCAGGCTTTGAGCGTCTTGGGCGCCTCGGGGATCCTCTTGAGGCATCTTGGGGTTTCTTGGGAGCCTCTTGGAGGCCCCTCGGGCACCTCGTGGGGCCATCCGGGGCGCGCTCTTGGGAGCTTTAGAGGCGCTCTTGGAGCCATCTTGGAAGTCATCGATCACAAAACGGGGGGACTTCAATTACGGCCTCCCCTTCTGGAGCTCAAATCGCCTCTTGGGGCGCTCTCGGGGTGCTCTCGGACCGTTCGGGCGCTCTTGGGGCCGTCTTGGAGGCCTCTTGGGCTCCTCTTGGAGTCCTCTTGGACCATCTTGGGAGCCATCCTCAGGTTTCGGAGGGCCATCGGAAGCGAAAAGGCGAGAAAGTGAAACACATTCATTCCCAGTGGGACTGGGGAGGATTTTGGCCTCTAGCCGGCCTCCAGGGGAGGCTCCGTGGCCTCCTGGAGCCATATTGTTGCGTTCTTAGGGGCCTCTTGGAGCATCTTGGGAGCCATCTTGGGCTATCTTGAGCCATCTTGGAGAGTGTCTTGGGGTCTCTGAGCTCTTGAAGCCGTGTTGGGCCATCTCTGACGCTCCAACCCCTCGTGAACCTCTCCGTCGAAGTCTACGTAGGGGAGGGGGTAAGCGGGAACTGTCAACCTTTCCCCGAAGGGGAAGAAGGGGGTTGGAAGAGGAGCCTCCCTAGACCACCTACACCCAGAGGGCTTGTGGGATTGATGCTATCGTTCGAGCGTTTCGGCATATCGCCCACACCGCCCCCCAACAACAGCAACGCTCCCGTGCGATACCTCCTCACAGTTGACTCCGAGAGGCCCTGGCCAGAGAGGGCCCGAGCCTCAGGAGGGGCGCTCTCGCCTGAGTCTTCTCGCAACTTGGCACCACAGGAGGGTCCTTCAGATAAGTGTTGCCGCTACCTGCGGATGTCAGAACGGCCATTTCGCAAGAGACCTCTTCGCAAGTTAGCACTACAAGGGTGTCCTTCAGAACAAGGTTGCTGCTACTCGCGGATACACAGCCTTTTCGCTGGAGGTTCCATTGCAAATCAATGTAACGGGGGGGGTCCTTCAGAGCATTCTTGTTGCTACTCGCGGATGCTGGAACGGCCGCTTCGCTTGAGCTTGTTCGCAACTCAGCAGCCCAAAGGAATCCGTCAGAGCAGTCTTGCTGCTGCCTTCGGAGGCCCCACGGGGGCCCAGGACGCTCCTGGGATATTGGCCCTCTCGCCCCCAGGAGGCATCCTCTGTCTTGGGATCTGTGCTCGGAATGTGGGGATACAGTCGGGGCCCTGAAGAAGGAACCCTTTTCGTTGGGGAGGGGCTCGATGTTCCTTCAGTGTTTCACAGCTTGCCTCAGGTTTTCCTTATGTTTTCGATCGAAAATCGAAGTTTAACTTATGGGACAAAGGGGCCTCGTTCCTTATTTAGGATTCCTTAGGTCAACGCCCCGACTGTATGTGTCTGGGGAATTGTCCACGCCGCGCTCTGGCCCTGCGCGCCTGGGTGCTGCTCTGCTCCCCCGGCCGCTCACTGTCGGGTTCTTCGGCGTCTGAGCGTCTGTTCTCCCTCTCGGTCGTCCCTCCTTCCCTCTTTTCAGGAAGGACTAAAACACACAGACACAATTAATCATCGATTCCATAGAAAACATTGGAAAACACGGGAAGTGGGGGGGACAACGAAAACCCTGCAAAATATTTGAAAATATGGGGAATCCTTTAATTTGTGTCTATTTATTTGTGTGTCCTGGGGCCTCTACACTCTCGGCCGTCCCTCCTTCCCCCTTTGCTCGCCGGCCAATTCGCCAGTTGGTGCCCCTATCTGGCTTCGTGCTGGAGCGGGGTTCGCCGCCTCGCCGCCGACGAACACAAAAAACTGTTTTGGGGAATTGTCTTGGCCCTCCCGCCCCCAGGAGGCCCCAGGCGACGCTCTTGTTGCATTGGGGTTCCCGCCCAGAGGCCCCAGGAGGCACTTTCCTTGTACCTGGATCTGTTTTCGGGGAGTGCTCTTCTGCCCCCCCCCCCCCGTAGGCTTCTCCCTCCTAGGCGTCGCTCCCGTGGGCTTCGCTGCCCCTCCCTCGGAGCTCGAACGCTTTTGGTTGCTATGTCTGCTCCTGGCGATAGCCCCTCTGCTACGGCTCGGATTCTCTGTGCGTTTGTTTTCTCACGTCCGTATATATTATTTGTTTCGACTGTGGCTCGATGTTGTTGTGTGTCTTCCGTCTGTTCCTGTCTACTCCCTGTCGACTGGTGCCCGAGCCTCCCGAGTGTATCGCAAACGTTCCTATGTACCGCCCTTTTCCCTAGCGTGTTGAATCTTCACCGCTCCCCATACTTGCATTGTGCTTTATGCGTCGTGGGAGCTGAGAGAAGGACTGTGTTTCGGGAAAGGTGATGGGTCGTCCTCCTTGGGCGGGAGGTGTGGGTGTGGGAATAGCGGCCCACCTCTTTCGCCCAGTGCCTAGTTCCACCAAGAGGGGGCTGGCATCATGATGGATGCATGAAGCATGCTGGAACAGGGTGCATCAGGGCAAAATGACTGTCACTGTTGTTGTTGTCGTCGTTCTCGTCCGCGACCCGCCCGCGACACACCCGCACTGCTTTGACGAGAGACTCTGCGCCTGTGGCGGGCTCGCTGTACATCTGTTGCACGCATATGCCTGCCGCGGGCCTCGTCAGAGCCTCGCAGACTGCCGAGTAACCCGCCGCAGCCTCACGCTTATCTTAAGTCGGGCATGCCCCTCTACGGGAGGGGTATTCCAAAAGAGTCCACAAATAGTATGGGGATTATTGTCCGATTTGTTTGGGGTTCATGTTGAATATGTTTGGGATATTTTAATTGTTCTCCCAACATCCCCCTGTAGGAGGACATGCCCGACCGAACTCTTATCCATCACCTGCATCTGCGGGCGCAACCACGACGCCGCCATTGTGTCACCAACGCAACCACTCTGCCACCACTTGACCTTGGCATCGCTCGGACGTGTGCATGTTTCCTTCGGCGAGGACCATCGAGGAGCATCCTTGATCATGTGGCGAAACAGCCGCGCACGAAACCGCAAAAAAAACACAGGGAATGGACGTCCGAGCGGTGGCCAGACTCTGCCACCACTTGACAGCAGCCATGGAGCACCGCCGGCATCGGCACATGGGCAGCGGCAAGGGTCATCGCAGCCACGCGAGCACCAAAGTGTTCCAGCCACAGGGCGTCGCCCGCACGGTACAGCCAGCAAGCATGCGACATCGCAGTCATCATGGAATCTTGCAGTGACCGCCATAGAGTTTTCCTCCTCCTCCTCCTCCTCCTCCTCCTCCTCCTCCTCCTCCTCCTCCTCCTCCCCCCCCCTCCCCCTCCCCCTCCCCCTCCCCCTCCTCCTCCTCCTCCTCCTCCTCCTCCTCCTCCTCCTCCCCCTCCTCCTCCTTCTCCTCCTCTCCCTCCTCCTCCTCCTCCTCCTCCTCCTCCTCCACGTCCTCGCGCGAGAAGCATGGGTGGTCGGGGGACCCCCCTTCGACACAGAGAGAGAATAGTATGTGACGCACCATCGGGCGGCATCACTGGACAAGCACCCATCGGACGCCAGGGTCAGCACCAGAGATCGCAACCACTGGTGCACCACAGGGCGCCAGACGTGATGCACCACCCAAGTGGCGCCATGACAAGAACGAGACGTCGTACCCAATTCCGCAAATGTGCCGTACAGCGCCAGCCGGGCAGCACGGTCAATCTAGCTCCGCTGCAGTTGCGAGACACCGCAGCCACGGGTGCCCCGCAGAGTTTTTTGCCGCAACGCAGCTGGACACCACCCGTAGGGCACACGTGCAGTAACAACAGGCCTCAGACATTACGGAACCACCGGTCGATTGCCGCAGAACACCGCACGCAGAGAGCACGTTGGGCCAACCGTGGTGCGGGCGCCAGACAGAGAGCACCGCAAATGTGGCTCCAAGGCAGCAGCGGACCACCGCATCCAGTCAATCCTCGCTGGGCACCCGTCGTGGAGCACCCACAGAGCACGGAGTCAATGGGAAGTCTATTCTGAAGCCAGGTAAGAACCCTTCGCGCAAGCAGTGCTCGGAGAACAGCTACTCATGGAGCGGCGTGTCACAGTGTTTTGCGCATCGTTGTCTTCGTATGCATCTACGTGTATGTTCACGCGGCTCCGCAGTGCAATGTATTGCAGCGCATTGCTCTGCATAGTATTTGCATGTGTTTGAATATCCTTGAGCTGAATTGCAGTGTATTGATGTGATGTGTTTTGCGTTGCTCTTGCTTGCAACGCACTTCTTCGCAACAGTTTACACTGCATGTCTTGTCATTGCCGTTTTTCATATCGCGCTGGCTGCTATTGGACTGAAATCGCACTCATTCCTATCAACTTCATTCCCATTGCAATGCAGACCGTAACATTGGGATGATGGTTGTGGGAGGGAGATCCTGGAGGAAGGTATGAGCATCTCCAGTCGAACCGGCTTCAGCAACAATTCGCCATGTGTCTTGCGTGTGTGCAAGATGTGTTGCGCGACGTTGGTAAAACCAAACCGATGCGCTAAGGTAGCCTTCGGTGGGCGGCCCTCACATGGTGGTTTGGGTTGCGGCGGGGTGCAGAGGGGGCACGGCGTGGGCCTGTCGGAGCCATGGCGCGCGCGGGAAGAAGGGGATGTGACACGCAGTGGTCCCGTATGGCTGATACGGCAACGGTCTCACCAGGCTGGAGGCTGCGGGAGGTCACTTGTCTTGCCTACGCTCTGAGCGCCCAGCGCCCTCGACCCGAGGCGGGCGGGAGAAGGGGAGGGGGAGGGAGGGGAGGGATGGAGGAGGGGGAGGGGGAGGGAGGGGAGGGATGGAGGAGGGGGAGGGGGGGGAGGGGATGGGGGGAGGAGGGGGGGAGCGAGGCGCCGGCCTTGGCAGGTGGACACGCTGATCGAGGAGAACGCGGAGCTGAAGCGCAGGAGCGCCCGCCGTGTGCCTGGCGTGCTCGGCCTGCGCCGCCCTGCCCCGGGGCGTGCCTGCGGTGCCGCCGGGGCCCGATGCTCGGCGGCGGGCGCGGGGGGGAAATGAGAAGGGGCGGGACTTCCGAGGCTTCTGAGAAGTTTCTGGACTTCTGAGAGGGCTTCTGAGAAGTTCTGTCTGTATTCGAAATAGGCCAAGGAAACGTCTCAGAAGCTCCCCGGACTTCTAAGAAGTCCCGCGGCCTTCTGAGAAGGCCTTCTCCTTCTCATTTCCCCCCTGTGCTCGTCGCCTAGATGCGGTCGGGGGCGGCAGAGGGGGGGGTGAGGACTAGGGGGGGGCGGATATCATGTCAGAGCCCCGAATCATCGGGGGTAACTCGGGTCAGGGTTAACTCGGGTCCGTTTTTCGGGAGTCCGAACCCGACTGAACCCGGACCCGAGTTACCCCGGATAACTCGGGCGTCCAGAGCCCCACATCATCAGGGGTAACTCGGGTCAGGTCTAACTCGGGTTCCTTTTTCGGGAATCCAAACCAGAGTTACCCCGTACCCGAGTTACCCCGGATACCTCGGGCGCCCAAATCATGGCGTGGGCCATGCTGTTTCCGCAGATTTCATGGCGCCTCTTCTCACTCCACTGCGTTCCTGGCCGCCCCCCTGGGCCGCGCACATGCCACCAGTCAGTCAGAAGCCTTGCACCAGACGGTGCGCTAGCAGAGATGGGAAAAATGCACTACATGTACCAAGATCGCACGGCCGACGCCCAAGCTCGCGCTGCACCGCCCTCCAGGCGGAAGTAATCAGCAAGGCGAGCGGCGGAGCCGGCCACACGCAAACAGTTGTTCATCACCATGTTGCCCCAATTCTGTCGGGGCCAGCCTCTCTTCCGAGGCCCTGATGGCGATCGTATGTCCATGCTGTCAGGTTCAAACACAGACATGCGCACCGGGTCTGTGCTGGGGCGTCTCGCCAGCTTGCCCATGAAGAGCATCTGATGTTTACAGATTTGCTCGCTCAAAGGCCGCTGCTCCGCTATGCTCAAAACAGTGTTATTCGAAACTCTACTGTAATATGAATGTGGCCCGCGGAAAATCCTCCTTAGACACTGGGCTTGAAATCCGTCAATTCTCCGGCGTTCGGCCTGATTCAAGCACATAGTAAACAGAGAATATGTTAATTTAGCAACTACGCATGCATTAAACAAATACTGACTTTATGGCGGCGGGACAATGCAGCATGCGACCAGATTGCGCTCAGCACGTTGAAATCTTGCCTGGCCGCACCGAGTCTACGGTTAAGCTCTGCGCCGCTCCGGCCATCTGCTGACAGCAACGCGCCCAAGTATACTAAGCTGCTGGTTTCCTTCACCGCCTCACCCGCGCCATTGACAAGATGAGCTCCGCTGCGAACGCGCATCACTTCCACCTTGCGCCAATTCAGGCTCAGTCCATAGTGTCGCCCGCATTCCTCTATGCAGAACATCATATCTTGGATGATGTCCGGACTGGCGTCCAGCAGGAGAGTGTCGTCAGCGTACACCAATTCCCTGACAAAATGTGGCTGTGGAACATTCGGCATGCGCACCTGGAACATGGAATGGGCGTCTGTCAGCAACGTTGTCATTACGATTGTGAACAGACATGGTGATAGTGGACATCCCTGACATATCCCAAATTGCTGGTTCCGCTCCGCCGACAAGGTGCCTGAGTCTGAGACGACGAAAGACCGATCATGATAAATTGATTCAACCATGTCAACGAATTTCGAGGGACACCCGAACCTCCGCAGTGAAGTTGCCAGAGCGCTCGGCGATACTGAATCAAAGGCCTTTGCCCAGTCCAGAGCGAGTAGCAATGACGAGCCTTGCTTCGTCGCCCACGCGTCCTCGAGGATTCGTCTGGCCAAGAAGATAGCGTCGCCGGTTCCTCGGCCGGATCTGAAACCAAATTGGGTGCGCCAGATATGATCTTCGGCCCCTGCTTGCTTCAACCTTTCCAACAATATCGTAGCGAACACTTTGTATCCTATTGGTAGGAGGCTGATGGGCCTGTAGTTGTCGCAGGCCGACGGGTCGCCCTTCTTGTAAATCATCGTGACCCTGGACTTCCGCCACGCATCGGGCACGCAAGTTTGTGACCATACAACGTTGCAAAATCGGGTGACCCAAGAAATTGCGGCCTCCCCATCTTCGGTCACAGCCTTCCAAAACTCCGGCGGTGTTGATCCAGTCCAGCTGCACGCCCGTTCTTCAGCTTCTGCGCGGCCTCCCGGACTTCTGACTCCATGATGGCGTCAAGCATCACGGGCAGTTCCGGGTGGATGCTCTCGGTGTTCGGGAGGACCGTGGTCGGACGCACCGCCCACTGGATTTGTCCCAGATGCTCGGCCAGAGTGTCGGCCCGCTTGTCGCTGTCCACAAGTTTGCCGGCGCTGTCTCGTAGTCTGCGTGGTTATCGCGTTCGCCCTTTGCGCAGCTTCTGGATCTGCGCCCAATCACTTTCTTTAGTAACATCATGGAGCCAATGAGCCGGGTCACGGGCGATTGATGCTCGGATCTGTTTTGCAAGTGTTTTTTCCTCCAGTGCGTCCCCTTGGCGTCTTGACTCCTTTCTCCTTGCTATCAAATTGAGGGTGCAGCTGCTCGTCCAGGGGCGTCTCGGTCGATGGCGTTCGATTGACACTATGGATTCCTCTGCCCGAGGGAAGCCGTCCACAAGACGAGACCACGCGATGTTCACGTTTCCCTCGTCTGGCACTGTATCCTCAAACTGCTCCATCGCCTCGCTGAAGCAATGTCCGAAAGAAAGCTTTGCTCCAGGCTCCAGTAGTGATCCAGTAGTCTCGCACATGCCACCGGCCATGATTTTTCTGCCCCCCCCCTCTTTGGCGCCCCCCTCTTGGCCGCCCCCGAGTGTGCGGTTGGATACGGAGTGATCATGTTAGGTGCTCGTGTTGGGGACCTTGGCCCACCTAGCGGATATGTTCGACTCAGGTTCGATTCCAGTACGATTCAGGTTCGACCCAGAGTCGACTCAGGTTTGACATAGGTTCGACACAGGTTCGACTCAGGTTCGACACAGGTTTGACTCAGGTTCGACGCAGCTTCGACGCACGAGTGGAGCGAATGGCTCCAGGAAGGCTCCCAGAATGAGCATATTAGAGTGCTTATGTTTTGCCATGCTGATGTTGAAGCTGTGTCCAGATTTGTGTTGCTCTTTCCCGATCCGTCCATCCAGCGTTTCCCATTCTTTGCAACGCTGCGCGCAGGGTCGAGGGTCTCGAGCACGAGAACCAGGAGCGCCCACCACGCCACCATGCCAGGGTGCTGCGGTGTCTGTACCGAGTTGTATCTGCCCACCATGCCTCCTCCGAGTTCGTCATGCGCGCGGGCTACAATATCAAACGATATGATCGGCTAAGTCGTCTGGATTGCCCGTCCTTGACAAACGCACGCCTGTAGTAATAAACAATGTTTTTGAACGAGGGGCGAAGAATAGGAAAACATCGGAGGAGGGAGCATTTCCAAGGACATCAGCAGACGATCTACATTATTTTCAAACCTTGCAGGTGGTTGTCTCTCAGTCTGAATCGGGGTCTTCGGTTGAAGCGTAGGTTTCCAGTTGCAGGTAATACAACCTGGTACTAAGCCGCACGCGGCCAATTTGTTCCGACACATATGAGCTTCGGTGAGACGACGCAAGGTCAGCAGCGTAATTAGTAAATCTTTGTGATAGCGAGTCATAGTGTGAAGGCTTTACGGCCAATGCCGCCGACCTTGAGGGGAGACGACGACGACGACGACGACGACGACGACGACGACGACGACGACGACGACGACGACGACGACGCCGACGCCGACGCCGACGCCGACGCCGACGCCGACCCCGACGCCGACGCCGACGCCGACGCCGACGCCGACGCCGCCGCCGCCGACGACGACGACGACGACGGCGACGACGACGACGTCGACGGCGACGGCGGCGGTGGCCTCTGCGGCGGCGACGCTAACGTGGGCCAGAGTCCTCAGGGATGCTTCTTGGGGTCTTTTCGGAAGGCTCTGGGGGGCCTCTGGGGAGGAATTGGTGGGCCTCTTAGGATTCTCCTGTGGGCCTCTTGGGAGCCTCTTGGGGGGCCTCTTCGGGCTTCCTGGGGACTTGGGGCCTCATGGGGGCCTCTCGGGGCCGAGCGCTCGTAATATCCGTTCGGGACCCCGTCTGAGCACGCTCTTGGAGCCGTCTTGGGGGCATCTGGGGCCGCCTCGGAGGCTTTTGGGGTTGTTTCTTTGTCCTCTTGGGCAGTCTCGGGGCCCTCTTGGAGGCCTCTTGGACCATCTTGGGGCGATCTTGGGGGCCTCTTCGGCCGTCTTGGAGCGGCGGGAAGCGGTGAAGGCGAGAACACCCAAATCTTTCAAACACGATCGGAAAGTCAATGCAATTTGCTTCTTGGGCCCTCTCGGGATTGCTCTTGGAGGCCTGTTGGAGCGTCTTGGATGTTTCCTTGGCAGCCTGGAGGGCGTGAAAGCCTTTGGGACCGATCGCTTGGCGATTGGGGGCCATTTGGGACCATCTCGGGGACCTTTTGGGCCACTCTTTGCCTGTGTTGGTGCTTTGCGGCCCCAGGACCCCATGGGGGGGGTGCGAGTCTGTCCCGGGACCCCTCCCCGGGAGATGCGCATCTGACCCAGGACATCCCCGGGGACAACCCCCCCACCAACAACGGGGGAGGGATCAGAGGGAAGGGGCTTCCCTTCGATTCGATTACGACGTTGCTACTTGTTTCTCTTGCTGAGACATACTTGCGGAGGAGGCTGCAGGGAAAAGTGGACGACGGATACGACGACTGACGGAGACGACGTTTCGAACGGATAGACCCCTCGCACACGCCGACAGGGCTGGCGGATTTTGGCATCGTAACGTTCTGGCCACCGATGTGTCCGATCTTCCAGATGCGTGCGTTTGTCTGTCGAGGGTCGCAGATTCAATCACGGCGGGCGCGACCGGAAGCATGACATATAGTCGCGCAAGTTCAGACCATTTTGTGGCCTCGTGTTCTGCAGTGCAGCATCCGTGATTTTAGGCGCCCATCCAGCTCGTAATCTATAGACTGGACTGTCAGACGCCTCGCGCTCAGCCCTTTCTGTTTCAGCCAGCAACTCAGCTCCAGCGCCGATTGTTGTTGTGACCTATGCAAGCCCACGTCAGCAGCAATTATCAGACTCCGCATTTCTTGGATCACTAGTTTGAAGATCCGCACTCTTCAAGTCCACGTAGAGTGGCCTTTGGTCAGGCCAAGTGGGCCGCACTACACCAGCGAAGGTTCAAGGTTGTGTTCCAACAGTTTCATGTGGTATGCCCGTACGGTGTCGCGGATGGTGGTTTCTATGTCATGACCAGACAGTGTCATACGGTATTTGGTATAGCCAGACAATGAGCGTTTATAGTGTTCAGCGAGTGGGTTAGGGATTGACTTAATCAAAACCGTTGTTGTTTCTACTAACCATGATCGTGTGTTTATCGAAAGGGTTTGCCGCCGTCAAAGTTCCATAGTGCTCCCCACAGAAGCCAATCTTCCTTTCTACCGCTGCCGAGGTAATTGTCATGTTCCCCGCTTGCGATGCCGCGCGAATCTGGCTCCGCGAGCGGGCGGGCGCCGGGGAGATGTGGCGTGCGCGTGTGTGTATGTGCGTGTGTGTGTGTGTGCGTGTGTGTTTGTGTGTGTACTGGAGCGGGATACAGTCATGAAGAAGGAACCCTTGTCGTTGGGGAGGGGCTCCGTGTTCCTGCATTGTTTCACAGCTTGTCTAAGGTGTTCCTTATGTTTTCGATGGGAAATCGAAGTTTAACTAGTGGAAAAAAGGGGCATCGTTACTTTTTTAGGGTTCCTTAGGTCAACGCTTCGACTCTACATCGTTTCGCAAGAAGCGACGCTGCCAACAGAAATACGGGTCCGACCCACATCCACCTGTGCAAGCGTTGTGGTGGACTTATGCTCAGGGAGCAATCTTGCTCAGCGCACCCGTGCCGATGGACGCAACCCTCATACCCTACCCCCCTGTCGGCGTAAGTCCATGTTGCGGCGAGATTTTCCCAGCTCCCAAGCAGGATCTCAAGACAGAGGTCGAGACGTTGAAAGAGCAGCTGGAGCAAGCAGAGGATCTCAGACTCTCTCTCCCTCTTTGGATCGGCTCGGGGACGGAAGACGCAATGCGGGAAGGTGGCGCAGGGTGGCGAAGCAGGACGTCTTGGGAGGAGGGGCGGAGGATTTGGAGAGAATGGGTGGGATGAGGATGATCGAAGGGTTACCGAGCCGAGAAGCGGGCAGGTTGTAAGAGGGATGTGAAGCCGAAGACTGCGAAAAGGGGGCGAACCAGAGGTTTGCAGGTCAGGCGGGGGACGTTGGAGTGTTGGAGCGGGCTGGGATGGGGGGAGAGAGAGAAGAGAGAGAGAGAGAGAGATGGATAGAGAGAGAGAGAGAGAGCAAGAGAGAGAGAGAGAGAAAGGAAGGCAGGAAAGGAAGAGAGAGAGAGAGAGGAAGAGAGAGAGAGAGAGAGAGAGGAAGAGAGAGAGGAAGAGAGAGAAGAGAGAGAGAGAGACAGAACACGAGCAAAAGCAACTTACAAAATAGAAGGAGAGAGAGAGAGAGAGAGAGAGCGAGAGACTCCGCAGCCCTGTTGGCTCCAGCCCTGCTGCGCCGCGCCTGCGCCGGCGTGGCCTCTCCCACGGCGGCGGCGCCCGTGGGCCGCGCCGGCGGCGGCGCCCGTGGGCCGCAGGCCCGGGGCGGGGCCGCGAGGGACGTGAGGCTCAAGCAGTGGCGAAGCGTCCTGGCTCGCCTATAGCCCTACCAAGCGATGTTCTAGAAACCTTTTTTTGTGGGTTGCACGGAATGTTCGTAGAACCTTTCTGGCGGAGTCTGTCTTGTTTTATCAAACAGGGCTGATGTTTTAAGAACATTATTTGTGTTCTGGGAACGCTTTTGGGTTCTGAGAACATTTTGCGGTGGGACTATAGGATCGGGGCTGGACAGACCTCCTACCCTGACACGTCGATTGGTGAATTGGCTGTTTTCGGTTCGCGGGATGGCGTCGCGGCCGTCATTTTTGCGGGTCCAGGTCCATCGGTTTCGGCCCCAGGCCGTTTTCACTAAGGGGAGGTCTACCAAAGGGAGGTTTGTCCAGCGCTAATAGGAATGCCGGGGCGGTCGGTCCCTGCTCGAGTGGGGCGGCTCGTGCGCACCTGCGGGGCGGCACCCGCATGGCCGCCAGGGGGCCGCGCTGCGGACCCCCCCTGGCGGCACCGCCGCCCGGCGCCTGCCCAGGGTGATCGAAGAAGGAAATTCGGGGGCGGCAGAGAGGGGGGTGACCACTAGGGGGGGGGGGTCATGGCGTGGGCCATGATATTTCCCGAGATTTCATGGCGCCTCTTCTTGTTTCATTACGTCCTTGGGCCCCCCGCTGGGTCGCGCACGTGCCGCCGGTCATGATTTGCACCCCCCCCTAGTCATCACCCCCCTCTTGGCCGCTCCCGAAAAATTCGCCACACACATTGAACTTCTGGTGCTCCGCGCGGATTTATTGGATCCGCGCCTCCCGCGCCGCCTCTGGCGCGCCCCGCGCGCTCGAGAGGGGGGTCTCCAGCGCAGGTCCCAAACGTCCGCGCGGAGCGTCAGAAGTTTTTTTACCGAGCAGCGAAGACTGATAGGCTTCTAATAGGACCAAAAGAGAGCATCATGACTCCCCAGGGGGGTCTTGGCGGCATCCCGACAGGGATCCGCGGAAGTCGTTTCAAGCAAACAGTTACACACTTCGTGGTCTTCGAGGTCCCAGAACTCCACTCCCAAACCACATTCTGAATGCCAGGAGCCAACTGTAGGCCGATTCGTGCTCTTCGAGTTCCCAGAACTCCATTCCCGGGCCACATTTTGAATGCCCGGAGCCAGCCGTAGGCCACTCCGTGCTCTTCGAGTTCCCAGAACTCCATTCCTGGGCCACATTTTGAATGCTCGGAGCCAATTGTAGGCCACTTCGTGGTCTTCGAGTTCCCAGAATTTGATTCTTGGGCATGATTTTGAATGCCTGGAGCCAACTGTAGGCCACTTCGTGTTTTTCGAGTTCCCAGAACTCCATTCCTGGGCCACATTTTGAATGCTGAGGCAGGCTGAGGCTGAGGCTGAGGCTGAGGCTGAGGCTGAGGCCGAGGATGAAGGCAGACTGAGGCTGAGGCTGAAGCAGGCTGAGGCTGAGGCTGAGGCAGGCTGAGGCTGAGGCTGAGGCTGAGGCTGAGGCTGAGGCAGGCTGAGGCTGAGGCTGAGGCAGGCTGAGGCTGAGGCAGGCTGAGGCTGAAGGCAGACTGAGGCTGAGGCTGAAGCAGGCTGAGGCTGAGGCTGAGGCTGATGAGGCTGAGGTGAGGCTGAGGCTGAGGCAGGCTGAGGCTGAGGCTGAGGCTGAGGCTGAGGCTGAGGCTGAGGCTGAGGCTGAGGCTGAGGCTGATGAGGCTGAGGCTGAGGCTGAGGCTGAGGCTGAGGCTGAGCAGGCTGAGGCTGAGGCTGAAGGCTGAGGCTGAGGCTGAGGCTGAGGCTGAGGCTGAGCTGCTGAGGCTGAGGCTGAGGCAGGCTGAGGCTGAGGCTGAGGCTGCAGGCTGAGGCTGAGGCTGAGGCTGAGGCAGGCTGAGGCTGAGGCTGAGGCTGAGGCTGAGGCTGAGCAGGCTGAGGCTGAAGCCGAGGCTGAAGGCAGACTGAGGCTGAGGCTGAAGCAGCCTGAGGCCGAGGCTGAAGGCAGACTGGCGTTGAGGCTGAAGCAGGCTGAGGCTGAGGCTGAGGCAGGCTGAGGCTGAGGCTGAGGCAGGCTGAGGCTGAGGCAGGCTGAGGCTGAGGCTGAGGCTGATGCAGGCTGAGGCTGAGGCAGGCGGAGGCTGAGGCCGAGGCTGAAGGCACACAGATGCTGAGGCTGAAGCAGGCTGAGGCTGAGGCTCAGGCAGGCTGAGGCTGCGGCAGGCTGAGGCTGAGGGCGAGGCTGAAGCAGGCCGAGTCTGAGGCTGAAGCAGGCTGAGGCTGAGGCTGAGGCAGGCTGAGGCTGAGGCTGAGGCAGGCTCAGGCTGAGGCAGGCTGAGGCTGAGGCTGAGGCTGAGGCAGGCTCAGGCTGAGGCAGGCTGAGGCTGAGGCCGAGTCTGCAGGCAGACTGAGGCTGAGGCTTAAGCAGGCTGAGGCTGAGGCTGAGGCAGGCTGAGGCTGAGGCTGAGGCTGAGGCAGGCTGAGGCTGAAGCAGGCTGCGGCTGAGGCTGAGGCTGATGCAGGCTGAGGCTGAGGCAGGCTGAGGCTGAGGCTGAGGCCGACGGCAGACTGAGGCTGAGGCTGAAGCAGGCTGAGGCAGAGGCAGGCTGAGGCTGAGGCTGAGGCAGGCTGAGGCTGAGGCAGGCTGAGGCTGAGGCTGAGGCTGATGCAGGGTGAGGCTGAGGCAGGCTGAGGCTGAGGCCGAGGCTGAAGGTAGACTGATCCTGAGGCTGAAGCAGGCTGAGGCTGAGGCTGAGGCAGGCTGAGGCTGAGGCAGGCTGAGGCTGAGGCTGAAACAGGCTGAGGCTGAGGCTGTGACGGCGACTGCCGTCGCCACTGCGACTGTCATCGCGAATGCGACTACGACTGCGAGAACAGCTGAATTCTACAACCGGATTCTCATCTGAATCTTAAGGGGAATGCTTCCAGATATGCTGTTACACATCGTTGTTAGGTTTTTTAACGGGCGAAGAACGGTATATCATAAACTTGTTTGCTGTCTGGGACACCTGTCCCAGGGCGGCTGGAAAGTTTATACCCTTCCGGTGGCACCGTAGGGGTATAAATTTTCCAGCCGCCCAGGGGCAGGTGTCCCCGACGGCTGGAATAGTTATTTTATACCGTTCTTCGCTCGCAAACTGTTGTTCCTTCTTCTAGTGGAGGGGGGCGGCAGACACGGCGGCGGTGCCGGCAGAGGCGCGCAGCGGCGGCGACTCGAGTTCGCGGAGCTGCCCGCGGCGGCGGCGCTGCCGCTGAAGGCGGCGCCCCCGTTGGCCTCGCGCTGAGTGCGCGTGCCGATGGCGGCGGAGCCCGCGGAGGACGGGGACGGTAAGAGTTAAGTCGGACGTGTCCCTCTACAGGAGGAAGATTCAAGAGTAAAAAACATGGCCTGGGGACGTCGTTTGACCCCACATCCTAAGATGGGGTTCTTGTTATTGCTTGGACGCCTCCTACTCCCTCCCTCTTCTTCTCCTCCCCTCCTCCCGGACTTACGCATACTCAGATTTTTTCATACCCAGACTTACTCATACACAGACTTACTCATACTCAGACATGCTCAGATTCAGACCTACTCATACTCAGACTGACTCATACCCAAACGTACACATACACAGACTTGCTCATACGCAGACTTCTTCATACCCAAACTTTCTCATACCCAGACGTACTCTTACACATACTTACTCATACACACACTTACTCATACTCAGACCTACTCATACTCAGACCTCTTCATATTCAGACTTACTCATACTCATACTCCCCAAAGGAGAGCTGCCAGGGTGTTTCCACGGGCACGTTCGCGGCCAGCGTGTGGGGATGTCTCAGGCGGTATGGCTGTTTTGGTGGGCGGACTCCCTTGCGTCTAGAGCAGTTGTTGAGGATGTCTCAGGCGGGGCGCTGGTTTCATCACCTTCAAGGGGAGCCGCCAGGAGTGTTGCCACGGGCCCGTTCGCGGCCAGTTTGTGGGGATGTCTTATGCGGTTTGGCTGTTTTTGGCAGACCCGTCTGCGTTTAGAACAGCTTGTGAGGATGTCTCAGGCGGGGCGCTGGTTTCAGCACCCCGAAGGGGGGCGCCAGGGGTGTTTTCACGGGCCCGTTCGCGGCAAGTTTGTGAGGATGTCTCAGGCGGTTTGGCTGTTTTGGTGGGCAGGCCCGTCTGCGTTAAGGGCAGGTTTTGAGGATGTCTCAGGCGGGGCGCTGGTTTCAGCACCCCTAGGGGGGGGGGGGGGGGGGCGCCAGGGGTGTTTTCACGAGCCCGTTCGCGGCCAGTTTTTGGCGATGTCTCATGCGGTTTGGCTGTTTTGGTGGGCGGACTCGCTTGCATTTAGAGCAGTTTGTGAGGATGTCTCAGGCGGGGCGCTGGTTTCAGCACTCCTAAAATGAGCCGCCAGGGGTAGGTAGGACACGGGCCCGTTCGCGGCCAGAATATTGAGGAGGGGGAATGAATGGGAGGCTCAGATTCAATCGTATTCAAAGCTCATTCTAAATCATATTCACTCACTCGCATTCTGATTCACTCGTCTTCGTCGGCCCTGTCGCCCACGTGGACGCGCTATTATAGTCAAGCGCTCATGAACAGACGCTCGCTGCGGCATGACATAAAACATGAGATGCACATATGGGGAGCTCCACGCGGTGAGTAATTCATGTTGTGTTGACTATTATTGCAAATGTGTTGCTATTTTTTCTAGTTGTCGCCCCAAAGTCCGTTTGTAGGGGGACATGCCCGACTTAAGGCGAGAGGGGCGTGTTGGACGACGGTTGCCACCGCCCACCAAAGCGCCCCAACCCAACCCGAAGGCCCAAATCTGCCCTCGATTTGGAGAGCCTGCAAGAAACACGCGTAGAACCCGTGCCCCACCCCAACCCGAAACTTTGATCTTCGGGCCAGGTGGGGGCGGTCTGGTGGGGGCCGACTCGCCCCCCCCGCGCGGCGCTGCAAGCCGCCGGGCCGACGCAGGGCCTGCGCGCCGATCGTCGGCGAGCGGCGAGGGATCTCGTGGGGGGCGAGCAGCGGCCTCATCGGTCTGCCGAGAGGGCGTCGTGGCCGCTGGCCCCGCGGCCCGAACCGCGGGAAGCTATGAAGATCACCCCCCAAAAAAAACCCTCCCCTCCCCTTGCTGGCGAAACGATGGCGCACCCAGCACTCTGAATCGTTGTCCCGGCACCCGGAGGAGAAGGAGGAGGAGGAAGAGGAGGAGGAGGCGGGGAACAAATGCGTGGCAGTTCAGTGGGGTGCTAAATGTATCGTTCCACAAATCCGCCCCGCGAGTAATCCTTTTTAGCGTCGGGGTTCTGTCTGACTTCTTGCGGTTATCCGGGACCGCTACGCGATGAAAAGATGGGCACAGAAAGAGAGAGAGAGAGAGAGAGATAGGGGGCGGGACAAGTGAGAGAACGAGAGAGAGAGAGAGAGACACACCTATATATATATATATATATATATATATATATATATGGGAGGTTCTCGTTTGTTGGTGGTGTAAAGGTTTTGTTATGGAGTGTCCCCGGGTCGCCCGGCCGGTGCCGGGGGGGCGTTGGTGTGGTAAGAACGAATGCCGCCCAAGCAAGATATTGTCAACATATTGAGGTGGTCCGGCCCATTTCGCATGAGACATCCTCTGAAGTCCGTGATTTGAGACGATCGGATCTGAGATAGCCCAGTATGCTTCGCCTGAGACATTCTCGCAACTCTGGGCTCCCAGACGACACGCGAGAGGTGGTCCGGCCCATTTCGCTTGAAACATCCTCGCATGTCTGGGCTCGGAGATGCCGTGACCTGAGATGGTTCCGCTCATTTCGCTTGAGACATCCCTGTGTTTGTGGGTTTCGACAAAATGCAGCGCACAAAGCGATCCAGCAAGTTCCGCTTGAGACATCCCCGCAACTCTGGGAACAGATAGGCCCCGTGCGAGGTGGTCCGGCGCAGTTGTTGGCGCCCCCGGAGTTCCGAAAAGGGTCAAACATGCCTTTTCGATCCTCCTCCTCCTGCCCATCCTGCCCCTCCTCCTCTTCCTCCTTCTCCCTCCATTAACCCTCCTGCAACGAGGGCGATTCGCTTTCGACTCGTATGTTTTTTGAGTGTCTTCCCGACCTCGGGCTCTGGGGCCGCTTCGGGGCCTCGGGGCCCTGGAAAACGGATCCGGGACCCGTGACGTGCTATCGGAGCTAGTAAGCAGCGGCCCCGGCGCTGACTGCTTCCTGGTAGCTCATCGAACAGCCCCGGCGCTGATTCGATGGGCGTTCACATAGCTTGATTTGTTTAAAACTCACTTCGGCGCACCCCTCGCCTGGATCGCACCCCGAAGGGAGCTTCACTAATAGTCCTTGCGGACTCGTTCGCACGACGTCTCCGTGCTCACGATGACCGTTTTCTAGGAGGGAGTTTAGACAAAGAGCAGGAAGGGAACGAACAGGACAGATGAGGGGGCGGGGGAGGAGTTTTGCTGAAAGGGTGTTTTGATTTCCACAGGCAGAGGGACTGACCCTGTCTGGCCCTCGAGGCTCTCCTGGGGATTGACCCAGGCGGTGGGAATCAACACATCTTTTCTTGCAAAGCGGGGGGGCAGGGGGAAGCGTCAGAGGAGGGGGAGGAGAAAGGGGGAAACGGAGGAGGGGGAGGCGCAGAAGGAGGAGGGACACGGGACGGAGGAGCGGCGGGGGCTCGTATTCATGCGTTGTTTGGTTTGCGTTTTGAACCAGGAAGCGCTCGCAATTTTTCAAACCCCGGTTTTCTGAGGCCCCGGGCTAGGCAAAGCAAGAGGAGGGCGGAGCGGCGGGCGTTCGCCCGCATGCAGCAGTTTACGTTTGTAGTTTGCCATTACGGTGTTGGTTGATTCCGTTATTGTGATTTTACGTTCTTGCGTCCTGACGTTGTCACGCTACGTGTTTACAATATGGCTTTCCTACGTTCTTGCAGTCTTCTGTTGTTGCATTGCGTGTTGTTACGTCCTTACGTACCTACGTTCGTACGCTCTTGGATTCCCATATTATTGCATAACTGCGTTCTTACGGTATTTACTTGGAATCACTGGAAATTATTGGGAACGCCATTGCCTTGAAGTGATTGGGGATTACTGGGAATTACGTTCTGACGCTCTTACGTTCTTGCGTTCTTACCGACTTGCGGGGTAGCGTAGGGGAGTGGAGGCGATGAAGGGGAAATCATCAAGAATGCAATTTATCATGTCTGATTTTCTCTGCGGGTCGAGGGAGGAGGAGGAGGAGGAGGAGCAGCGGGAGGCGGGGTGGGGCAGGGGCAAGGACGGGACAAGGAGGGAATGACGGCAGGGGCGAGGGACTGGAGGGTGGAATAAATGGAGGGAAGGACAAGGGGGTGGAAGGAGAGGGGAGGGAGCAAGAACGTAACCTTACGTTCTTGCTTTTGTCCGCGCGATTTTTAGGTAGGAGGCGCGGGAGTGATTTCAGAAAGGGGCAGGGCCGGAGGAGGGCGCCAACTGCAGGGAGGGGAGGGGCCAGTTTAACTGAGGAAGGGTTGGGGAATCAACTCAGAAAGGGGAGGGGCCTCCGCGTCCCTGCGACCAGATGCGCCTCGAAGTCCCAGTCAGCGTAAAGTTTGCCGACAGACATGGCATGCTTGTTCGGAGCTGGGGGCGAATGATACAATATGTTTCTCCTTCCACCTTTTCTTTTATCTCTTAGCTCTTTCACTTCACTTCCTCCGCTGCTCCCTTCCTCTCCGCAGTCGGCCTCTGGCCCAAGTCTTTCGCTTGTTAAGGCAGGCCACGAGGCCACCGAGAGCATTCATTGGATCTAGCAATGGGGGAGACCGAGGGGAAGCTGCGGGCGTTGCGAAGGTTGCGCTCGTTGGTTTGGGGTCGCTTGCGCGTGCAAGCAGTGGAGGAGCTGGGGGCTGCTGCGACTGCCGATAAGCTGAAGGCCAAGATGATGTGCCTCACACGGGCACTCTGGGCGAAGCAGTCGGCAGCAGTGCAGGCCAAATTGCTAGCAGGACTTTGGGGGGGTCACAGCTCGAAGATGCCGAGGTGGCGGTCCCAGGTTACAGAGACGGCCTGCGGCCGTGACCGCCATCCCCCTCTCTTCTCGGGGTGGCCTGCGAGGGGCTTTGGGGGTCGCTAAAGAAAGGTATGGAGGGTAGCGTGGGTATGTTTTGGGCGCTTCTTCGCATTATGGCTTCATGTGTTAATGCTCCAGCGGGCGCTTTGTGAGCTATCGGAGTCTTCTCTGGAGTTGCTGACAGACTTGGGACAGGAGGCGGACGTCTCACAGCTTGGTGGCCCCATTGATGGGCCAGCGGACCTGCCAGTCAAAGGCGTCGCACTCACAGTGCGGCAGGGGGTCCGACTTGAGCGCAGGGGCGCATGGTGTCCGTGTGGCGGTCCAGAGTCCGTGCTAGTTGTGTGCCCCCCAGCAGGAGACGATGTCGGTGCCGACGAGTTGGCGCTACCAGCAGCGCAGGCGCTACCAGCAGCGCAGAGGAGGCTGCGCGGCAAGACGGCGCCGCCAGCGCCGCGTCCTGCGCAGGGCAGTGGCGCGGCCGCCGCAGCACCCGTCGCCGCTGCAGGGGGGGGTGGCGGAGGTTTTGTGCCGGATGCTGACGCCCAACAGTCCGCGCCGCCTGCGCCGCCGGTTGCATGTCGCAATCAGGAGGCCCGGCGACGGGCGGCCAAGGCATGGGCGAGGCACATCCGGAAGGACGAGATGGCCAAGATCAAAGCTGAGCACCCGGGCCAGAACAATGCTGACCGCGAGTGCATCCTGCGACGGCGGGCGCGCGCAACCGTGGCCACGTGGACGCCGGAGGAAGTGGGGGCGTGGGCGGCCCAGCAAAGCGGTCCAGCAGTGCGGGACCACGCCACGAATCTATTCGTGCAGGGCCCCATTGCCGAAGTGGCCGCTGGGCCGGGCGAGGGCGTTGGGGCCGCCGCGGCAGCCGCGGTTGATGGGGCAGCCGTGGCCGAGGAAGCACCTGTGGAGGCGGCGCTTGTGGCTGAAGGAGGTCCTGCACATGATGCACGGGACGACGGCCCGGCCCCATCTGCCTCGGATTCGAGGACACGCATGCGCAGCATGCTCGCGCAGTCCCTTCGAACTGGCGCGCTGCGGCGCGGGTTGGAATCGCTGCAGCCGGGCGAGGGGTCGCCGGCGGCGCCGCCGCCAGGCCACAGCGGACACCAGGCCGGGGATCGCCAGCATGGGCGAACCACTTTAATTTCTAGCGTTCCTGGGGGGGATGGGGAGAACTCTGGGTGCCAGGGTCGCCCAGCGGGGGGGGGGCTCGGGTTCCGGGGTCGCCCGGGAGGGTTCCGGGCGGCCATCTTCTGGGGGTGGCAACCCCGGCGCCTGTGCCGGGGGGGTGCCGGGGGGGGGGCGCCCCCGGAATCGCCGGGTGAACCCCATGGCCCACGGGGGCCTCTCTGGAGGGTTCCTGGATGCGCCCCCCCCGCGACAGGCGCCGGGCGCGCCGTGGAGCAAGATCACCGCCCGCCGCAGGCGCATGAAGCGCTTGTGGGAGGCGCTGGACGCCGCTGCTGGCTCGCAGGATCCCGAGGAGGCGGCGGCTGCTCTGGACGCCACTCTTACCCCACAGGTCAAGGAAGCTCTGCGCAGGAGGTGGGTGCGCCGACGCGCAGCAGCAGCAGTTTTTCGGCCTCTTCGGGCGTAAGATGGCGCAGGTAGTCCTCGAGCAGTACAGTCACGTGCGGTTTCTCGTTCTCCTGCTGTGCTTTTGCGCCCGGTCTTCAGGCGCGGACAGAGGCGCTGCGAGTACTTGGCTTGGCGTCGGCATCCCACGGAGACCTTGGTCAGCAAGCGCTGGCGTCCGGGATGACAACCTTCCGAGCGCGAAGCACCGGTCGAGGGCCAACGGCAGACGAGGCTTCCGAAAGTGGGCACCAGAGAATATGCGGAAATACTTATTGGACAACAGCGCCCCCACGTGCGACTACGCGACGCCGAAGAAGCGCCCCCTGTCGAGTGACCAGGCTGCGGAGTCCGAGCCTTGCGTAAAGCGTGCTCTCGCCAACAGCCGGCACCAGTTATGGCAAGAGGCCCCTTGCGACGTCGCTTGCTCCACCTTCTACCGGAATGCCAAGTTAGACAACCATGACGTTCGATGTGCGACGCGGCAGTTGGACATGTGCCTCAAATGCGTGACCTTCGATAGCGTCGTCGCCCCTGCCGTGAAGACTTGGGTCAGCAAGGCGCGGGGCGAGCTCGCGAGCCTCCTGCCGTCGTACTGGGACCGGTGGGGCGCCGAAGTTGCAGGCGCCGCGGTCGATGACGGGCACAAATTTGCAGTTAGCGCGAAGTGCATGGATGCGTTGCTTGCGCATCTGCTGGCAGAGCGGGATGGGCGCGGACCCGATGCCCAGGTCCCACCAAAGCTTCATGGCCAGCTCCATGCAGTGGAGTCACGTCTGATCCATGAGCTCAAGACGAATTGGCCGCCAATCAAAGAAAAGGTTGGACTTGTGGATGTCTGCCGCAGTTTCGATCTGCACTTCACGCAGCGGGACGAATGCAAGGACGCCTACACGACCCACTGGGACAACCCAGAGCCCGACACTCTCTACGTGCACTGCGACTACAAAGAGCACGACCAGCTGCCCGTTGGGCCGCGAGAGATCGGCGAGTTCTTTGTTTACGCAGGCGGGGTGCAGGGAGTCACGGTACTCACGTTTGTGGCGTGGGCGCGGACCTGGGAGCGCTCTTATTTCACCTACGCCTCAGAGGTAAAAGAGCAGTCGTCGTTGTTCGCCATTTCGTGTCTGGAGGATGTCCTCAGGCGCGTGGGCTTGCCATCGTTCAAATCGGTCGTGTAGTGGGGTGACTGCGGCCCCGATTTCCGCTCGACGCGGTTCCTGGGCTATCTCCTGCACGACCTGCCGTCCCGGCACGCACATTTGGAGCTAGCGCGTGCCCATTTCTTCCCAGAGGGCCACGGCAAAGGGCCGTGCGATGGCCACTTCGGCAAAATGCGATCTTGGAAGGAGCAGGAGGCCAAAGTGCGGGTCATCGCCGAGTGCAAGGACTACGTGGCAGTGATGAACAAGCGGGCGGCCCTGGCCAAGGCACAGAACGCACATTCGCCGGCGTGCGTCTTCATCGATTGGGAGCCTCCCCCGAAAGCCACGTTGCCCGAAGCAGTTTTCTGCTCCAACTCCCTCGGGCTAAAGCCATGGGCGTGCGTTCTACGTACCATTGGAGCTCCAAGCGGGTGCCCAACGTCCCCACGGTTCGACGCCACGGCTTCGTGAACGGGCCAGTGGTTTCCTCATGCGTCCCCACGTTGGCCCCCAAGGGCGCCGCAGACGCAGATGATGACGCTCCGGGGGCCGGGGCGTGGCAGTGATATTACAGGCTGAAAAAGCCAGAGGAATTGGAGGCCAAGCTAGGCTCGTGGCTGAGAGTTCTACGGGGGACCCGCCTTGCCGACAAGAATTTGAGCGGGCGCAGGGCGCCCTTCACCAAGCGGGTTGTAAAGCACAAGCGCCGCCACGCGTTCGATAGTTCCCGCCAGAAGAGAAAGCGCGCGACTAAGAAGTTGCGTCGCTTTGTGTCTTCCTCCTCTTCTTCCTCGTCCTCCTCTAGCTCTTAAATTTCTTAGCGGGCGTCTCTCTGCGGCACGAGCCGGGCGTCTTTCGCATGGGGTTGCGGAGCGACGTGGCCCGGCCGAGTGCCATCGCATGTGCATGCGCGCGAATGCACGCTTTTGCCTTCCTTCACCCGCGTCCCAGGGCCACCCCCGGGAGAGCACGGTCATCAAGACGCCACCGAAATAATAATCCAGGGACCTCGCTCGACCCCCCCCCCCTTCGTTCACCCTCTCCCCCCTCCTTCTTCCCTGCTGACTATGTGTAGTCGCCTCCTGTGCTAGTGCTCGCCATTTTGAGGCTGCCATCTGACGTTTTTTGGCACGCAGCCGACAAAAACAATGTGTTGTTTGTCGTTGGTGCGTTGCTTTTCCGTCACATTATCACGTGCTTCCTCCCTCCCCGTCTCCTCTCCCCCCCGCGGGACCATGAGCTGAGGAGGATCGCGTCCCATGGTGACATGGGGACAACCATGGGGAGGCTTGTCCGGAGGTTGGCCGGTCCAGGCGGGTTGTCCTGATCCCCGCGGGGATGGCCGTTGTCCGGCGGAGGCGCAAATCACGCCATGTTGGATATCCGTTGCCCGATATCCGACGCTTCATTTGTTCTGAGGATGTCTCAGGCGAAGGCTTTCTTTTTGAGAACCAACGTCGCAACAGAGCTCCTACAACATCCCCTTTTTTGTCAGGATGTCTGAGGCGAAACGCTTGTCGAGGCCATATCGGAAAACCGGCACCCGATCTCCAGCATGGTATTTTGTCCGACGATGCCTCACGTGAAAGCTTTCTTTTTGAGAACCAACGTCGCGCAACAACTCCTCCAACATCCCCATATTGTGAGGATGTCTCAGGCGATGCGCTCCTCCACATCATAATGGATATCCGACGCCCGATCTCTAAAATATGATTTTTTCAGGATGTCGCAGGCGAAAGTTTTGTCTTTGAGCACAGCGCAGTAAACCAATGCTTTCAACATCCCCATATTGTGAGGATGTCTCAGGCGAAACGCTTCCCGACACCATGGTGGATATCCGACGCCCGATCTCCCACATTTCAAATTTCTGAGGATGTCTCAGGCGAAAGCTTCAATTTAGAGAACCAACGCCGTCAGACAATTCCCCCGACATCCCCTTATTATGAGGATGTCTCAGGCGACACGCTCCCCCACATCATAATGGATATCCGACGCCCGATCTCCGACATCTGATTTCTCTGAGGATGTCTCAGGCGAAATCTTTCTTTCTGAGAACCAACGTCGCAACATAGATCTTACACCATCCCCATTTTGTCAGGATGTCTCAGGCGAAACGTTTGTCGAGGCCATGTCGGATAACCGGCCTCCGAACTCCAGCATGGTATTTTTCCGACGATGCCTCAGGCGAAAGCTTTCTTTTTGAGAACCAACGTCGCGCAACAACTCCTCCAACATCCCTATATTGTGAGGATGTCTCATGCGATGCGCTCCTCCACATCATAATGGATATCCGACGCCCGATCTCCAATATATCATGTTTCTGAGGATGTCTCAGGCGAAAGCTTTAATTTAAATAATCAGCGCGATAAGACAACTCCCCTGACATCCCCGTATTGTGAGGATGTCTCAGGCGATGCGCCCCTCCACACCATGTTGGATATCCGACGCCCGATCTTCAGCATCTCATGTTTCTGAGGATATCTCAGGCGAAAGCTTCAATTTTGAGAACCAACGCCGTAATACAATTCATCAAGCGCCCCTATCTTTTGAGGATGTCTCAGGCGAAACGCTTCCCGACACCATGGTGGATATCCGACGCCCGATCTCCCACATTTCATGTTTCTGAGGATGTCTCAGGCGAAAGCTTCAATCTAAAGAACCAACACCGTAAGATAACTCCCGTAGCATCCCCTTATTGTGAGGATGTCTCAGGCGACACGCCATAAGACATTCCTCCCTCAAAACAAGTTTTGTTGAGGATGTCTCACGCGAAACGCTCCTCCACACCATGTTGGATGTCCGACGCCCGATCTCCGACATCTTATTTTTCTTAGGATGTCTCAGGCGAGAGCTTGCTTTTTGAGAACCAGCGCCGTAAAGAACATCTTCAGTTTGTGGTCAGGATGGCCTTGCTGGGGTCGCCCCCGGTGCCGGGGGGAGATGGGGGTCAAGAGGCCGGTAACAGAACAAACGAGAACCCGCCATATATATACAGATACATATGCATATTCATATAAAACCTATGTCAATCGCACAACCAATGATATGGATATAGGTAGTGGACGCGAGGCAACGCTAAACATGAACACAACAGATGCGACCCAGAGAGAGAGAGAGAGAAGGAGAAAAAAACAAACAAGCGAGAGAGAGAGAGAGAGAGCGAGAGAGAGAGAGAGAGAGAAAGGGTGAGACAGGGACCGAGAGAGAGAGAGAGAGGAACAGAGAGAGAGAGAGAGAAAAGACGGGGAACATAACGATATAGAGGGAGCGAGAGAGAGAGAGAGATGACTCGAGAGAGAACGAGATGGAGATAGAGAGATAACGAGACAGAGAGAGAGGAGGAGGGAGGTGGCTGTGGCGGGAGCAGGCAGTGTGTCAGCTCGCTGCCCTTTTCATGTCTGACCCCCCTGCTCTCCATTCGACCTGGGTTGCCCGCGCGCCCTTCCTTTCAAAAAGGGGGGATGGGGGCATGCGGGGGCGCGGGGAGGGGCGAGGAGGACATGATGTATGGGGAGGGGTAGGGAGAGAGGCTGATTGGGGGGGGGGGGGGGGCTAGGCCGCGTCGTGATCTTGGGAGGCGCAGGCGGGGGCGGGGAACGTGGGCGGGGGAGGGAGGGGGGGGACTGAAGCGCCGAAGCCCTCGATCTCCTCTGGTTGCCCCCCCCTCCCGTGGTGGCATCCTGCTCAAGATCCAGGGATCATTGCTCCATCGGGAACACGAGAACCCTTAACCCTAAAAACATTATGAAGGCGCGACCTCGTTGATGCCCCTGTCTTTGCATTTGGGATAACACACATTAGGTCGGCTTGGTTCGGTACATATGCAGGACAATCATTATATCCCTTCTGTTTTTGGCTCTCCGAACTGAGGTCCCCCCCCAAAGGGTTAGGGCTTCTCTGTTGGTTGTCCCTTGCTTCCCGTGGCCCAATTGCAGACCGCCGACGGCATGACTTCTTCATAACGTTGACTCTGGAGGTCTCGACCCACTCCCGGGACTGGGTCTTCATCCCGTCCCGAGGCCCGGGGAGCGCCCCTGGAGGCCCCAGATTTAGGCAGAACCTTCCGTCGTGTTCTCTTTTCTGAGGCTTCGAGGGGGTCTGGGATCCCTGGTGCCCGCAAAACCTCCCGTCGTCGTGCTTGTTTCATACCTCGAGGAGGTCTGGGACTCCTGGTGCCCGCCACTTACCAGTTTGAAGCATATCCCTATCCCTATGTTTGACATCACCTCACCTCGATGCCGATCTAAAGGATTCCCTCAGATTTTGAGGGCCTATCCCTAAGATTGTCCTCGCTTTTTGCTCGCACATCTTACGGATAAGGATACGTTTGAGGCTGGTTGGCCACGGCCGCTTCCCCAGAGGAGGGGCCTGGGCTCCCCGCGCGCGGCCCGGCCCCCGCCGCCGGCCCGCAGGAGAAGATCGACATGCTCGAGACGGCGGGCGCCCCCCGGGGGGGAGGCGGCGGCGGCAGGACGGCCACCCGCAGGGAGAGCGCCTCCAGAGGGGTGGACTCGAGTCTCAAGCAGTCGCGAAGCGTCTTGGCTCGCCTATAGCCCTACCAGACCATGTTCCGAGAACCTTTTTCTGTGGTTTCCACGAGATGTTCGTGTTATCACGTCGGGTTTGTGCTATCACATCATGTTCTGAGAACATTGTTCTTGTTCTTAGAACATTATGGGGTTCTAAGAACATGTCGTGGTGGGACTGTAGTAATGCCGGGACGGTCGGTCCCTGCTCAGAGAAAGGCCACCCCCAGGGAGAGCGCCTCTGGAGGGGTGGACTTAAGCCGGGTCTGACGATCTACAGAAGGTGCAACCATAGCTTGAAACATGGTCTGGGGACGATTTGGTGATTCTTGATTTGTGGCCACTTGGGAGTATTGGTTGACTCTTTTATACATAAAAAACAATCAAAAACAAAACACAACAACAAAAACAAATCGTCCAAAATCTGCCAGCAGGGGGACATGCCCGACCGAAGGGTGGACGTCCGGGCCGTCGGTCGACACGGTGAGGTGCTGGGACCTCCGTCGGAGAAGGGACGCCATCGGCACAGATTTTTGTCAGGAGGGAAAAAAACACACACAGACACAATTAATCGTCGATTCCCCAGAAAATATGGGAAAATATGGGAAGTGGGGGGGAAGACAAACACCCAGAAAATATGGAAACATATGCGGAATGTTTTTATTTGTGTGTATTTATTTGTGTGTCCCAGGGCCCCTTCAGTCTTGGCTCCGCGTTGGGCCCCCCCCCCGGCGGCGCCTCCGGCGTCGCCCTCGGCGCGCTCCGCGCGCCAGGGGGGGGGGTCCAGCGCGGATCGGAGAAATCCGCGCGCAGCGCCACAAGTTTCTGTTTGTGGCGTTTCTTCTTCCAGTGCGACCTTCGGTAGCAGATCATTCGCCACCAACCGAACCACCCCAACCCAACCCGAAGGCTCCGATTTGCCCTCCATTTCCAGTTGGGGGGGGGTCGGGGAACATAGAAAAACACATATGAAGCCTGTACCCCCCCAACCCGAAATTCGGGTCTTCGGGTTGGGTTGGGGTGGTCTGGTAGGTAGTCAATCATGGGAGCCTGGTGCACCCTTGTAATTCTGTCGACTAGCGTCGATTGGCGTCTGGGAGTCGATGAGAGAGCCCCGATGCAGCGTCGGTGATCGTAGATTCGCCTCGAGTATATGCGTCGATTGGTGTTGATTTCGCGTCGATGAGCATCGATCCGCAACGGCCGACGAGATGGTATGGGAGGCTCGGGTGACTTGCCACCGAGTCGGACCTGTCGCTCCCCAGTTGTTGGCCAGCTTGCTCACGCAGCGGCTGAAATTGTTCACCTCCACTCCGAATGGTAGCACCTGGCATGATTGGGTTCGGGGTGGAGATTTCGCCCTCCCGTAATTCGACCGCTCCGCGTATTCCGCCGACCAATATTGCATCGTCCTGGCGTCGTGTTGCTTGCGTGCTTTTTGTGGCGGTTTTCCTGGCTTGTCGTGTGATGCTCATGTCAGGGAGACGCAGTACCTCGCTGCACTGCGTGCAACACTCGAGGGATCGCGCCCTCGCCCACACCTCTCCAGAGGCCCAGAAGCACGAGAATGCAGCCCACAAGCCCCACGTGGACTCGGAGCATATTGTGGGCCGCCTGCACGCTTCTGGAGGCATCGTCGGGACCTCCCAAGGAGTTTCCTGGGGCCCTCTGGGGGTCGTATCGGATCGGGTCGTAGGTGTCCTTGGTAGGCGACCCGAGGAGGGGAGGGCGAGGAGGGGGACGGGGAGGAGGAGGAGCAGGAGGAGGAGGAGGAGGAGGAGACCTCGGGATCATCTTGGGGGACGCCTGGACGCTCCTGGAGGCACCCTCGGGACCTCCCAAGGAGTTTCCAGGGGCCTTCTGGGGGTCGTATCGGCCCGGGCCGTGACACCTGCAGGTGTCCTTGGGCAGCGGCGCCCTCGAGGGCGCGAAGTTATTCGCGCCTCGCGCATCGCGGTCCTCGTTCCTCCTCGTCCTCCTTTTCTCCCTCCTCCTTCCTCCTCGTCCTCGTTCCTCCTTCTCCCTCGTCCTCGCTCCTCCTCGTCCTTGTTCCTCCTCGTCCTCCTCGTTCCTCCCCCTCCTCCTCGTCCTCCTCTTCTCCCTTTGGGGGGGCGGCGCGAAAGCGCGGAGTGATTCGCGTTTCGCGGAGCGCGAAACGCGAAGTTGGGAGCCCTAGCTTTGGGAGACCTCGTGATCATCTTGAGGCCCCCTGCTGGAACCATCTTGGCTCAAGTCGGGCCTGTCCCTCTACAGGGGGAATCTTCAAAAATATGCAAAAAATCGTCACGGGACTATTTGTTGACCATTTCTGAATATGTTTGGGGTATGGCTTGACTATTTCCCCATATCTTAAGATGGGGTTCTTGTTATTACTTGGACGCCTCCTACTCCTCCTTCTCCCTCCTCTTCTCGTCCCCTCCTCTTCTCGTCTCCTCCTACTCGGACTCACTCATACTCAGACTTACTCATGCTCAGACTTACTCACACACAGACTTACTCATACTGAGACCTACTCATACCCATACTTACTCATACCCAGACGCACACATACACATACTTACTCAGACACAGACTTCTCCATATTCAGACTCATACCCAGCCGTACACCTACACAGACTCACTCATACACAGACTTACTCATTCTCAGACTTACTCATACCCATACGTACTCATACACACATGTACTCATACCCAGACCTACTCATACTGAGACCTTCTCATAGTCTGACTTACTCAACACACATCAGATTTGGAGGATTTCTCAGGCGGGACGCAGGTTTCACCCCTGAAGGGAGCCGGCAGGGGTGTTTTCACCAGCCCGTGCGCGGCCGTTTTGTGGGGATGTCTCAGGCGGTTTGCTTGTTCCGATGCTTTACATCCTTCGCTTGGAGAGCAGATTGTGAGGATGTCTCAGGCGGGGCGCTGGTTTCAGCACCCATAAGGGGAGCGGCCAGGGGTGTTTGCACGGGCCCGTTCGCGGCCATTTTGTGGGGACGTCTCGGGCGGTTTGCCTGTTTCGATGCGCAGCATCTTTCGTTTGGAGAGCATATTGTGAGGTTGTCTCAGGCGGGGCGCTGGTTTCAGCACCCATAAGAGGAGCGGCCAGGGGTGTTTGCACGGGCCCGTTCGCGGCCATTTTGTGGGGACGTCTCAGGCGGTTTGCGTGTTTCGGTGCTCAACATCGTTCGCTTGGAGAGCAGATTGTGAGGATGTCTCAGGCGGGGCGCTGGTTTCAGCACCCCTAAGGGGAGTCGCCACGGGTGTTTTCACCAGCCCGTTCGCGGCCAGATTGTGGGGATGTCTCAGGCGGTTTGCCTGTTTCGGTGCTCAGCATCTTGTGCTTTCAGAACAGATTGTGAGGATGTCTCAGGCGGGGCGCTGGTTTCAGCACGCCTAACGCGGCGCGACGCCGGTGCGCTCGAGGTGCCTTTGGTTTTCCTGCAGGCTGCCGACGAGTGCCAGACCAGCAAAGATAGGGAGACATACAGCAAAATGCTGAACGTCGCCAGCATGTACAGCACGGGCCGCATGCACGGGGTGCTGCCCGCCCGCGTGGGGATGCGGGTTCGTTTCGCTGGCTAGTTCAATGGCGACTATGGCTTGGTCCACGAGCAACGGGCCACGATCGTCGACTTTGTGTTCCACGAGGACGACCAGGTAAACTACAACAGCGCGAGCCCTGGCGAGCTCTTCAGGCCGCGCCGCTCGCCCACTGGCATCTGGATGCAGGTCGACGATTTCACGGAGGCGCCCACGTGGAAATATTTCATGGATTACGTAGGCAAAGAAGAGAAGATTGCACGCGGCCTCTTCTGTATGCCCCTGATGGAGACAACCTTCACATGGGAGGCTTCGTCCGTGGCGCACAGCGTGAGGCGGTTTGGTTTCATGTTCTCGCACGCGCACTGCCTGACGACGACAGCCTCGCAAGGGCAGGCGGTACGCGCTGCAGCGACCATTGACTGTGCGCGCCAGGTGTCTCAGGGGCGGCGAGGCATCAACGATGACACTTGGTGGTTGAACCTCTACGTGATGTTCTCCCGCGCCACTCGGATGGCGGACATGTTGCTGGCGTGGCCGCCGCCTCGCTGGCTCTTGGAGAGAGGTCCGCCAGCGTCAGCGAAACGCGCTCTTTGACGCTTCGCGTCGTCTGAGGATTCGACGGTGGCGAGGGCCGCCCTGCTTGCTGGGGAGTACGGGGTACCGCTGCCTGAGGAAGAGTGACGGCCCGTGCTCCTTCCGGCCCGATGCCCAGCGCGGACGGCATTTGTTGCCCAGATCTTTCTGCCGTTTGCCTCGCACTGCAAAGCCCGACGCCCAGTGCAAACGTATGTTTGTCTGCGCGGGCGTTGAATTTCGAGAGCACCCGCCGAGTTTCGAAGCCCGGGCGGCCAGAGCCAAGGCGCCAATCGCAAGGGTGCCATTAGTAGAATTGGCTTTAGCGCTGCTCCTGAGGTGCTTTGGGCGCGGCTGCGCGAGAACTCTTGGCCTCTGAAACGCATCGAGCATTTTTATCCCGTCGAATCGTAGTCCGGTAGGAATCATCCTTGGCGCAGTCCCGGCTCGACGCGGAGGTCGCCCATCGGGCCCGGCATCTTTATATTCGCTGAACCCAGTTTCATTTCTTCAGTCGAAAACGCCCGTGCCTGGCGCGGCGCCGCGGACGGGGGGGCGGCAGCGAGGTCTCCAAGACGCCGGTCGCGGTTCCGCCGACATTCGACAGGTCTTCTTGCGAATTGCTTTAGGAACGGCGCCAGGGCGTGCAAATCAAGGCTCGACCACTGCGACGTCCTCGGGGGCAAGCGCTGCCGCTGTCAGCGGAGGCGCGCGTTTTGTTCGGGCGTTCGACAGCCTTCCGGCATGGCTGGCTTCCGTGGGCGGAGCTTCGACTGTCGGAGCAAGTTGCATAGATGTGGGCACCTTCGCAGCGACGGAGTTGGGCCTGTCGCGCACGGAGACAGGCGGTCGCATCTCAATTGCTGGATGACGGCGCCGTTTACGGGGCGATCGACAACCGTATCCAAGGTGCCGGAAGGGCACGGCTCTTCTTCCAGCGCGGCTGGGAACGAAGGCGACGGCGTCAACGGGGCGCTGGGCGACGCGCGGGACATCGCGGAGGGGGCCGACCAAGAGTCCGACACGGCGCAGCTGGCAGACATGAGGACACAGACGTAGCGATTCGCCTCGCGCCTCTGTTCCTTCGCCCCGATGCCAAGTGCAGAAGGCTTCTTTTTGCGTTGCCGGCTAGGCCCGATGC
This sequence comes from Prorocentrum cordatum, assembly GCA_963575745.1. Classification (NCBI taxonomy): domain Eukaryota; class Dinophyceae; order Prorocentrales; family Prorocentraceae; genus Prorocentrum; species Prorocentrum cordatum. The sequence continues at coordinate 183,556 of CAUYUJ010006546.1, forward strand.
CCAGTGCGGACGGCCGAAGCCGATGCGCAAACCGCGAGGGTGCCACTTGTAGCACTTGCCTTGTGCACGTCATGTACCTGCGACTTCTGTTTGCGTTGCCAGCTAGGCCCGATGCGAAGTGCGGGCGGTTGATGCTGAGGCGCAGGTCGCGAGGTGGCGTTTGAGCCACTTGTCATTCGTACTCCCCCTGGTGCTCTGGACGCGGCGCCGAAGGAGTTCTTTGCCTGGGCAAAAAAAAAGATGCGCGGGCATTTGCATGTGAATGAATGCGTGCGCGCGGTGGATGTGCAGCCGCGCTGCGCGCGTGTGTGCTCGCCGTGGCACTATCCTACAACATGTTGTGCACATCTGGCCTTATGTGGCTAAACGCTCGTTTGCAGATCCCACTGCCAACTATCCTAGAACAGATGCGCGCGCGAGGAGCTCCGAAGCCACCGCGGGCGGAGGAGGGCGCGGCCTGGCAGCAGAGGAGGGGGAGCACGGAGGAAGAGGCTCATATCCAAACATGCGCGAATATCAGTATGCCTCGCATTCGCTCGCTCGCACGAGGATTCACGCGTCTTCGTCGGCCCTGGCGCCCAAAGGCGCGATCTTATAGTCATACACTCATGAACAGACGCCTACTACGGCATAGAATGGCATATGATATGCACCCATGGGGAGCTCCACGCAGTGAGTAATTGTCACTTTTCGGCCAAGATCCCCCTTTGGGGGGGCAGGCCTGGCCTGAATCTCGGCGCCTGCCGCCTGCCTCCCACTGGTCTCCGCCGTCGGGCCGCTCCCGCGCTCTCCCCGGGCCCTCGAGAGTCAGTTTGGCAGGGCTGGACCTAAACAAGGGCGCCCTTGAGGGCGCGAAATTTTTCGCGCTTCGCGGTTCGGCTCGGATTTCTCCTCGTGCTCCTGTTCTCCCCTGGGAGGCGGCGCGGGAGAGCGAAGTCAGTCGCACCCCATGCTTCGCGCAGCGCGAGGCGCGAAGTCGGGGGCCCTTGCTGGCAAGGTTGGACCTAAACGCTGTTTTGCTGGACTTTGGCTGTGCTGGTTTTCCTTCTCGCAGGGAGGTACAGGAACGCAGGTGGAACAAAACGGACCACAAAACGAACACAACGAAAAACAGCGTTTAGGCCCAGCCCTGTCCTGAGTCATTATGGTGCCTTCTCGGTGCTCCTCTTCGGCGTTCCAGTGGCTACCACAGGGGGCCGCTGAGTCCGAGACAGGAACACCACAACATCACAGGACAACGCGCAGTGAGCTCAGGGTTCTTGTATGTAGTTGCGTGGGCACGGGTGCGACCAGCAATTTCCCTCCCCTGTTCTCGGAGACTTGAGTTTGCTCTTCCGAGGAGCTTGCAGATCTTGGGGGACGTGGATGATTCGGGGGGCGAACATGGGCCTCTCAGGAACTTTCTGGGGGCTCCTGAAGTTGTCTTGGGGGGCTTGCCTTGAGCCATACTTGAAACCATATTGAGCTATCTGTTCGGGCCGATTTTCGTCCTTCTTGATCACTGCTGGGTCCCCCATCAGGGCTCTGATGGGGACCTCTTGGGACCACCTCGGGGCCCTAGAAGCCTAGTAAAACCACCCGAGAAGCCCAGCGAAACCATCACGTGCAGGAGGGCGAACCTGATCGAGCACACGCACAATTATTCCTGTGAGTGTGGCCCCTCTCAGGCGCATCCGACGGAGGGTGTTCTGCCATCCTGGGCCGTCTGTGAAGTCCAGTTGCCTGTCTGGGACCTGGGGCCGCTGGTGGCACCATCTTGAAGCCAGTGTCTGGCAACCCTGGGGCCAGCATGCAGGTAGCCTGGCACGCTTCGATCCGCTCCCTTTGTGGGACTCCTGGGGGGCGTTGGCCCCGCCTCGGGCCCCGGCGCGACCGACAGAGAGCCCCGGGGGGCCGCCCTCGCGCGCGCGGAGACTGGACGCACACATGTTTACCCGGGCCACGTGCGCGAGAGGAGTCTTATAGCGCTCATGCTGCCCAACGGGCTCGCGATTCGTCGTTGTGCTTCGTCGTCGCGTGCGCTGCCTCTCTCAATCCTGGACCTCCTCCTCCTCCTCCTCCTCCTGATGGTCCTGCTCAGAAGGCTTTTCATCTTCACGAGTTGAACGTCGGCATGCCTCGCCCTCGCAAAAAGCTTTCCTGCAGAGCGTCCGTCGCACCATGCCCTGTTGGCCAATCTGCGGACGAGTCGACCAAACGGTCCAGCCACGGGTAGAGATTGATTTACGCTATGTTGCGTTTGCGATTCGTACTGTATTGCCCCGATGCCGATCCGGCTCCTTCTCCTGCTCTGCCTGCTCGAGCTTCTCCTCTCCACTGTCATCAGTCCCCTCATCAAATGACGAAAAAACAACACACAGCCATACCCATAGGGAGGTCGGAGGGACGAGGACTGGCCATGGTCTTGGGTGCGGGTTGTCGGACCCCTGGGGAGGCTCCCGTTCGAGCGGGGACCCCCATCCGACAACACGCGCCCATAGCTCCCGTCCGTCCCCCCTATGGCGTCGTTTCGACCGGCGGCGAGTTGAACACCGCCAGTGACCCAGAATCGGTCGATGCTGAACGAGCCGACGTTTCGGAACCGCCGGATCGTTCCAGGTTGCGGTGTCAGACGCCGACGCTGAAGTCGGCACGACACGAATTTGCCACAGTTCTGTGTATGGATTTGTGAGTTGTTTGTAGTCCAAGTTCAGGCTCCCCTCCTTCTCTGGGCATCGCTCGGACGTGGGCACTGTTTCTCGGCGAGGGCCATCGAGGAGCATGTTTGGTCATACTGCGAAAAATACACTTGCGAAAATCGAGCAATGGAAGGGAATGAAAGTCCGAGCGATGGCGAGTTCTGCTGCCCGTCCTCTTCGATTCGCGTCTGGCTCGACGTTTGTGCGGGGCGCCGACGACGGGCTTCGGAGGCCCCCCCGACTTCCAGACCTCGCACGCGTGCTTTCGTGATTGACACGCAACTTGTGGTCATATCTTGCCATCGCTCGGGCGTTTGGTTTCTTTCCTCGGCGAGGACCATCGTGGATAGTATTGGATCATCTTGCGAGAAGGGAAAACACAAACCAAATCGAACATGCACAGGAAATGGACGTGCGAGCGGCGGCGAGATATAGTCCTTACGCTGGTTTCCGTGGGCCCAACGTCGTCTCACAAGTGGCGCCTCCTCAGCGAAGGGCAGGACTTTGATTTCGGTTCTTTCATTTCCAACGTCGATGAGGTGAGCTCAAACTCGTCGTTGCCGTCCCCACATGCCGCAAGCCATCGCCGCCGCCTCCTCCATCTCTTTCCCGCCCTCTTGCCAGCACATGTCCCAGATGACAGTCGCAGTGGAAGCCCGTCAGAGCAGGCGGAGCTTCGATGGCGCCAGAAGCTCACCCAGGCCAAGGACGAAGTCGCCCGCCTCAAGCAGGCCCCAGCATTGTGAATGCGCGCTGGGTGCGTACGCCTACGTGTTCCGCACCGCGCATCAGCACAATCAGTTGGCATGTAGATGCGGACGCCCAATGCGCCATGGTATGTGTTTCCGTCCGTGCCAGCAGATGCGCACGCACTGCTCGACGCCTCAACACCCAACTCGTGTAATCATGCACTTAGGTGCGGATGTCTTTTGTTGTGGTTGGGGTGCCTACACGGCTTCCTTCTGCGTCAGTGACGAACAAGTTCAGGGTTTTTATTCGGCATTGGGCGAACCCCCCATCGCAGCTTGCCTCAGGTTGCTGTTGGAGTGTCCGAGAGTCCATGAGCGTATTGAGTTTGGGGTCGAGACGATGAGTCTTCTCTGGGGGCGAGCAGTCTGGATGGAGGAGGAGAGTGTCGGGAGGTGGGGTGATGGAGAAGGCAGGGGGGGGCTCCACTCCATCGCTTCCCTTTCTTCCAGCTGCCCGTCGCAATGCCCTGTCACGGTGCAGGCGCAACGTATGATTTTTGACGTTTTGCGTACCCCCAATGGCCCAAACAGAGTCTTATGCCAGTTGTTGTGAGCATGAAAGTGAAAGGGAATCCAGTGGCACAGAAACAGGGGCAGCCGTCAAAGTGAAGCGGGAATCCGACCGAGGACATCTAGGAGTCAACCGTCAACCGTGCAGGTTGTTTCAAAACTCCCGCGGGATGGCCAAGTCGAAGCTGAAATCAGCCTGCGCAGCCAAGGGCAATTGCCAACCTGAACACCAGAGCGCTTCTTGGGGGCGTCTTGGGGCTCTGGTGGGGCGCCTGTGTGATTAGTTTGTGGGCCAGTCGGGGATTTCTTGAGGCACTTCGAGACCGTCCTGGGGCCATCCGGGAGAGAGTCGATCAAACAGGTGTGTGTGTGTGTTCGTTAGATCGGCGCAATGCCTTGTCGGAGCCTGAAACATCGCTTCTTTGGGCCATCTATAGACGATAGGGGGGTTCTCGTGAGGGCCTCGAGGGGCTCGAGGCGGTATTTGAGTCATCTTGATTGCAGCCTGAGACTGGGGATTTCCAGGCGCTTCGCGGCGCCTGTGTTTATATCGTGTGCCGTACAGGCCTCCTTTGTTGCATTGCACCAGGTCCCACATAATGTCGTGGTGGCGAAGGCTCGTGGCGGTGCCTGGTCTTCAGTGAGAAAGGCGCTCCACACTCATATGCCGAAGGCTGTTCGCACCGGATATTTCAGGACATAGGCAGATCGCTTATCTCACCGTGAGGCCTTTGAGGCGATGCTTCGTCCCTGATGCAAGCGTGCAAGAAAAAGGCTCCCCATCCATCTGAATGGGCGTGCGCCGAGACATCAGGGCAAGGAGGGCCGCCACAACACAACCGTCACCTCGCCAGTCGCAGGCCGCGGCAGCAGCTGCGCAGAACACAGAAGAGCTCGGCATCGCTCCAACGTGTACATTTTCCCAGCGAGGGCGGCATCAGAACATGTGGACCGCCTCAGAGCATTCTTGACCTCTCGCCAACGAAAGCACTCGCGAAACCGAACATGCACGGGGAGTTGAGGTCCGATCGAGGGCAAGAGAAATGGCAACCACCGACACAGAGCCCATCGAGGGAGAGAGGAGGGGGAGGGCCCTGTGCGGTGGCACGCCTGTATGGAGGTCGGGGCGAGGGCAAGAGAAAGGGTGGCCACCGACACGGAGCCCATCGAGGGAGAGAGGGGCACGCCTGAAGGGAGATCCCGGCGAGGGCAAGACAGACATGGTGGCTGCCGACACGGAGCCCAGCGAGGGAGAGAGGGGGCACGCCTGACTGGAGCTCCCGGCGAGGGCAAGAGAAGTGGTGGCCACCGACACGGAGCCCAGCGAGGGAGAGAGGGGGCGGGGGCGACCCCTGTGCGGTGGCAACGCCAGGCGCGCCACCGCCCAGGGATCGGCGTCTCCCGCTGGCGGTGCTCTGGGCGGCGGTGGTCCCGGTGTGTCCCCTCGAGCTCGCGCCGAATGCAAGCACGCGGGAGGAGGAGGAGGAGGAGGAGGAGGAGGAGCAGGAGCAGGAGCAGGGGGAGGAGGAGGAGGAGGAGGAGGAGCAGCAGGAGGAGGAGGGGGAGGAGGAGGAGGAGGAGGATGAGGAGGAGAGAGGAGGGGAGGCAGGAGGAGGAGGAGGGGGAGGAAGGAGGAGGGAGGAGGAGGAGGAGGAGGAGGAACGAGGAGGAGGAGGAGGAGGAGGAGGAGGAGGGCACGGTTGTGAATTTCTGTGTGTTTTGTACGCGTCTCCGTGTCGGCGCAGCATCTCTGTTCGGTCTCGCGCTCGTTGCGTTGAAGATGACGAGAGGACAAGTGAGGAGGAGGAGGAGGAGGAGGAGGAGGAATATCAAGCGTCGTGTCCAGGCGGGACAGGTGACGGTCGTCTCCCATGTTCGGGCCGGGCGAAAGGGGGGATTGGGAAAGGGGGGGTTACGAAATTTGCTGCATGCAGCTGGTTTCGGCCTCACCGAGGGGCCCAGTCCTCGATACATGGCCGCCGCCGGCGCCGGGAGGCGCCGGGAAAATCAGCTACGTGAGCTGATTCTCAAACCCCCCCTTTGTTATCCACCCCTTTCGCCCGACCCGACATGTGCGAGGGTGTCGGGTGTTCAGGGTTGGTTCCGTGACCGCCTCAGAGTTTCGTGCCTCTTTGATATCTTTTTTGCGCACTACCATCAGAAGAGCGATGTTTATGGATGGCAATAGCCTAAGTGATTCCTGAATGTCAGGGGCGGGCGTGGAAAATCAGGCCAGATGCATTTGGATCGGCAGCACATCCATGCTCGGGGCACCCAAGGGTCGCACTCTCGAATGCTGACCAACTGCCAGTTGACAGCCGACTCTTCAATCACGCCGGAGCAGCGCTGCCAGGGCGCCCTCGCACCAGGGAATATTCGACCCACCCCTGCGCAGTTTGAGCGCTCCTTGCCCGCACGGCCCCCCCTCCTCCTCCTCCTACTCCTCCCTCCTCCGCCTCCTCCTCCTCCTCCTCCTCCTCCTCCTCCTCCTCCTCCTCCTCCTCCCCTCCCCCCCCCCCTCCTCCTCCTCCTCCTCGTCCCTCCTTCTCCCTTCTCCTCCTCCTTCTCCTCCTCCTCCTCCTGCTCCTGCTCCTCCTCCTCCTCCTCCTCCTCCTCCTCCTCCTCCTCCTCCTCCTCCTCCTCCCCCCTCTGCGCGCGAGTCCCTCGAGCGCTCCGGCATGGTCTCCGCCGATCGCGAGACGGGCCTGGTCTGCACGATCCAGGAGCTCTGGCGGCCCTCGGCGCCGAGGGCCGGGCCCGGGGGGGGGACGCCCCGGGCGTGGTCCCTCCCCTCTCTCAGCAGCCTCTGTCGAGTGCACGTGAGAGTGGCCCGTCGCCGGCGTGCCCTTTGGTCTTGGCATCGCTCGGACGTGAAACCACGCACGAAACCGACAAAAAACACAGGGAATGGACGTCCGAGCGATGGCCAGGTGCACGTGAGAGTGACCCCGTCGCCGGCGTGCCCTTTGGTGCGGGCCTACTGACCGACGAGCGCGTTGGCTCCCGCACAGGTCCCCGAGGAGCCGCGCACCCAGGGTCACTCTCACCCAGGGTGACTCTTACGTGTAGCCGACTCGGGAGGCAGGGGATGCGGAGGAGAGGATGAGCAGCAGACGCAACAGGCGGAGGGGACGAGCGAGGGGGGGGGGGATGGGGGGCGGGGCGGGACGAGGGAGGAGGAGCATGAAGCATGGACTGGCCTGCCTCCGAAGAGGCAAGCCACAGATAGGAGGAAATCACCACCCACCAGACCACCCCAGCCGAACCCGAAGGCCCTCTTCTCCTCCTCCTCCTCCTCCTCCTCCTCCTCCTCCTCCTCCTCCTCTGCATTCTCCTTTCTTACCCCTACTGAATCCCTATGTGGATCTAACCTACATCCCATATCATGCCTCGTTATCCTCTCCCCCCTCATTTCGTATTGAAGCCGTAGCTGGATCTTATTGCAAATCCAATTGAATCCCCCCTCCCCTCCACTTCTCCTCGTCCTCCTTTCGTTTAAAATCCTTACTTGGGCCACATTCAGATCCAATTCAATTCCTCCTGCCTCTGATGCTCCTTCTCCTTGTCCTCTTCTTTCCTTATTGAACCCAAGTTTTGATCTTTTCAAATCCAGTCGAATCCCTCCTCCCTCCTCCTAGTCCTCTTCTTTCTGCTTCATTCGCTACTGTTTGGACCTTCTTCCAAAACCAATAGCTGAGCTCCTCCTCATCCTCCTTCCCCTGCTCCTCCTCCTCCTCCTCCTTTCCGATTGAATTCTTATTTGGGCCAGATTCTGATTCCATAAAATCTCCCCTCCTTTTCCTCCTCTTCCTCCTCCTACTCCCACTCCTCCTCCTCCTCCTCCTCCTCCTCCTCCCCCTACTCCTCATTCCCTTTCATTATTACGTCTCGGCATGGAGCTTTTCCGAAACCAATGGGGTCCTTCCTCCGTCCTTCCTCTTATTTCTTTCCTCCATGAATCGGTTCAAGGAAACGCTGTGTACTTTGTCGTTTGGATTTTTTGGTGGGGTCTGGGATGCAAGAAATCATTATGTTGCTTTGTTTTTTGTTTGTGGGGTCTTGCAGGCTCAGAGCGAAGTGCTGCGAGGGAGGCCGCGGCGAGCACTGGGGCCTGCAAAACCAAAACCACAATCACACAGTGTTTCGTTGCTTCCGAACCCCAACACACAAACATAGAAATACATAGTGCTACCTTGCACGAAGGACGCCAACCACTGCATGTTCAAGTTTTTTGTTTTGGTTTTGCAGGCTCGGTGAGACGTGCTGCGAGGGAGGCCGCGGCGAGCACTGGAGCCTGCAAACCCACCAACAAACACATAACATACAAACATACTCAGTGCTTCGTGGCTCCGCAAACCAAAGGACACCCCAAAAACATAAGCACACTGTGTTTCTCCTTGCACTGGGGACGCCAAGCGCTGTCTGGTTTAGGTTCAGTATTGCTACAAAGAGGAGGAGGAGGAGGAGGAGGAGGAGGAGGAGGAGAAGGAGAGGGGGAGGAGGAGGAGAGGGGGAGGAGAAAGAAGAGAGAAGACAACGAGGAGTTAGCAGAGTAGAAGAAAAAGGTATGATCACAGGGGGTCGAATCTCTCTCTCTCTCTCTATATATATATATATATAGATATCCATATCTATATATAGATATAACCAAAAATGACCTCCGGCCCATCAAGCCACCGTGCCTGGGTTGTTTGTCATAGGCCTCTAGGATGTCCGTTGGGATGTCGCTGGAGGCCTCTCGTGGGCCTCTTGGAGGCCGTTTGTAAGCGTCTTGGGTGCCGCTTTGGAGCCTCTTGGGAGCTTCTCGGGGGCCTCTTTGGAGCCTCTTGGGGCCTCCTTGGATCCAAAGTCTCGGATTGTCGGTTCGTGTTCCTCTTCTTGGGTCTTTGTTGACGGCTGTCTATTGGGCCTTCCTGGGCCGTCTTGGGCGCCTCTGAGGCCGTCTTTCAGGGGAGATGATTCGACCACTGAAAGGAGTGTCAGTGCTCCACACCTCCACCTTCCATGCCTTCCGACCTCCGCGGAAGGTCTCGAACAATTGTTCGAGACTCATGGAAGGTTAGGGCGGAAGGTCCGGAAGAATAAGGCGGAGCGCGTTTTCTTGGAATAGCAGCGCAGCAACCCTCGCTGATCCTGTCCGCGCGGCCCGGAAGCGGAGCTGCACTAGCGCCGCCGGCGGTCGCGGCCAGAGCAATACGTCTCCAAGCCCCCCCCTCCCCCTCCTCCTCCTCCTCTTCCTCCTCCTCCTCTCCTCCTCCTCCTCCTCCTCCCTCCTCCTCCTCCTCCCCTCCTCCTCCTCCTCCTCCCCCTCCTCCTCCTCCTCCTCTCTCCTCCTCCTCTCCTTCTCCTCCTCTCCCTTCTCCTCCTCCTCCTCCTCCTCCTCCTAATCCTCCTCCAGAGCTGCGGCCCGCAGGAGCCCAGACCACGCCAGGGCCTTCTCAGTCGAGTGCCCCCCCCCCCCCCCCCATCAGCAGTTCTGTCTTTGGGCGGAAGTTCCGATGAGCTGCGAGTGACCGCTTGTTTCGTTGCATCTCAGGGGGACCTCGCCTTTCCCCCAAAAATGTGTCTCTCTTGCGCCCGACGCGTGCTCGATGCAGATTCGACGCGGATTTGGCGTGGATTTGCCGCGGATTCGACACGGATTCGACACGGACCCGACGAGCCCGACATGGATTCGACACGGATTCGACGCGGATAGGGCCGCGCCGGGACAGACAAGGTTCCCTGAAGATGCAACATAACGCTTGAGAGCCCGCGATCAGTAGTCATTCCACCACCCACCGAACCACCCCAGCCCAACCCGGAGGCTTCCATGTGCCCTCCACTTCTGGTGGGGGAGGGGGAGGGGAGCATCGAAAGAACACATGTTGAACCCGTACCCCCCCCCAACCCGAAATTCGGGTCTTCGGGTTGGGTTGGGGTGGTCTGGCAGCTAGTCATCACTCGAGTTTCCCACTATGTTCGGTTGTTCCAGTAACCACCGGCGGTGTGGACATTTCACTCGCAGGCCTAGAGGTTGACACCAACACCAATATCGGCGGTGCGCCTCCACCGATGGACTAAGAGCCCGATCTCGGTAATCGGTGGTAATATTCTGGCTTCCAAGGTGACCGACACATTACCACCACCACCGAAATCTAGGATCATCTTCCCCCTGTGGAGGCAACCCACTGTGTTGGTGTTGGTGCCCATTTCCAGGCCTCCAATACACGTAAGATGACAGGATGCCCCGCCCTCCTCCTCCGCTCCCCTCCTTCACGCCGTCTTGCGCCGGCGAGGAGCTCCAGCGGCTCAGCCAGGAGTACAAGGCGTTCAGGCAGCCGCGCGACGGATGAGAGCAGAAGTTCGCTGGTTTTCACGCGTCGGGCCCTGGGAGGCGATACTCGTTCGACGCTTCGCCAGCGCATCGGGTAGACACTGTTTCGATACGGTTCCAGTTGCTCGGGATTATGTTTTGGACGTTGTCCTGAAGTACGATGGAAACAGCATAGCAGTCGTCGTCCTCCTCCTCTCCCTTTCGTAGCCATTATGGCTCTAGATAGTTGCTCCCGTTTCGGAACCAGTGGGGATCTGATCCGAGGACAGATCAGGATTGCCCACCTTCTCTCGGCAATACTACGCCTGCGCCTGAGTGAGCCAGGTCACTTGCATTCGAACGAGAAGGAACAGAGGGGCCAGTGCACGGTGTGGAAGTCGCGGGGGAAATTTGCCTACACTTTCTACAGTGTTGCATCAGAATGGCAGCTGCTTCTGCCAGTTTGACTGTGAGCTGCTGAGGCTCACTACAAAGACTCGCCAGCGAGAACGAAGAAGACAATTGTAGAGTCGGACGCTCTGGACGATGAGAACAGGATCGATACCTGGAGCGGGGCCCATCTCTTTTGTGACCAGCCCGTGGCGCGCACAGGTTGTGTCTCCGATACGCCGCGGCTGGGGCCCGACATCAGGTGGGAAGGCTGGCGGATTGCTGCCCGAGGCTGTAGAAGCAGGCTGCGGCGAGGGCAACGCCCCACCACAGCACCACAGGTAGAGCCGTGTGGCATGGGCCTCGCAGCAACGTCTAGAAGGGCGCAGAGCGCCTCGCTCGAGGAGTCCACGCGCACCACTGACTAGTGATCGTTTTCTTGTCCCTTGTGTTGCCGATCGGCGCGGGCCCTCGCAGCCCCTCCTCCCCCCCCATGGAGTAGCCATTGGCTGTTCGTGGCGCCTGTTTCGAGCAAGTGGAGTCTCCCCACGGGACGCACTGTTGCTGACTGTCGCGTTCAGCAGAGGTCCGAAGCCAGACGCCCCCCCTCCCTCCCCCTTCCGCCCAGTGCCGAACCGTCGAATAAGAACACGCTCACCCGGCCCCTTCTCCCCAAGGGCACCCTCGAGGGCGCGAAGTTATTCGCGATTCGCGGTTCGGCTCCGCTTCCTCCTCATCCTCCCCTTCTCCCCTGGGAGGCGGCGCGAGAGCGCGAAGTTATCCGCGCTCCGCGCAGTGCGAAGCGCGAAGTTGGGAGCCCTTACCTCGTCCCCCCTCCCAGCCGCCAGGCGACGTCGGGACTTCATGCTCGACCGCGTCGGCGAGGACTACCTGCGCAGCGGGCAGCGGGAGGAGAGCGGCCCCCGAGCGCGCCGCCGCTCCCAAGCGCAGTGCAAAGGCCACCGGGTCTCTGCCCCCGGGGTCGAGCTGTGAGAGGCGGGGGTCCATGCGAACTGGTCGGGGGTGGACAGACCTCCTACCCTGACACGTCGATGAGTGAATTGTCCGTTTTCGGTTCTCGAGAGGGCTCCGCGGCCGTCATTTTCCAGGCTTGCGCCTGTCAGGTTTGGGCCCGAGGTCGTTTTCACTAAACCACGTTTTACTAAAGGGGGTTCTGTCCATCCCCGAACGGGGTTCAGCCGAGCTCGGGGTCTTGCAGGATCCGGCACATCGAGGGGTGCACTGACCCAGGCCTGCGTGCGGTGCGTGCAGGATCCTGCACGGCCCTGCAGGATCCCGCAGGATCTTGCAGGATCCTGCAGCGACCATGATCGGCTTGCCCCCTCCCAAGGGGAGGGGGAGAGGCCCAACCGATCATGGGCTAGACCGGCCCACCGTTGCACTCCGAATTTCTCAACCAGGGCGATCCGACCGGCTGTCTCCCTGTACGCACCTTGCCCTGCCGTTCGAGTCGTTTGCATGTATTTCTTTCGGTTCAGCAGCGTTTCGGTGTCGGATCGCGCTCATCGAGTGCTGCATCAAGTGGAACGACCGTTGGTAATGTTGAAATTACCATTTGGTGCCAAGGTCTGTTTCAGCGAAACTGACTCGGTTTCCCCTTCCATTCCCCCTTCCTCCAGAATGCCGATGAACTGCTCCTCCCTCTCCTGTCCCATTCCCGCATTCTCATCCACTGCGTGTTAGCACATACACACACGTGTATATGTGTATATATGTATACATGTAAATTTAGAGTTATGTGTGTATATGTGTGTATACATGCATGCGCGCTTGTGCTCGCATCTATACCTACGTACGTACATCAATCCACACATAAACATATACAACTGTGTATCGATATGTGTATACATGTATACATATGTTCATCTATGCATGTGTGTGCGCGTCTTGGGACTGCAGCTTTCCCAGGTGCCAGTCTCTCTTGTATGACCTCCACGTGGTGCTGAGTTATCTTTTCGCACGCACGCGCCCAGCGCAGCTCTTCTGTTTCTGCACGCGTTTTCCACCGCCTAGCATTAAGTCGGGCCTCTCCTTCCACAGGAGGAATCTTCAACAATTGTCACACATAGTAGGGGGACGATGTTTTGAGTATTTGTTGGGGTATTCGTGAAGTATTTGTTGACTTGATTTGTAAGTTTTCGTCCAGAATCCGCCCGTATGGGGACAGGCCCGACCCAAGCCTAGCACCCGCGTGTTTGCGCCAGACGCGACGCCGCCCGAGCGCGCGTCTCCGCCGTGCGCTCTTCCTGCGGCGGTGCGTGCCGCCACCTCGCCTTTCGCCGTCTTTGGAGGGGGACACGGCAGCGTGCTTTGACGGACTGGAGGAGGAGGAGGAGGAGGAGGAGGAAGAGGAGGAGGAGGAGGAGCTGCAGCGCCGGGGAAGAGGCGGAGGAGGTGGGAGCGGGAGCCTCGACACGGGGGGCAATGCAGACGGGGGTCAGCCAGAGCGCCAGATTTGGCAGGATCTTGCAGGGGCCAGGGTGTCGCACTGACCCGGATTTGGGTGCCGGCTCCTGCAGGATCCTGCAGGATCCCTCGCATTGACCCAGGCTTGGGTGCAGGATCTTGCAGGATCCTGCAAGGCCCGATTGACCAGGCTCTGGATGGACCCGGGTCAGAAGATCCCCGAGTGGGAGCGGGGGGGAAACGGGGAGCAGGAGGAGTAGCGAGACACAGGGAGGAGCGGGGAGGGGAGCTGAGCGAGACATGATGAGGAGGGAGTTGTCTTGGGGTGGAGGAGGGAGTTCGGTCTCGGGAAGGGAGTGGAGGAGGAAATGAGGGAGGAGGGGGCGATGGAGAGGAGTTGGGGGGGAGAGGGTCGTGAATGGCGATGGGCGAGGATGCAAGAGGAACGAGGTGAATGATTGCATGAGGAGGCGGGGGAAAAGGGACATGATACGCAGACGAGGTCAAGGGAGGAAGGAGCATGGCCGAGCCGCTGGCACAGGCCCTCGTCCCCTCCCCCCGCCGCGAGGAGTTGCTGGCGCAGGTCGTCCGGCTTTGGCGCCCCGTGGCGGTGAAGTTGAGGTTCAGCCGCGAATTGGAGGAACGGCGCTGCCTTGTCCCATGGGAGGGGCAGTACACCTTAGGCGATGCTTAAGAAAACGTAAGTTTTCGGCCAGAGTCTCGATTATTCTTAACGTTTCGATGTAAATATTTCGATGTTAATGGAAATGTTGGGTTTTTATTCAAGTTCTGAGACTCTGAATTTCTTAACCCATGATTTCTTAAGCATTTCGCAGGGTGTAGTCCAGCAGCGCCAGCGAAGCCTGCTGGTCCTCAGAACAGCATAACACCATCAGTACAGCATTATACCATTTACAGAACATGCAGTGCACACGGCGCAATGCAACGCACACCATTTCAACGCCTTGCAACGCAAAGCATCTCAAGGTTAGGCAGTGCAGCACAGCGAGTCAATTGAATGCGCGAAGAAGTACGAGCCACGTCGCGCATGTCGAAGCAACACGGTGCAGCGCAACGCACTGTTGAGCAGGCGTACGCAACGTAAACCAATGCAGCGATATATCTCCCGAGCAATTCCCGATACATCTTCGAGCAACCCTCGAGGACGCCCGAGGGCTCGCGGGAGGCTGGCCCTTGCGACCTGTCCTATATCAGGTAGGGTCCCTTTGCGTAGGCGAAGTGCGACGCGTCACATCGGGGGTATAAGGTAGTTTGCCGTGCCCTCCTGTGCATGATGTTGCCAGGATCCAGCGGTCAGCATTGGTCTTCCGAATCTCCTCATGTTGTCTCCTTCCTCCTGCCCCATCCCCCCTCCGTCTCTATTGCCCCCCTCAGTTAGTGAATGGGTGCAGTTAGGTTCGGATGCTCCCTGTTCGTTCCCGCCCCCGTGCTTAGTATGCGCGCGCGGCTGTACCAGCAATGGAGCATTCGTTCAACGGTATTTTCATTAGCCACCTGCTGCATTGCATTCCCACAAACGTAATCGTATTGTGCTGACGGGCATTTGAAGCTTGTGTTCTACTCCAGAAATGTTTCCGAAGCCACCTTCGGCCGAAATGCACCGGAAGCGAGTAGTACATCGAGTATAGAGACAGTATTACATTGTCAGGGACCTGCTGGAGATCTCCAAGGGGGAGAGGGGCATCATAGAGTATTGTGAGCATCCATTGCGCCCTCTAGTTAAGGGGTCTCAGATCCCCATCGGGCGAGTATGGGGTGGGCATGCTGCGCTCGTTTTGGGGCGGTCCCAGGCCACCTCGAGGCGATCCCGGGCCGAGAATAACGGCACGGAGCAACATGGGAGGCAGAAGTTGGACAGTGTGGTGCGGCGTACGTGGTCACCCGTCAAAACTCTTCGGGGCAGCTTGCCACCATTTCTACCACGCCTCAACGTACTACTGCCACGGCGGCGAACCCATTACGATTCGATCTGCAGGGTTAGTGAAGGGTTTGGTATAGGTGCCGAAATTGTGGTTGATATGCATTCGTGTAACTACCAGGTAGAGTAGCAAACAGCATGGGTAGTGGTATTCATATTGCCACTACCTGTGCTACTGTTGGTGGGGACACTCTCTCTACTCAAGGTGTTGCTGCTGGTGTGGACAATCTACTTCAGCGCGGTGTATGGCTTCTTCTGCAGCGATCGGTAGCACAGGCAGTTGGCTGCTATTTGCTATTTTGTCTGGTACAGGAGGTTGGCCTGAGGCTGGCGAGAGCACCTGGCTTAGCTAGCGTAGTCGCTGTCTGGCAATGCGGTTGATGCACATGCAAATGCACCAGTATCGACCACACTGGTCAATCTATCAGAGGCGAAGCAGGCGATGGCTTTGCATGTTGAAAGTGGCGTGTGACCTAGACTTACTTTTCGACCCACGAATACGTTGTTTGAGCATCACGCTTCAAAGAAGCATTGCTGCCGCTCCCACTTGAACCATTGCTGCCGCTGCGCATCGCGAACATCGCTGTTAGCACTGTCAACGCATCGAGCATTCCCACCATTGCCTGCACAATCAGCTCCCATTGCTGCTTTCCATCCGATCTTCAGGAGCTCGAGATGCGGCGGCAGCGCGAAGTCAGTGAATTGCAGCAGCAGCTCGGCGTTGAGTTCGTGCGTCGCCGTGCTCTCGAGGCCTTTTGCGCAGCTCTGCGCTTCTGCGTCAGCATGCGAAGGCAAAGTGGTGTGGGCGAGTCCAGCATCCGAGGCAGTGCCTGCGGTCAGATGCTGCATGGAACACACATTGCACAGGCGTCTTGATTTTCTCGTCAAGCGGATCCCCTGATCAAGGGCGCCCTCGAGGGCGCGAACTTACTCGCGCTTCGCGGTTCGGCTCCGATTCCTCCTCATCCTCCTCTTCCCCCCTGGGAGGCGGCGCGAGAGCGCGAAGTTATTCGCGCTTTCGCGCAGCGCGAAGCGCGAAGTGGGGAGCCCTTGCTGATGTAAATACTGGACGGGCGGGTATTGGGAGAGCATGCGCAGCGCACTGCAGTTCGAACACTTGTGTGCGCACAGCATGCAGTGGCCGCTTGCGCCGATGTAGCAGTAGCCACTCCCGCCGTGCATGACACACTCGACGAGTCATTTTCACTTGGTGCCTTCGCGTTGCACGCCGCAGGCTCCGTGTATGCTGATGTGTGTTGTTTGCCCGTGTATTTTCAGGGCGACGCTCGAATGTGTACACGCCGGTCGTTGAAAGTGGGTATTTTTGGATTCCCAGATCCCAGTCTACTTCAAGCGCCTTCCTGCTTTCAGAATCGGCACGCTCTTGCTGTGTTTTGTCATACCCTTGGGGGGCCGGGACCCAAACAGCTTAATCCGCTTCCCTACTTCAAATGTTTACCTACTTCTTCCGACCGACGTGTACGTTTCCATGCTGAGGCAACGGTTTGCATTACTGTGATCTCTTCTGCACCTCAGGCGAACGTGGAGCGACTGGAGGGCAGACTCAAGGCCCCGATGGCGAGACCACGCAAGCACGGGTGTGTTGTCGTGGGCTGCGGCGTGTGGCGAGCCGTGTTTTCTGATGATGTCCACGGGGTCATTCGATGTTCGTTTCGGGGGCCTTCCTGGGGCCCACCTAACGGGCCTTTTCGATTCAGATTCGACTCAGATTCGACTCAGGTTCGACTCAGGTTCGACGCAGGTTCGACTCAGGTTCGACTCAGGCTCGCCTCAGGTTCGACGCAGCTTCGACGCACGAGTGGAGCTAGTGGCTGCAGGAGGGTCCCCAGAATCAGCATCGAAGGGTTAGTGAGGCGTCTAGTGACATTCGATGTGGAGCATGTTTTCGTTTCATCTCAGTCAGCCATCCAGAACTGATACGTGTGACCACTCCTGGTGAAGTGAACAGGCGGGCTCGACGAGGAACACGTTCTCTTTCCCGGAAGACGGGTCCTTTCCAGGTAGTACGGGTTCTTCCCTGCCACGTTGTCGGAGGTGAGGGGGTGAGATCGAAGTGGAACGGAGAGCCCCCCTACCGGGAAATCGGTTTCGGTTTCGTGTTCGTGCGTGCAGTGCGTGCGGGCAAGGCGAAGCTGCGTGGGCGGGCGAGAAGAAGTCTCCTCCAGCTGAGGCGCGGCCGGACCAAATGATTCCTCTCCGGGGGCCGGTGCTGCGCGGTGTCCCGCCGGTGTCCCGCCTCCGACTGAGGCGCGGCCGGACCAAATGTTTCTTTTCCGGGGGCCGGCGCCGCGCGGTGTCCCGCCGGTGTCCCGCCGGTGTCCTGTCGGTGTCCCGATGATGATGATGATGATGATGATGATGATGATGATGATGATGATGATGATGAATGATGATGATGATGATGATGATGACGATGATGATGATGATGATGGCGATCATGTTGATGATGATGATGATGATGATGGTGTTTGTGGTTATGATGATGGTGTCCCGGTGATGATGATGATGATGATGATGTTGATGATGATGATGATGATGATGATGTTAGTGTTGACGATGTTGATGATGATGGTGGTGATGATGGCCATGGTGGTGATGATGATTGTGTCCCGATGATGATGATGATGATGATGATGATGATGATGGTGATGGTGATGGTGATGGTGATGATGATGTGGATGTTGCTGATGCTGTAAATGATGATGGAGACCCCATAATGATGATGTTGATGATCATGATGATGTTGATGATGAGATGAGATGATGCTGATGATGCTGATGAAGATGATGATGATGATGATGATGATGATGATGATGATGATTATGATGGTGTCCCGGTGATGATGGTGATGATGAGGTTGATGATGATGTTGTTGATGACGATGATGGTGATGATGATGGTGTCCCGTCGATGATGTTCACGATTATGATGATGACGATGATGGTGTCCCGATGATGATTATGATGTTGATGATGAGGATGATGGTGAGGTGATGATGATGATTTTGATGATGGTGGCCCGATGCTAATGATCATGATGCTGATGCTGATGATGATAATGGTGTCCCGATGATGATGATGATGATGATGATGATGATGATGATGATGGTGATGGTGATGCTGATGATGGTGACGATGATGATGGTGTCCCGATGATGATGCTGATG
This sequence comes from Prorocentrum cordatum, assembly GCA_963575745.1. Classification (NCBI taxonomy): domain Eukaryota; class Dinophyceae; order Prorocentrales; family Prorocentraceae; genus Prorocentrum; species Prorocentrum cordatum. The sequence goes on from CAUYUJ010006546.1 coordinate 201,731, forward strand.
ATGCTCATGCTGATGATGGTGTCCCGATGATGGTGATGATGATGCTGTTCATGATTATGATATTGAGATTATGATGATGATGGTGGTGTTCCGATGTTGATGATGATGATGATGGTGCCCCGATGATGATGATGATGATGTTGATGTTGTTGATGGTGACGATGATGGTATCCCGATGATGATGGTCATGGTCATGATGATGATTTTGATGATGATGGTGATGAGGTGGTGATCATGATGATGGAGACCCGATGATGCTGATGGTGATGATGATGTTGATGACGTTGATGACGATGATGTTGATGATGGTGATGCTGACGTTGATTGTGAGATCGATTGTGATATCGATAGTGAAATCGACAGTGAGACCGAGTGTGAGATCGATAGTCATATCGATTGTGAGATCGATCGAATGAAATCGATCGAGTGACATCGATTGTGAGATCGATCGAGCGATACCGTTAGTGAGATCGATAGTGAGATCGATCGTGCGACCGATCGAGTGAGACGATGGTTCCCCCCCGAACCTCCTTATCACTCGAAGGATGGTCGTATAGGTATTAAGCTTTTGACGTTTCACGTATCTCCACCATCCCATCCAGAAACGCTACCCAGGCGAGCTGCCTCTCAGAGTCTTCTCGGATGTCTCTTGAACGCTTGTTTGAGGCCGTTTGGAGCGTCTGGGGTGCCTCGTTGCTGTCTCGGGGGCATCTTGGAGCGTCTTGGGTGCCTCGGGGAGCCTCTTGGGGCCTTTTTGGGGTCTCTTCAGGGCCTCTTGGAGTCTTCTTGGGCGCCTCTTGGGGCCTCTTGTGCGCCTCTTGGGGCCCTCCTGGGGCGCTCTGGGGAGCCTTGGTCTTGGGGCCACCTCGGAGGAGGTCGATCAAAGAAGGGGACGCGCTTCATTAGGGTCCCCCCTCGGGAGCTCCAAACGTCGCCACTTTGGCCGATCTTGGGGCGCTCGTGGGCGCTCTTGGGGCCATCTTACGGCTCTCTTGGGCCGCTCGTAGGGCCTTCTTTAACTATCTTGGAGCCAGTTAAGGCCGCGGGAGGCCAGCGAACGCGAACAGGTTACATGGCACAATTTCTCGACGGCCTCCTGAGGAGGCTCCGTGGCCACTTGGAGCCGTCGTGGATGGTTTTGGGGTCTCGTGGAGCAGCTTGGGCGCCACCTGGAACCATCTTGGAGGCCATCTTGGGCCCTCGGAGGCGCTGCTCGAGCCGTCTTTGGCTGTCGTGGGCGCTCGAACCCTTCGCCGCCCCCCCCCCGTCCAGGTCCAGGGGAGGGGGTCGGCGGGCGAGGTCAGCCCCTCCCCGAAGAGGAAGCATGCGGTTTGCGGGGGGCACCCTCGGGGTTCTGGCGCAGCTCCCCCCGCTCCCTCCCGCCTCCACCCGCGTCTCTCCCCTCCACCCGCCGCCTCCCCTCCTCCTCCTCCTCCCCTCCTCCTCCTCCTCCTCCTCCCCTCTTTCCCTCTTTCTTCCTCGGGTTTAGGGCAGAGGTTCAACGCCCAGGGGCAGGGGGCTGGTGGGATTGACTGAACTGCTAGATTGAAGTGGGAGTTTCCCCCAGAGGCCCCTCAGAGGCCCCGTAGAGGCTCACTCAGGGCGCTGCTTCAGGGCGCCCCCCCCAGGATTCGCAAGGATCCTTGCAAGAGGCTCCAGAGTGAGGGGCTCTTGGTGGACTCTTGAGGCTTCCTGGGGGGCCCTGGTAGGCTACCAGGAGGTTGCTGGAGATCTCCTGCAGCATTCCCGAGGGCACTGTCTCAACCCGAAGCAGTTGTTCTAGCAGGCGTACTCGATTTAGTTGCCGTCGCCGTCGCACCAGTAGCAGGAGTAGGTATCACATCCGTGGTTGTAGCAGTCGAACTACTACTACTACTACTACTACTACTACTACTACTACTACTACTACTACTACTACTACTACTACTACTATTACTACGACTACTACGACTACTACTACTACTACTACTACTACTACTACTGCTAAAACGACCGCTACTCCTACTACTACTACTACTACTACTACTACTGGTGCTGCTACTACTGCTACTACCACTGCGACGGCTACTATGGCTACCCTTCCTACGACTACCAGGACTACGTCTACGACTACTACTACGGCTGCTACTACTACGACTACGGCTGTTACGACTACTACTACTAGTACTACTACTACTACTACTACTACTACTACTACTACTACTACTACTACTACTACTTCTACGGCTACCACGACTACTACTACTAGTGCTACGACTACTACTACGACTGCTACTTCTACTACTACTACTACTACTACTACTACCACCACTGCTACTGTTACTACGGCGCATATTACGACGATTACTAAATATGCTACATCTACTACGTGTTCTACTACGGCTACGATTACGACGACTAGTACTACTACTTTTACTGTGGTTACGACTACTATTAACACGAAGCATATTCACAAATTTGAAGATCTTGAGTTCATGAGCAGGTCGTGGTACTACTATTATTGAAACGGCGACTGCCAGTACTACATACTGTTTCTACGACTCCTATGTTTATTCCTATTACGACTACTACTACGATGACTATCACTAGTAGTAGGACTACTCACAGTCGTAGTGCTACTACGACTACTACTACTACTACGATTATTACTACTACTACTACTACTACTACTACCACCACCAGTGCATCTACTACTGCTTCCTACCGCCACCACTACTGCTACTACTACTACTACTACTACTACTACTACCACTACTGCTGCTACTACTACTACTACTACTACGACTCTACTACTACTACTACTACTACTACTACTACTACTACTACTACTACTACTACTACAACTACTACTACTACTACTACCATTCCTAGTACTACTACTACTACTACTACAACTACTACTACTACGGCTACCACATCCACTGCCATTGCCATCCCTTGAGGGTATCCGACCGACGGTCGTGAACAAGTTACCGAAGAACACCCCGAGTAATTGCCCCCCACATATGCCCAATTTACTCAACATGAATCCACACCAATAATCCAAACATATATATTGAAACCTAATATTATTACGCGCAAACCAAAAACAATTATCGCATACCCAAAATTATTATCATATAAACCGAATATTCCCATCGCTTTATGAGAACAACACGCACCACACCCCACCGTTTGGGCTTTTCAGCCTTAGCCGCGGCCGCAGTACCATGCCATGCCGACCCCCCTCTCCCCCCGCCTGCCCCGCTCGCGACTGTCCCCACAAAGGGTCCTACATCGTTGTCCTCTTAGTTTCCATCATTATACTCCTCGTCTTCTATCCTGCCCTCCTCTTTCTCCTGGTCACACCTGTGTGCGCGCGGCCCAGATTCAGACCGTCCCTTCGTTGCCTTCCTCATTCCGCCCCCCCCCCCTTTCTCTCTCCTCCTCTTGGGGGGGGGCGCCGCGCCTCCACGCTGCCACTTGGGAGCGTCAGGGATAACTCAAGGGAGTGGCGGCAGGAGGAGGAAGAGGGCGGACGGAGGGCGACGGGAAGCGGAGGCGCGACTCACGCGGTGGAGGGAGGGAGCGGAGACGGAGGGGGCGCTGGATGGGCAGGGAGGGAGGTGAACGCAGCCCTGCACTCCTCCTCCTGACGCCCTCCTCCGTCGTCGTCTGCATCCCCTTCTTTTTCCGCTTCGGTTTCCTGTCTCTGCTCTTTCCTCCCCCCCCCGTCACTCCCCGCTCGGGTCTTTCCCTGGCCCGAGATGTCGATTTTCGACATCGCCGCGGCGGGCGGTGCCCTGCCGTGGCTCGGCGCGCCCCCTGGAGTGGCCGCCGGGGCGCCCGCGGCCGACGCGGCGGGCGACGCGGCGGGCGACGCGGCCGCCGCTTTTGGCGCGCTTCCGCGGCGGCGACAGGGCCAGGGCCGCGCCCGCCCGCCGCAGCTGAAGCCCCCGCCCGCCCGCCGCGCGAGCGTGCTGGAGTGCGCATGCGACGGGCTAGCCGCCAACCGCAACGCACGGCACCAGGGGCAGTGGCAAGGGTGAGTCTGAGGAGTTGCTGGGCTAGGGGTCGGGAGGCCACGGGGTGGGAGGTACAGGGGTAGGCCGAAGATGGTCAGCGCGGATAGGAGGAACGGGGGTGGATGGGGCAGGGACGACGCTGCAGGATAAGACTACGTGCGACCCCCCGCCCCCCCCCCCACTCACACACACACATACACACACACACGCACGCACGCACACACACACACACACGCACACACACACACACACACGCACGCACGCACGCACGCACGCACGCACGCACGCACGCACGCACGCACGCACGCACGCACGCACGCACGCACGCACGCACGCACGCACGCACGCACGCACGCACGCACGCACGCACGCACGCACGCACGCACGCACGCACGCACGCACGCACGCACGCACGCACGCACGCACGCACGCACGCACGCACGCACGCACGCACGCACGCACGCAAGCACGCACGCACGCACGCACGCACGCACGCACGCACGCACGCACGCACGCACGCACGCACGCGCACGGCACGCCACGCAAACGGCGCGCCCGCACGCACGCACGCACTCCTAACCGCACACGCACACGCACACGCACACGCACACGCACACGCACACGCACACGCACATGCACACGCAGGCGCACGCGCACACGCACACGCACACGCGCACGCACGCGCACGCGCACGCGCACACACACGCACACGCACGCGCACACGCACTCGCACACGCAGACGCACAGGCACACGCACA
>CAUYUJ010006546.1:206592-209092 GCA_963575745.1 Prorocentrum cordatum
GGGGGGGGGGGGGGGGGGGGGGGGGGAGGGGCGCCCCTCAGTCAGCCCCCGCGCCCAGCTCAGCCACTGTTGGAGCCCCCCCCCCCCCCTCCCTCAGGGCGCCACTCCAAGCGAGAACGTGTGGCGTTGTTTGGAACCGACCGCGCTGACGGATGCGGGGTTCCCGACCGCCGATGCGCAGTCAGCTATGCTCGTGGACATGGTGAAAATGAAAATCAGCATGATATCGCAGGGGGACCAGGCGCATCTGCAGAGCGATGTCCTTCGCCTGGCGCGCACCCTTCCAGAGTGGGCATCGGCGGAGCTGAAGGCGGACATGGGCGCCTTGAGGGCTGCGATGCATATGCTCGAGGACGATGTCATGCCAGACCTGGCGGAGCTTGAGCAGGCGGCGGAGTGCGTCACAGGCATCCTCAACAATCGCTGGCCCATGGCTGGGTCGGCGGCACAGTGGCCGATCGCTAAGAAAGTGCTGCGCGACGCACAGGTGGCGATCGAGGGTTGCACCTCTGGCACCCAGCTGCAGAAGCGCGTGGCGAACACGGTGAAGCAGGCCCGTGAGCACGCCCGGCAGGACGCCTCAAACACATCTATGGACGTCAGGACGCGCGTCGCCAGCGTCCTAGGTCACCTGAGCACCATCTCGAACCTCTTGCTTGCGGCGACCCCCCTGTCCGAGAGGTACCTCTGCGTTTCGGACATCGACGATGCGCTGCACGACTATTGCGCTATCGCGATGGACTTGGTGTTGGACCTGTGCCAGGATTGCCGATAGGGTCAGCAACTCGTTACCCCATCAAACGAAGTCACCCCCTTCCTCGCTGGGGTGCCTTCGGCCCCCCGCCCTCACGCGGCCTTTTGGCTTGTCTCCAGAGCCCTGGCCCGTCACCCAACGCTGCCCCTGTCCACTTGAAGCTGCGCGCTGTTCCGCCAGGCCCCAGAAGAGGGGGGGGGCGGATAGGGGGCGGGGCAGGTGGTGGATGGGGGGTGGGCGGAGGAGGGGTGATGGGTAGGACGAGGCTGTGGAGAAGGGAGTAGGCGCAGCTGAACCATGAGAAAGACGATGAGGGGGCATTGGATGAGGCCCAGCCCCCACCCTCTGCGAGGAGCTCACCGTGGCCGCCATCGGCTGGTTGGGCAGGCCGCTCGAGGAGGCCGGCTGGGAGAACGCGATTTGGCAGGCGGGCGCCCGGGCGACCTTGGCCCTGACCCAGGCGGCGAGCGACCTTCCGAAGCTTTCGACGAAGATGAAGGACGTCAGGGTGGAGGAGTACACCCAACTTGCCAACATGATACGCGCTGCAGCCGACGTCGTCAGAGTGTTCCACACTTGCCGCGAGCCTGACGCGAAGGCCGGCGACGTTCTCACGTACATGGAGGAGGCCCGCGACACCTTGAGGTTCTTGCACGACTTCTGGGACGGGCACGAGCTCGAGGGCCAGGTCACGCGGATGGCCAGCGCGCTCGAGGGGGCAGACCAGTACACGGAGATCAAGACGTTGCTTGCGGCGCGCCTTGCTGACCGCATGGGTGCGTTCAAGAAGTTGTGCAGCCTGTCGGTGTTCGGTAACTTCTCTGACGTCTTCTGGACAGTCCAGTGGGCTGGAGACGTGTGTCACGACAATGACGTGGTGGGCGAGCACCGCCTGATCGTAGGAAAAGGATACGACGCCCAGCTCACCCAGGATGCCACGACGGCCTCCGCCGACGCCGTAGAGGCAGTGCGCCACTCTGGAGATGCATTGCGCACGCAGGTTGGCCTCATTGTCGCGATCGCCAAAGTGTGGGCGCAGGGGATGTCGTTCATCCAGTGCCGCGGCGACCTCGACAAGGCCGCCCTGGTCTCGTGGCTTTCCGCCCTCGCGGCGCACCAGGCGCTCCTGGGCACGGTGGGCCACGCGTTCCGCGCGCGCGAGGCATCGCGCGGGATCCAGTTTGACGAGAAGGACCCGGGCGTCATGCCCCTTCCGCCTCCTCCTCCTGCTCCTGGTCCTGCTCCTCCTCATTCTCCTTCCCCTCCCCCCCCCCCCGCGCCTTGTCCCCAATTGTGCTCCCGATTCAACGCTGGTCTTCCAAGTCGTGTGATCCTTCCCCCTTGCGCTCCTCTTCGGCGATCTCGTCCTGCGCCCCTTCCGTGCCGATCCGTCTCCTGCGCCTCGTGCTCCGCCTCCTCAGCCTCCTCCGCCACCTCCCTCTCGCCCCCGTGCAGTGTTTTTAGCGCCCCCTCCCCCCCCCACCCCACCGCCCGCCCCCCCCCGCGCTTGCGCCCCCCTCCGTTCGACCCGATCCGCGATCTTGGAGCCCAGCCCGCCACCTTGCCGCCCGCCCGCCCTGAAAGGTCGAAGCGTTAGACGCGGGGCCGTTGAACGGCTGACTGACTGGACGCGGAGGGGAGGCCGCGGAGCGGAGGCGGCGGAAGGGGGTTTGGAGTCGCCCACGCACCCCCATCCCCCCTGTGCCCCGCCTCGAGCAGGACTTCAAGAGCAGCGCGTTCGTGCAG
>CAUYUJ010006546.1:214092-224092 GCA_963575745.1 Prorocentrum cordatum
CAGTGTCGTGGATAGCGGCCGCGCTGAGAGACAACCCCCTGCGAACCCCCAGTGTTGTCCAGAAAGTGCCACGCCTGCCAGGCTTTGCGACAGTGTCGTGGATAGCGGCCGCGCTGAGAGACCACCCCCTGCGCACCCCCTAGGGTGTCCAGAAAGTGCTACGCCTGCTAGGCTTTGCGACAGGGTCGTGGATAGCGGCCGCGCTGAGAGACCACCCCCTGCGCACCCCCTTATGATGTCCAGAAAGTGCTACGCCTGCTAGGCTTTGCGACAGTGTCGTGGATAGCGGCCGCGCTGAGAGACCACCCCCTGCGCACCCCCTTTATGGTGTCCAGAAAGTGCCACGCCTGCCAGGTTTTGCGACAGTGACGTGGAGAGCGGCCGCGCTGAGAGACCACCCCCTTCGCCCCCCCTATGGTGTCCAGAAAGTGCCACGCCTGCTAGGCTTTGCGACAGTGTCGTGGATAGCGGCCCCGCTGAGAGACCACCCCCCGCGCACCCCCTATGGTGTCCAGAAAGTGGCACGCCTGCTAGGCTTTGCGACCGTGTCGTGGATAGCGGCCGCGCTGAGAGACCACCCCCTGCGCACCCCCTATAATGTCCAGAAAGTGCTACGCCTGCTAGTCGGGCAGGGCGGAAGGGATGGATTGGGAAAAGGGTGGTTACGAAATTTGCTGCGTGCAGCTGGTTTCGGCCCCACCGAGGGGCCCATTCCTCGATACATAGCCGCCTCCGGCGCCGGGAGGCGCCGGGAAAATCAGCTACGTGAGCTGATTCTCACCCCCCCCCCCTTTGCTATCCCCCCCTTTCGCCTGACCCGAGCTAGGCTTTGCGACAGTGTCGTGGATAGCGGCCGCGCTGAGAGACCACCCCTTGCGCACCCCCTTCTAATGTCCAGAAAGTGCCACGCCTGCTGGGCTTTGCGACAGGGTCGTGGATAGCGGCCGCGCTGAGAGACCACCCCCTGCGCACCCCTCATGGTGTCCAGAAAGTGGCACGCCTGCCAAGTTTTGCGACAGTGTCGTGGATAGCGGCCGCGCTGAGACCCCCTGCGCACCCCCTATGGTGTCCAGAAAGTGCCACGCCTGCTAGGCTTTGCGACAGTGTCGCGGATAGCGGCCGCGCTGAGAGACCACCCCCTGCGCCCCCCTTATGGTGTCCAGAAAATGCAACGCCTGCTAGGTTTTTGTTCGACAGTGTCGTGGATAGCGGCCGCGCTCAGAGACCACTTGCTGCGCACCCCCTTATGGTGTCCAGAGGTGCTGTGCTGTGCTGTGCTGTGTAGTGCTGAGGTGTGCTGTGCTGAGGTGCTGTGCTTGCTGTGCTGTGCTGTGCAATGCTGTGCTGAGATGAGCTGTGCTGTGCTGTGCTGTGCTGTGTACGTGCTGTGTGTCAATGTGCTGTGTGCTGTGCTGAGCTGTGCTGAGCTCTGCTGAGCTGTGCTGAGCTGTGCTGTGCTGTGCTCTGCTGCACTGTGGTGCGCTTGCTGTGCTGAGCTGCGCTGTGCTGTGCTGAGCTGTGCTGTGCTGCGCTGTGCTGCGCTGTGTTGTGCTGTGCTGCGCTGTGCTGCGCTGTGATGTGCTGTGTGAAAGGAGAGGGAGGAGGAAGGTGGGGTGTGAGGGCCGCGGGTGCGACGAGGCAGAGAAGAACACCAAAACCCCACTAAGCATGTGGGGAAAGAACCCAGTTCGCCGAAGAGGAAACGCAGCTCGTTTTGAAAACATTGAAAAGCCTGGGCGAGTCTTCTTGCAGGGTTATGGTAGGCCGATGTTTGTCTGCATGCGGTCTCGTGTCGCGGTGAGTGGGCTCAGTTGATGGCGACGCACAATTCCGTTTGTTTCTGGCCGTCTTTCTGTACATGTCCATAATGATGCGCCGTAGTGGTGTATGTATTGTGACCATACGCGGATATGAATAAGGCGCGATGTTTGTGGGCACCGTCCCAATGGCAATTGACATGAAGTGTGACGCAAGCGTGTCGTTTTGTTACGCTTATTTGGTTGGTTTCTTGTGGTGACGGATCGAGACAGGATTTGACAAACAATAGTAACGAAGCCGATTGAAGCTCGTCGCTGCTGAGTTTTGTGTTGACGCTCTTGCTCAGGGTGGCATGGTTGCCTCCTGAAGTTGTGGGGGACGATGCGGATTTGGAAGGGCATCGGAATGCGAAGAAGGAAGGACAGATGGAGCTTGGGATGGGCGCGGGGCCGTTCGGGAGTAGCACGGTTATGAAACACAGAGTTGTGTGTGATGCAACGCAAGCAGCGATTGAGCAGTAGGACGAGGATGGGGCGCACGACGAGAGGGTAGGATTCACTCCATCATGGCGCCTTGTCCTCCAGTTGATTTCTCTTGTCTGCGGAGACGTCGCATGCAAGACGGATGCCACCGGCCTAAAGCGCGTGCGAGTTCAGCCGAGATTTCTGACTGCCCTACTCCCGCTTGCCCGTCACAGCAGTCCTTCTCCTGGGACGGCTGATGTGGCACGCAAGTCCCAAATCTGGTCGGCGCGCCCCCCTCCTGCGTCAAATTCTAGACGCTTCGCGTATCCCCACCAGCCCATCCAGAAACGATGTCCAGGCGAGTTGAGAGGTGATCAGGGAAGTGCGGGAGCAAAGAGGGGGACGGCTGAATCGTGTGAGGGATAAACCCCTCCCCGAAGGGGAAGAAGAAGGGGTGGAAGAGGAAACGCCCTAAACCACCTACGCCCAGAGGGCTGGTGGGAGTCTCACTTCGCTCTGGTCCGAAATCTGGCTTAACCCTGCTTAGTCCCGCCCGATCCGGCTTAGTCCTGTGCCGCCTGGCCCGATCCCGCTTGATCCTTAGCATCATTCGGCGCAGCAGCCCCCCGATGGGCTTCAGTTCTCCCTCATCCCTCCGGCGAAGACCTCCGGGTAGCTGCCTCCTAAGGCTGAAGGACGGAAAACGTGGCATTCGCACAGGAACTTCTGGCGCTCCGCGCGGAGCTCTTGGATCCGCGCTGGGCCCCCGCACGGCGGCGCCTCCGGCGCCGCCTCCGGCGGCGCCCCTGGCGCGCTCCACGCGCCAGGGCAGGGGGGGTCCAGCGCAGATGCAGGCAGTTCGCGCGGAGCGCGAGAATCAGGAGGGACAAAAAACACACAGACACAATTAATCGTCGACTCCCAGGAAAATATGGGAAAATATGGGAATTGGGGGGAAGACAAAAACCCAGAAAATATGGGAAGATATGGGGGATCCTTTTATTTGTGTCTATTTATTTGTGTGCCCCAGGGCCCCTTCAGAGAAGTTTCTGTTTATGCCGTGGTTGTGGTTGTTTTTTCTATCCTCTGGGGCGGCCAAGAGGGGGGTGCTGACTGGGGGGGGGTGGATGTCAAGGCGGGGGCCATGATACTTTCACGCGCTTCGTGGTGCCTCGTGTTATTCCAAGGCGTCCCCGGCCTCCCCTTGGGCCGCGCCCGTGCCGCCAGCCACGATTTGCGCCCCCCCCCTCTCTTGGACGCCCCCGGTCTGCAAGTCCCCCTGCCCTCTGGCGTCGCCTGGGCATAGCGTTAGGTGGGGCCTGTCCCCCTACAGGGACATTGCCGATGAAAAATAAGAAATCCCCTCAAAATAGTAAAACAAATAAAAATAACAATACAACAATAGTCTGGGGACTATTTTTGGGTATTTTTTTAATCTTTTTGGGCTATTTTGGGGGGCATTAAAAAAAAGCAATTTCGTCGAAAATCCGCCTGTACGGGGGGCACGCCCGACATAATACAAGCCCCCCTGCCCCCTGGCGTCGCCGGGGCACAGCGCAGAGGCGGCTGCGCAGCGGCTGCTCCAGAGGTCGCTGCAGGCGGGGTCGCGCGCGCGCCCTGCCGCGCGGGAAGGGGGGGGGGCACCCTCCCCTGGCGATCGCTCCCCTCCCTCCCTCCCTCCTTCCCTCCCTCCCTCCACCCATCCATCCGTCCGTCCCTCTTCCTCCTCCTCCTCCTCCTCCTCCTCCTCCTCCTCCTCCTCCTCCTCCTCCTCCTCCTCCTCCTCCCCCTCCTCCTCCTCCCCCTCCTCCTCCTCCCCTCCCCCTCCTCCTCCTCCTCCTCCTCCTCCTCCTCCTCCTCCTCCTCCTCCTCCTCCTCCTCCTCCTCCTCCTCCTCCTCCTCCTCCCCTCCTCCTCCTCCTTCTCCTCCTCCTCCTCCTCCTCCTCCCTCCTCCTCCTCTCCTCCTCCTCCCCCCTCCTCCTCCTCCTCCTCCTCCTCCTCCTCCTCCTCCTCCTCCTCCTCCTCCCCCTCCTCCTCGGACGGGTGCATGCCGTGGAAGCCCATGCCAAGAAGCATCGCCGATGCCTCGGCGAGGCATCGCCGACGTATCGGCGAGGAGGCGCGAACTCTTCCGACCCCATCTGCTCCGACCCCTTCCAGGAGGCCTCTAACCCTGCTTGCCTCTAGGGTGCCCCGCGTTTCTTGGGTCTCGATGGTCTTCCTGTGGACAGCGTGACGTGCCCGCACCAAAAAATCAAGGAACGTCCTGGGGTTCTCAGGGCTGGGTTTGTTGTGGAAGGTTTCTTGTGGACTGGCCTCCACTGTACCTCCTTCCGCTTCCCCCTCCCCTGGCATCGCTCGGACGTGTGCGCATTTTTTCTTGACAAGGGCCATCGAGGCGCATCCTGGATCACCCGGCAGGAACAAACAAGTGCGCGCGAGGCCGACACGTGCACGGGGCTTGCGCGCGCGAGCGACGGCAAGCTTGCCTGTCCTCTCCTCTGGCCTATCCTCGGCGTCCCCCTCTCTGCTCAGGCCGTCCTCTTCGTCCCCCCCTCCTGGGTCGGGTTCTGTCTGTCTGTCTGCCCCTGCCCCTCTCTCCCTCCCTCGATGCTTCCCGCCCGTGCCGTCCCCGGTTTTGCCTCGGCACTAGCTCGCGGAGCTCCTTGAGGGCTTGGAGGTGGATAGATTTCCTACCCTGACACGTCGATTAAGGAATTGGCCGTTTTCGGTTCGCGAGAGGGCGTCGCGGCCGTCATTTTTGCGGGTCCAGGTCCGTCGGTTTCCGTCGCAGGCGCGTTTCACTAAGGGGAGGTTTACTAAAGGGAGGTTTGTCCACCGCCGAAGGGCGTAGCATCGTGACGCACGTTGGCGTATCATGTGGATGCAGTCGGACCGAGGTAGAAGATCGAGGGTCGGTTCGGGGAGGGTACCCTATGGTTGTTGGTGGTGTTTGTTGGGTGTTTTTGTGAACCCTGGGGAGGGCACCGACAGATGTTCTGCTGTACGCTTGGGCCGGTCGAGGGTCTTGTGTTCTTGAGAGGTGGTTTTCTGTCCTAGTTCGACCGCATTTCCTCCTTCTCCCATCTGCGACCCCTTCTTATTAGAGGAGCTGCGAGGTCAGAAGGTATGAGAAAGCTTCCTACGTGCTTAATGCGGTCTCCTGCCCCCTCTGTCGGGTCCGTTATAGTGAAGCTATCTGCATAAAGAGCAGGCCTCTGTTTTTGCACAAACGCATACGCACGCGCGCAAGCATACGCAGAACTCATAGACATTCATTGATGACGCCCGCGGCGAACCACCGCCGCACCTTGCCGTATGGACACGCCCATGTTCAAGCAGTGGCGAAGCGTCCTGGCGTGTCTGCAGTCCTACCGAAACATGTTCTAAGAGCCGTGTTGTGGTTTCCACGAACTGTTCTCAAAACGATTCTGGCTGGGACTGTCTTGTTTTAACACATCGGGTATATGTTATGAGAGAATATGGCCTTTGGTTATCATAGCATGTTGGGGCTCTAAGAGCATGTCGTGGAAGGCCTTATCGCAGGTTGGGGTTCTGGGAGCATGCCGTGACGGTCGGCCCCCGCTCAGCATGCGGCCACACGTTGGGCCAGAGCTTGGCCACGCTATTGGGCTATGTGCACCCCCAGCCGTCGGGGACCCCTTTGTGGGAAACTTTTTTCTGGGAGATGGAGAGGAAGGAGGCTGAGAGGGAGGAGGAGGAGGAGGAGGAGGAGGAGGAGGAGGAGGAGGAGGAGGAGGAGAACGAGGGAGGAGGAGGAGGAGGCTGAGAGGGAAGGAGGAGGATGAGGAGGAGGAGGAAGCTGAGAGGGAGGAGGAGGAGGAGGAGGAGGAGGAGGAGGAGGAGGAGGAGGAGGAGGAGGAGGAGGAGAACGAGAAGTTGGAGGAGGTCCTCCTCCCCAGAAGGAGGCCTCTGGATGCCTCTGGAGGCCTTCTTGTGGCTGCCTTGGGGGCTTCCTGGGAGGCCCTGTGGGCGCCTCTGCCAGACCTCTGCGGGGCCTCCTGGGGCCTCTTGCGGGCCTCGGTTGGGGGCCCCGAGACCGTCTCGGGGGCCTCTCTCGGCAAGTGTGGGTCCTTTTGGTTGGGGCTCTCGACGGCCGTCTTGGAGATCTTTGGGGCCGTCTTGGGTGGGGTTCTTGGGCCGTCTTGAGGCCCTGTTGTGCCGTCTTGCGGGCCTCTTGAGGGCCTCTTGGGCCGTCTTGATGCGATTTTGGTGGCACATGGGGTCGTCTTGGAGCGTCGCAAGCCCCAGAAAGGGGAGAACGTTACAGTCATTCAAAAGCACCCAGGAGGAAGCAATGTGTGTTTTTTCCTGAGGTCCTCTTGGAGCCCTCCGAATTGAGGGCCTCTCGGTCCGTCCGGAAGGCATCTTGGGCCCTCTTGGATGCCATCTTGGCCGTATTGGTGGCCATTTTGGCCGTCTTGAAGAGATTTGTTGTAGACCTACGTACGCGATTCGATGTGTCTTTCCGAGTGGCCGGCGGATTGGGCCGAGACCCCATGAGGGAAAATTCAGAAATGATAAGAACCACCAGTGTCCAGCACGCCGTGCACCCTTGTGGCGAGCAACAGGAGGCGGCGGATCGAAGACGCCTACGGCGAATCACCGCCGCCCCCTGCCTAACATCTTTGAACAAACTAGCCTGGCGAAGGAACCAGCCATCTGCAGTTGTGAGTCCCGCAGTTGTGAGGATCGTCTTCCGTGCAACTCCCTAAGGGTCCGAAAAACATGATAGGGGCGTGCCGGTTTGGCGAGGGGGGGGCATGTGAACCTTCTCATTGGGATCTTCGATGGAGTTGCCTATAGTGCCACGAAGCGTGTGAGGGTGTGCCGAAAAGGGCGTGACGCCCACATGCGAACTGGGCCACTGGGAGCTTCGGTGGAGCTCCCTATGGGGCCACGAAACGTCGATTGGGTCACGAAACGTCTTAGGGGCGTGCCGAATCTGGCGTGACGCCCACATGAGAACTGGGCCACTGGCACTGGAGCTTTTTATGGGGCCACGAAGTGTATGAGGGGTGTTCAAACGGGCGAGGCGCCCACATACGCACTGCGCCATTGGGACATTCGGTGGAGCTCCCTACGGGTCCACGACGCGTGTGAGGGGTGTGCCGAAACGGGCGTGACGCCCGCATGCGCACTGCGCCACTGAGACCTTCGGTGGAGCCCCCTATGAGGCTACGAAGCGTGTGAGGGTGTGCCGAAAAGGGCGTGACGCCCACGTGCGAACTGCAGCGCTGGGAGCTTCGGTGGAGCTCCCTATGGGGCCACGAAGCGTGTGAGGGGTGTCCCGAATCGGGCGTGGCGCCCACATGCGATGGGCCACGAAGCGTGTGAGGGGTGTGTTCAAACTGGCGTGACGCCCGCATGCGAACTGCGCCATTGGGACCTTCGTTGGAGCTTCCTGTGAGGCCACGAAGCGTGTGAGGAGTGTGCCGAATCGGGCGTGACGCCCACATGCGAACTGCGCCACTGGGACCTTCGGTGAAGCTCCCTATGGGGCCACGAAGCGTGTGAGGGTGTGCCGACATTGGTGTGGCGGACGTATGTGAGTTGTGCCATTTAGGCCTTCGGTGGAGCTCCTTACGGGGCATCGAAACGCGTGAGGGGCGCGCCGACAAGAGCTTCGATGATGGTGACTATAACGGCGATGGTGACGATGATGGTGATGATGACGATGATGAGATGATGACGGTCATGATATCCTTGATGTCGATGAGGATGACGATGACGATGATGACGCCGATGACGACGATGATGATGATGCGGATGAGTGTGATGATGATAATGATGATGATGATGGTGATGGTGATGATGATGGTGATTATGATGGTAATGATGTTGGTAATACTAATGATTATGTTGGTGATGGTAATGATGTTGATGATAGTAAGTATGCTAATGATGCTGATGATGCTAATGATGACGATGCTCAGGCTGATGCTGCTGCAGATGAGGATGATGTTGATGATGATGATGATGATGAAGGTGATGCTTATGATGATGAAGATGATGAGGATGATGCTGATGATGATGATGCTGATGATGGTGATGATGTTGGTGATGATGATGATGATGATGATGATGATGATGATGATGATGATGATGATGATGATGATGATGATGATGATGATGTGATGAGGAGGGAGGGAGAAGCGGGAGTAGGAGTGAGGTGACGCGGGGCGCTGTCCCTTCAAAACGAGGACCCTACACCTCAGCACGGTTGGGATCAGCGCTCGCTGAAGAGGCGCGAGCTTGAGTTTTGCTGGAAGTCCGTTTGCAGGCCCCTGTCATCTTGGGCCGTCTTGGGTGCATCGTGGGGCCATCTTTCAGGGGAGGGAAAGGTACCCATTTCTCTACCCTTCGGCCGTTTTCATCTTTTTGGGCCTCCTGCGAGGCCCTTGTCGCCTCCGCTGGGTTTGCCACGAAATTCTTGTCAGAACGCACCCCGGGAGAGGTTCGGGGAGTAGCGGTATCGGTACCTTTTGGTCTCCCCAATCTTGAATTCTCTTCGGAGCATCTGAGCTGTCGTCGAGGCATCTTCGGACCGTTTTGGAGACCATATTGGCCGTCTTGGGGAGATCTTCTGTGGGCGTTGAGGCCCCTGTGGGTCTCTTCGGGTGGCCGGCGCGATCCGCCAAGCCCCCACCGGGAATCTCTCCAAGAACCAAAGCGTTCTACCGTTTAGCAAGCTTGGAACCCTTGTGGCCAGCCGCAGGGTGCGAGGCATCTCGTGACATTCGGCCCATCTCGCCATCGCGCTCTGGTTGTAGGTCAGGGATCTACATGGGTGGCTTCGACCCCGAGGGGTAATTCACGAATTTCGTGTTCTACATGTCCGACCAGAAGACGAACTCCTTCGACGAGTTCATCTGAGTGGCTCTAGCGACTTTGTTTTCCTGAGCCACGGCATCCTGTAACACATAACGCAGCACCCCTGTGGCAAGGCCATGGCCCTCGGCTTATCCCGCCACCGTGCCTGGTTTGTGGGTGCGGAGGTGATTTGATGTTCGTTGGGATCTCGTGGGAGGCCTCTCGGGGGCCTCTGCGAGGCAGTTTTGAAGCCTCTTGGGGTCCGATCGGGGGCCTCTTGGGGCCTTTTCTGGGCCTCTTGGGGGCCTCTGTGAGCTTCTTGGGGGTCTCTTGGGGGCTTCTTGGGGCCTCCTGGGCGCCCATGAAGGTTCTCCTCAAGGCCTCTTCGGCTTCTTCTCCTGGTATTCCCTCTCCTGGGCCCCTTTTGGGCCGTCTTGGTCGCTTCTTGGGCCGTCTTGGAGGCCTCTTGGGCCGTCTTGGAGTGATCTTGTCTTGGGAGGCCTCTTGGAGGCCTCTTGGGGCGCCTGGGGGCCATCGCGGGCGTCTTGGAGCGATCGTTCGGACACTCGGGGCCCTCTTGGACCGTCTTTGTGGGCTCTTGGGGCCCTGTTGGCCCGTCTTGGGGCCCTCTTGGGCCCGAACCATGCATGCGACAATCCGCGACGGGTTCCACGGGGCACGCGGGAAGCACTAGTAGATATTGGAATTTAGGGCCCGGGCCCTTGAATTGAGGATTGAGGCAGGAGTGAGGATTGGACGCAGGATTGAGGATTGATTAGATAGTGGACGCAGGATTGAGGATTGAGGCACCAGGAAGTAGGCAAAGGGCCTGAGGACACGCCCACTCCGTGCCCACAGGCACGGTGTCCATCAGGATTGATGATTCGAAGGGCCTCAGCACACTCCATGTCGTACCTCAGGCCACGGTGGCCGATTCCTCTACA